>JANEHU010004973.1:0-31016 GCA_027563435.1 Nasonovia ribisnigri
GGTTCCGGGACATTTGCGGTCAGGACATTTGCGGTCGGCACTTTTTTCGTGCCATTTGCGGTCAATTTATTTCTGTTTACCTGTCTATAAAATGTAAGGTGCTATATAATATTATATACCTACTAAATATATATTATATTATGAAAATGTTTTAAAAAGTTTATTATATTATTATTTATACTGGATATACCGATTTGTGATACAGCCATTTGGTTGATTGTGGATATTCGATGTCATTATCGATAAGGCGATAATAATAAGTTGTAGTAAACAATTTTACCAAATTTACACCATACATATAGATATAGGGTCTACGAATGAAGAAATCAATGTAATTCCTGTGATATATATTTTACTTCCGAATAAAACAAAAATGGTTTACGAACGTTTATTTTTATGATCAAAACACATCTTCCAAATTTTAATCCTGAATCTTTAACATTAGACTTTGAAATTTTGGCTATTCAATCAATTATACAAATATTTCCTAGTGCTCAAATATATGGTTGCAACTTTCATTTTAATCAATCGCTTTGGAGAAAAGTTCAAAATATTGGATTAGCAAGTAGTTATAAAGATAATGCAGATATTCGATTACACGTTAGAATGTGTTCTGCTTTAGCTCATATTCCAATTGGTGACATAGATGAAGGTTGGATTATTATAATGAGCAATTCACCTGATAATGATAAGCTTAGATTATTTTATTGAACAGTGGTTGGAAAATCCAATTATTTCAAGAGGAATGTGGAACTGTCATAAAAGAAGACACAGAACCAATAATATTGTTGAGGGTTGGAATAGTAAACTTAATAAAATATTAGATACACCACGACCAACATTTAAAAATTTGTATACCTGTCTTAAAAAGAGGCTGAAAATTCGGAACTTTTATATGCAAGAAGCTAGGTACTTAAATATGGAAGGTAAAAGGAGAAAAAAGATGTACATACAATTAGACGAAAGAATTAAAAAAACATTAGTAGAGTATGAAATAGATAACGATTTAGTCAAATGCTTAAAAAAAATAGCTTTTATTCAAAAATTAGAATAATGTTGTAAATTGTGAATGACAAATATTATTATATATGTGCATTTTTTATAATAATTATAATAAGGTTTTCAAAAAAAAAAGTATATGTTTATTGTGTAAGTAATTGACAAAATATATTATTATTATATGAATTATTATTTATAATAATAATTATAAACTTTTAAACACGCCAGTAACAAAACACTGCCAGTCCTAAGCCTGGAAAAGTGTGAAGGGAAGTTTAAATATAACTAAACATATACCTATTAGCACAAAATAAGTATATAATATTATATATTAATATATTATATATAGCACCTTAAATTTTATATAGTCAGGTAAATAGAAATAAAATATAAATTGACCGCAAATGGCACGAAAAAGGTGCCGACCGCAAATGTCCTGACCGCATCGGTGCCGACACCGTTTTTACCTGCCTTTAATCATGCGGTGTTGTCAGATTTGGTGCCAATAACAAATTTTTAAATAATAATTTTAAAAATAATCATATAGTAATATAAGGATTTTCTGCTATTACGCTGGGCGATAAGATAGATAGGTACGATGTAGAATATCTATAATACTATATCTTTATTAATTTGATGGAAAACCAGCTCAATTCGTATAGTCTGATAGTCGTGCAGTATTATTTGTAACCGTTGTATTTGTGATCGTTTCGTTTCGTTCTCTTCAATATGGAAATTCAAATAATTATGTCCGAAAAAGGCAAGGAGTTAGTACACAAAGATATAATTTTATATTTAAGAAAAACTGGAAATTCCTACCAGGGAAAAAATTTAAAAAAAAGTAAAAATGTAGAAAATTTTTTTTAAAAACTATTATTTTGAGTGTATTATTATGTATAATATTATTTTTTCATTCAGAACTCAGATCTATGTATGTATGTATTATTTTATTTATTTTAAAATAACACGTACATTTTGTAACAGTATTATTAATATTTATGCAACGAAAACAGTTTTAATTAATCAACATTTTAAACATTACTTATTATTTTGTATAATTTTATTTTAGTTTGTAACGAAGAGTTGTTGTCTTAATTGTATTATTAATACCAATAGTTTATATTAAAAAAAAAAAAAATGTTTTAATTGAACTCCCGAACAAAACATATTCAGAAATATAAACTTGGCAACGTAGTCTATAAAAACGTTCGCAATCGTTCGTTTTTCGGCTAAAAAAACAAATTCTCTGATAAGCGTCATTCGTTCGCAATCGTGTTATAAAAAAGGTAAAACGTTCGCAATCGTGTTGTACCCGTGTGGTGGGTGGTCAGTAAGCCCCTAAAAAGGCCGAAAGCTCACAATATTTTCTCTAATATTATTCTATTATGTGTATGGATAAAAAAATGTTAATCATACTTTAATGACCGAACGGACTTGTTGACATCGGTTGTCATTGTTCATCACATAATAATAAACTATAGAAAAATCAAATATATTGTGTACCTACATATTAAATTATATATTATTCGTTTAATGTTTTTCGTAAAGGAATTATTAATCGGCATTTACTATTATAGTCCGATGCCTACTATATTATATTTAATTAAAACTATTCGTTTATCTTTGATGTACTTTATCGAAAATAAATATACATATTTAAATTTATAACAATTTTTTTTATTATCAGCATAAATTGCATAACTTTATAAACAGGTAACTTTACGGAACCTTGTACCCTATGCTGCCCCACCTTGAAGCGAATGCCGGACAGCAAAACCACCACCAGTAGTGGTCGTATATTATGTTTGTAATTATTTATACCTATACCGTTTTCCGAATACTTTATGATAATAGAGTACATTTTTTGTGTGTAATAATTGTATTTAAAGTGTTAAAAAGTGTTGATTAAAAATATATTTATTTGTATGTATATGATAGTTTAACAATTTATTATTGAAAATTTTTTATAAGTTTGAAAAAATCAACCAATTTATTAGGTACAATTATAATTATTTTATATTATATTTTTTTATAAGACCGACATGTTTAAACAACTACTTCCCTCTATAGAATATTATTATTAATAGTGCAATTGATATAACATTTTTGCACCTTTGGCTCTTATGTCTCATTTTTACTGTCCTAAAAGGTGATGACAGACACAAAAATAAAAAAAACACACATCATTGTAAAATAAATACATTCATCGCTCCGCTCAGAATCTAAAAAATGACATGGAATTTTTGTACATATTTTTCCAAACAACCAATCGACATAAACTCTTTGTACATACATTTCAGGCAGTGTATTACCAAAATATAAATTGAAAGTTAATTTAATATACAGCTGGAAGCTGAGAATAAACTAAAATAAATTAAGTAAACAAATGTAAATTAGTATAAAATAGAGTACCTACTACCTATGTACTAGTATAATACCTACGTTAAAATTATACATAGGTACCAAAATAATAGGGTGCCATCCACCAAAAACGATGTATTCTACTTACCAATAAATAATAATTATAACTTCCATAATATGTTGCTGATGATTGATGAAGATTATATAGTTAAGTATTTTAGAATGTTACTTAATATATAATTTTGCGTCATATTCTGCTGTGTTTATGTCATCCCATAAAAAGTTTCTAAGTTATTGTTGTCTTAGTGGATATTTAACATTTGTTATAATGCGTACTATAGTATTGTAAATATTGTTTATCAAGCACATTCGCATGGTAAAATGAATTAAAAATATAATATATTATAACATACAAATATGAGACCTATATAAAACAATATAAGGTAGGTACTGGGTATCATAACAATATTATTCATTAAAACGCCCGTGAGGGCAATTTCACAAAGTTAGATATACTGATTTAACATACTTATTATAACAATACAGTTATTATTATAATTTTTCATAATTATTGAAAAAACTCCACATTTAAGAACATAATAACATTAAGATTTAGAACATAATATAATTTGAAATATAGTACTGTTGGGAGCTAGAATAATCCTACGAAAAGGTGGTGGATTAGTTAGCCAGCCGCATTAGCCGGTCGGTGGGGCGATTGTGACTATAATTGAACGTACGAATGATGACGACAAATGGAGCAGTGAAGTGTGTGAAATGTTGAGGTACTCGAAATTGTAATATATTATATTGTACTATAATAATAAAATAATGATACTTAAAAATTCGTGGATAATTTCTGATTAGAGATATGTTATGCTTCTGATTAGTCGCTGAATATTATTAATTGAGTATAGTTTTCTACTTAGTACTTGTAACTTGTCTATAGAGGGGTCGCTGTAACGGATGTATTAAACTTTAATTTATTCAATGATATAAAATCAATGATAAAACGCCCCATAGGTAGGTACATTTTTGCTCAAATATTTGCTCAAAAACTATGTTTGCGCAAAAAATGTCGCAAAAAAGTACAGTTAACAATATGTGCGACTGTCAAATTATTATGTTTTTGTAACACCTTGCCTCTACAATTTTTACAAGTCACATATTTTACATCAGGGCTTGACTTGAAGAAATTGGCAAATATGGATACACCTAAAGTATATTTATATGGAAAATATAAAGCAGTAGTTAGCATCGAAAATGTAGAAAATAAAGGAGTTGGCTGTGTGGCGGCGGAGTTGACCCTTATACGACCATGGAAAACACAAATTTGATTAAATTTCACAAAATATTGACACGGTACGCAGCGGAAACCAGTACAAAGTACAGGTACCACAGTGACCGGTCTACACTTTTGTCAACCACCACCGCGGGCTACGACAGCGCGACAACACCAACTCTCAAAGGCTCAAGACGGGACGGGAAGGCAAGTCACGCAAAATGAGTACCGGCCGCCGACGTTTCGTCCTCTTGATCACCGACCGTCGTGACAACTACCGCCATCGATAGAAAAACTTTGTCACCATCCATCATAATTTTTGTGTTTGAGTTAACAATAAATTGTCAAATTCAATCGACCAGTGTGTAGTGTTAATTTGTTTACCACGCGAGTGTCATCCCCGCATACCACACTTCGCACATATAGACCGGTTCACGAAAACACCATCATCGTAGCCGCGTCAATATGTTATAAACTTATTATTTGACGATGATATACCATACTTAGCAGCAACGCCAGGTAACTCATACGTTTAACAGCCACGCAGAATGCGGTATACCTTGAGAACCCATGGCTATCGGGTAGGCAATCAGTAGTGGTACACAGGGGCCACTTTTCGTGTCGCCGACTATGAGTACTTGTGATTGTGACATTATTTTTCGTAATAAATATGATACAAAATAATTTTCATAGAGCATAGGTATAATACATAGGTAGATCATTTTTAACCATCATTTACAGGAATTATTTTACTCATATTTACTCCTTGATCATTGGCATTTAGTATTCGCACAGTAAATATAATAATTATTCACAATTTGTATCATATTATAAAATGGTGTTATGTCCATAAAATAAATGGATGCCATACACCGGGGTTCTTCAATCTTTTTATGCAGTGGGCCACATATTATTTTTTAAAAATCTCGTGGGCCACATTCTCAGTAAAAACATATTATACTTTATACAAAAATGCAGTTTTATTATTAAAATTTTTATGATTAAATTTTAGATAAAAAACTACTATTATTAAAACATAGATAAATATTTTTATCTTAATTATAAATTATTTATTTTATTTTTAGTGTGTTAACTGACAATGTTTTTCACTAACTATTTTTTCTATATTTGGTTTGATCTGAGACGATGCAATCCTGAGTGAATTTTCTATGTGAATGTCAGTTAATCGAGCTATAGTTTTCGATTTGACAATTTTTCCTTCGTGAAAAGTAAGCTCACAAATGTAAGTACTGTCAAAAAGAGACATCGTTCTCAATGCATTGTGTCGAAGATTATGATATGTCTCCGTGTCAATATATTTCAAATAAATGTTGAAAATTATATATTCATATATTAATAAAATTATGACTAATAAAATTAGAAAACAGACATTTTGTCATTCATTCATAATATGGAAAAAACAATTTTGAAATTAGTTGGATTTTGAATGAATGAATAAAATACAGCATTAAATTACATTATAAAACAATTGTTTGGTTCTCACTCTCACTCTCAATAACTAATGCTAAACCAATGGGTAATAAAAACAAAAAGGTACTGGTTGAAATTTTAAGTAAGTAATATTTATTTATTTGTAAATATGACTATACTTATATTATACACAAGGAAAATCTATGCCACCAAAGTTTTTTTTTTTTATTTCAAGTGTCAACCACTATAAGTCTGCTCGGAAGTAGAACTACCCGTGCCACACCATACTGACCCATATTGATGAACAGCCTATGCCACAGCAGTGCGACTAATTCATATTGATGACAGCCCATGCCACAGCAGTGGCGACTAATCCGTATTTATGACAGCCCATGCCACGACGGTGGCGACTGACAAAAATTGAACAGCCCATGCCACACTGGTGGCGACTGATCCGTTTTGATGACAGCCCATGCCACAGCGGTGGCGACTGACAAGAATGGGACAGCCCATGCCACGACGGTGGCGACTGATCCGAACGAAACAGCCCATGCCACGCTGGTGGCGACTGATCCGTTTTGATGACAGCCCATGCCACAGCGGTGGCGACTGACAAGAATGGGACAGCCCATGCCACGACGGTGGCGACTTATCCGTAATGATGACAGCCCATGCCACGGAAGTGGCGACTGACAAAAATAGGGCAGCCCGTGCCACAGTGGTGGCGACTGACCCGAACGAAACAGCCCATGCCACGACGGTGGCGACTTATCCGTAATGATGACAGCCCATGCCACGGAAGTGGCGACTGACAAAAATAGGACAGCCCGTGCCACAGTGGTGGCGACTGACCCGAACGAAACAGCCCATGCCACGCGGTGGCGACTTATCCGTAATGATGACAGCCCATGCCACGGAAGTGGCGACTGACAAAAATAGGACAGCCGTGCCACAGTGGTGGCGACTGACCAGAACGAAACAGCCCATGCCACAGTGGTGGCGACTTATCCGAAATGATGACAGCCCATGCCACGACGGTAGCGACTGACCAGTATTGATGACAGCCCATGCCACGGAAGTGGCGACTGACAAGAATGGGACAGCCCGTGCCACAGTGGTGGCGACTGATCAGAACGGAACAATCTGTGCAACGGCGTTCAGCATACGGAGCAGTGGTGGTGTGCATAGGTACTAGAACTTAGCCGGGACAGAAACAAAGTGGCAAACACGGGGAAATAAAAATAAAAACATATAAAGAGATATAAAAAATATTGGATCGTTCCAGCAGTTTAAACATCGAATCTGCGTCGTCCTCGGTGGCACCTAAAGCGTCAACGACCCGACCTCGGCCGCACCGGTTTCTCCAATCAGCGGCGGTGGCGGGTACGAGAAATTCGACGCTGCGACACAACAAGCCAACGGTGGTGGCCCCGCTAAGTCGAAAAATGCGGGCCCGATATAATACTCGGGTAATGGTGGCGGCGGATACTTGAAGTTATCCGCGATTATCATTGACGGCGGTGGGGGCATTGGCTGCGTACAATATAAAGCAGGCCCCACGTATAACCAGCCGTCGACGGTTATTACTTCGGGAATTGTTGCGTCGTTTTCCTTCAACACAAAATAATAATATGACCATACAATAAAATTATACGCACCCTTGAAAAGATACTTTTAAAAATGTTTTTCAAGTAGATACCTACTGCAAAATGCGTAAACCTACACACTATACAGCCGTGCCAAAGCTTTATTTTTTTTTATAAACATAATTTAATATTAGGTATGTGAAAAAATTGGGAAAGTCGGTTCTGTTCTTCTGGGTGGTACATGACACACCACGGGCCCTTGACTTTAAAGGAACGTTAAAAAAATGTCACGAAAAAATTAAATTCTCGTAAAATTATATCGCTCTGAAATGAAGTGCATCACGAATCTAAATACGAAAACAAATTAACACGAAAGAACTGATTTTTGGTTTTAAGGTATTTTAGTTTGGAAAAATTGTATTGAGATTTTATTCCACTAAAATAACATTATATAAAATTGTAATTTGGCCGAAATTTTATGTAGACCGAATTAAACGGCATAGGTTGGTATTATTTAACAGTTACTTACTACGTATTTATATTTATGTAGTACTTTTAATTTTTTTATAAAATGAATTTTATGTTCTGACAAAGGTACTGCGTATATATTGTGTAAATTATGATTATATATTTATATAATAACTTTGTAATATCAATTTAAATAATTAATATTAAAAAATAATATTTAATAATATTTCAATGATTGATTACAGTTGATTTGTAAATCATGTATTTGATCACCAATATATTATTACTATATTATTTAATTAATACTATACCTATAGAAATAACTTTTAATATTTTAAGTTTAGGATATTTGATTAAAGTATTAAACATAGTTAAAGTGTCAACTAATGCATAAATACATAATTCATAACATAACAGTAATAAATTATATTTTAATTGGATTTACTATTTGACAGTAGAGAGATAAGGGAAAAAGCAGTAAACATTATATACAAGGTGTAGTAAAAAGATCTGTCAAATGAAATAACTATTGTTCTTAGTTTACAAAAAAATTTATGTGCATTCGTATATTATAGACGATTTCGCTCCAGTAAAAATATACATTTAATAATTTACAATCAATTAAAAATAATTCAAGAAATACATTATTTATTTTATAATAGTTAAACATAATACGTTTGCTTTAAAATAATTTTAGTATCAAGGTTTTTTTTATTAGTTCAAGAATAATATTTGTAGGTATATGTAATAAAAATTCTAAGCTAAAATGTTTTTATTCTTAATACTTTAATATTAGCCCACATTATAAAGGTTTGCTATTACCCGACATCATTTTTTGTTTTTTAATTACTGAAAGAATATAATTTTTTGGGGGTTATGATATAGACTACTAAAATCTTTATATAATTATTATTTTTTTTTTGTTATGATATGAGCTAATATTTGCTAATTATAACCGATAGTAACCATAGTTATATATTATGTAGACTAATAATTTAGCAAAATAACATTTTTCAATTCATATACGTCATATTATATTTTTATAGGTGCAGATTTTGATATTTGTACAATATATTATGCTATTAATTAGCCGTAAATACGGCAATGTGTGAACGAAATTTAGTATTTTGTACAGCTTCCGAAATTTAGATCTATGAATATCTGGATATTTTTCGTATAAAGAGGACTGCAAACGTAAAATTATTTCAACCGATATGTACCATACTTTTGCCAATCATACCTAACCTAACCCGATAACGCTATAGACGATTTGAAAACTTATTTTAATTTGTAAATATGTCTAGATCAGGTCACTTTTTAAAACGTTGTGCCTACCTATAAACTCCTATACATTTTGTTTGAATATTTCAAATGTACATACCTATATTTTCAAATGTTAATTATTAGAAAATTAAATTAAATATCTTCATAACCTTATTGATCACTCAAGTACAAATTTTAACGAATCAAAATATTTTTTTCCTTTCAGAAGTCTCATCGCGTTATCAAGTGACACACACACTAATGATCAGTTACCACGCACATATTTACAAAACCCTCATGCATACATTTTGAAAATTGCCTATTTTGAACTCTTTAAAAAATTTCCGATTGGTATATTCGTACGATTAATTTTTCGGCGTGTCAAAGGATATTATGGAAATACAAAAGAAAACCTACATAATTGAGCTTAAGAAACTACGATGCAGTGTTGGTTTTAAATTTTAATGAGGTGCATCCCTATGATATTATTATTATAAATTTAGTGTTGTAATTTGTTTAAATTTTACTACCTTGTGATTTTGCCTCGTAGACAACTCGATCCATACAGCTATGTCATGTACAAGAGGAATGATTTTTTTCAAATTCATCAATGTACAGATGATCGCAGCTCGTACAAAAAACCCTAAGACAGTGACACTCATGTTTGTAATAATTGGGTTGATGGCTGGATAATAGCGTAAAAGTACGGACACGTAAAAAATAACAATGAGTAATAAAAATTATAAGTTTAAACTATTAACTACGTTGTCATGTGCACAGATTCAAATAAATTGTCCATGTGATTTTAGGCAGCCAGATATGTGACTAATTTACTGTAAATAAGTATCTATTTAAATGAGAATTGCTTTGAACAAATAAAATATTAACATTTTGTTCCACATAAGCTTATTATAATAGCTCGCAAGTAGGTTCCTAAACGATTAATAAAAATGATCACTATAGATTTTGAATGTAAAATAATATAACACTAAAAAAATATTGAGTTGTCTAGTTTTACTACCACCTAAGTAGTTCAGAATAATATTTGAATATTCAATTTCTTTAATTTCGTTTAATACGTAATAACTATAGTTCGCGGGTTCTTGCGGATAAGGTCGTACCTCCATAAGGGAAGTTAAGGGTTCAACCCCGCTTCCCAAACCTCACACCAAAAATTAGTTCTAAGCATGGCTTTCATTGTTTATTTGAATATAAATCATAATATTGTCATATATAATATAATATATAAGTTATAACCATAATGAGCCTATAAGACAAAAGACGTATGATATCGAAGCCAGTATGACCCCACTTTTCTTCTTTAAACACCCCAATTATTTCGTAATTCAGCTTTTTTATTTATCACTTACTAACTGTTAGCATTTTTGTCAATATTCTCTTTTCTATTCTTAACTTGTAATTGTTATAATATTTTATGTGTTTTTAAAATATTTTTTCCTTCGCTCCTTTTGTAACTCATCACTTATAAACTGTACTGAAGGGCTCAGCCGTATATATTATAAAAAATAAAAGAAGATTTTGTATAAATTTAATAATAAAATATGAAAATGGGAGGTAGGTAAATTTACTTTTGACATTTTCGTAGTACAATATGTACGCGGCTGCATGTAGTTGTTCTGGTCTCAACGGTTCTGAAATCGAATAAGCTGTGTTCCTGGGCCTCCTATAAATGATTTCGGCTCCTTTGACGTGTCTCGTGAAGGATATCGTGTATTTTGAGTGTGGTCGTTTGAAAGTTTTTGTTGTCGTAGAAATGCAATTGATTAATTTCTACCTTTGATTAATTACCAAAATCCCGAAGGATAACTATGAATCGGTTTAATAGGTTATACATTGTGTAAGGTCACTGTCAATGTATTTCGGCATTGCTATTAATCGATTATCTATAAAATATGAATAGATTCTATAACTTATACATAGTTTAAGATTGGTTCCTTTGTAATTAATTAGAATAATTTAATATAGTTTAATCTAAGAGGCTCACTATAATAATATCCGTGAAGTTGGCCGCACAATGTGTACATTTTTGCTCCATTTTTCGTACAAAATGAGTGAGTAATTTGTATGTTTTTGTGAATACAAATTCAAAATTTGTAAGTTAAGCCGTTTTCACTAATAATACAACTAGATTATCATATTAGTTCTTAATAGGTAACTATTTTAATACTACCCACAGAATCGAAGCAATATGTTCATATGCACGAATAAGTATAAATAATATAATCTATAAAATTATAAACTCATATACGATGGATAATAAAAAAAAAAAGTGCATGCAAGACCGGAAAAAATGTTTTTTTTCCCTTTCCAGTTCTAATAAGCAGTACGGATAGGTTGTGGTTTTAAGTGTCAATAATTATAGCAGGCTGTTATCGATTATTATTTCGTCGCTGAAATATATCGTACTGTCTACTGTATATCATCCTAGTTGTTGTCAAGAATGGACTGGACTGGGTTTTTATTTATTTAAGTTTTTTATTTATCTTACTATGTCTATTTTTTAATGAGTTAAAAATATGAAGTTAAGGTGGATGAAATGAATATGGAGTTAGTTAAAAAATAAAAGATGATGAAGTTTTTTTTTTTTTTAATTATTAACGCGTCTGCACAAGAATGTAGTTAAATGTTATTTATTTTGTTATATTATGCATATCTTTGACTCATTATACTTAATTTATCACTTAATACGATATTTCATGTATGGTGGGGGGGGGAGGTGAGTACGAGAGCTTTTCTTCAGTTAAAACTAACCTAAATTTATACGCGAAGAGTGTTGAATAATTGTGTTCCTTACCTTTCGTAGAACTCGCGATTCATAATTATCTTACACGTTTTTACTGTCTTGACAAACGCTGAATATTGAACAGGAGTGGTATATTCAAAAAATGCTTTTAAAACCAGATAAATGTGTTACAATTGGCTTATTTTTTTTTTATTTTAATAGAACATACTTATAATATTTGAATCGGACTGTACGAGTGACTAAGCGCCTTCTTGGGTGTGGTGAGGATTTGTATAGATGATGATATGAGATGCCACCTTTGATCGTGATCGAACCGTAGATTGTGGCATTACTTATCCATGTGTATGTGCCATTATAATAAAATGATAATTGAATATTTACTTTGGTAGTTGGATTATTGAATATATTGATAATCTTTGTGTATAAAGCTTATGATAATGTACCAATTAATATACTATTTACTACGGCGCTATAATTGTGCAGATGTTTTTGATGTATATCTACAAACATACTTGATTACGAATAAAAACAAAATGGTGGATTCTGATACTTATTATAAGTCATAACCGCATAGCCGCGCTGTTTCTGGCCAATGTAATTTTTCATCTTAAAACGTTTTCACGAAAGGATATCGTTAAGTACCTATATATAAGTAGTTATAATAGTATGCGTATTTTATGGTTGATCTTTATATATTATGCAATTTTTTTTTTTAAATAATTTTTGAACGGATTATGAAAAAATTGAATTTCTCTAGTTTCGGTTATTTGTGGGTATAAGATTAATTTAGTATGTAGTTATTGTACTCTAATCAACATTGTTTTAAATAATTGTGCAATAACATTTTAAAATTAAAAATTATACAGTATAGTGTAGTGTTGGCTGGAATTATGGTTGAACACGTAATCCGATTGGGCAAGTATTTTACGGCTACAGACTACATGATTTGGTAGGGCCGACAGGATAAATTGATCGAAACAGCTGTTATATCAGGTTTTGTGTAGACGTGTATGATTTGGTCGGGCTAACTAATCCTGTCGGGTCCTGTCAGGTGGCAGTTCCATCTGACCACCCGACCGACTAAATCGGCCGAACTAATCATATAGTGTGTACTGTGTAGCCGCCTTAACATGTTTCAAAATGCCTTTATAAATATTTATTTAAAAAGTCATGTAGGTACGTACGATTATTATTTAATAATAAAAAGTGAATATTATATACTAGCTAGAGTAATTTTTACTGATAGTACCTACCTTTATAAAGTATAGCGTTTCAAAAGTAAAAATTATACAGTAGGTTTATTTTTAAAAAAACTTTGAAAGTTTGTTTAAAACTTTGGAATTCAAATGATATATTATATTTATTTACGAAAATGTCTTAAATAAAAAAAAAAATAATACTTAATATATTACAAATATTCAGAAATGGCAATTTTGTTGTTTTGTATATTTTATTATATTGAGAAAAAACAATTTTCAAATCGGGGTTTAATTTTTAATGGATCAACGCAATTTATATTTAAAAAAAATACAGCAAGCTTAATAATATATAAAATTCTCGGGTCACAGTTTTCGTTGCCATACTCCTCCGAAACGGCTTGACCGATTTTGATGAAATTGTTTGTGCTTATCCGGTATCTATGAGAATCGGCCAACATCTATTTTTCATCCCCCTAAATGTTAGGGGTAGTCCACCCCTAAATTTTTTTTTATTTTTTAGACAAAATTTTTAATTTCTATTTTTTCTATTTTTCATACAAAAATACATACAATCCTAAATTTTCACCCTTCTACGATCAACCCTTATTTTTTAATAGTTATTTTAGTAATTTAATCATTTTTCCTCTCCGGTCGACTGATCAATCGTCATTTAATTAGTTATCCCCGCCAGATGTCTACAGGTGTCACTTCTGACCCAGTAAACAGCACGGAGTAGGGATGAGAAAGAAGCCGGTCTCCTTTCTTTCTCACTCCCTACACAGTTGTCGGCCATCATTAATGTTTATGCATCAAGTGTAGTAGTAACGTTGACAATTGTACATAATGTATGTTTTGTACAGTGAGCAATGCAAAGGGGCTGATTTGAGCCGCAGTACAAGTAAAGCTCGAAACTTACGAAATAACAGATCCGAAAGAACAGAAGAACAAATCCAGCAACAAAATACTGATGCACGTGTCAGAATGGCGCAATTGCATTAAGAACAGCCAGAAGATACACGAGCTGAACGCAATGAAGTCAGAAGATTAGAACAACGACAATCACGCCGTTTCACAGTCAATAGACGAAGAACAAATGGCCAACAACGACAACAGGTATATCGAGCATTTATATCTGATTCATTCCTGCGTCTAGCATTCCAGTATGAGCCCGATATTGAATATTATGCTCATTCAAAAGTGGTAATTGGTGCTATGGACAAGGAATGTCCGCATTGTCATGCTCTGAAATTCAAAAATGAGCCAGCTGGGATGTGTTGCGCGTCAGGAAAAGTGCAACTACCTGAAATTGAAACACCACCTGAACCATTGAACGGCTTACTTATCGGCACGGATCCAGATTCTAACGTGTTCCTTTCCTGAAGTCAATTCGAAGATTCAATTCATGCTTTCAAATGACATCGTTCGGAGCAACAGAAATAGTTCGAAATACTAATGCAAAAGATGGACTAACAAAAAATATTGTTCACGCTATAGCATTAAGAGATTGATATTGTTTAATAGTGTTACTGTCGTAATTGTTTAATTAATGATATATAATTTTAAGGAATAAATTATAATAACTTAAAAATAATGTTTGCCTTTTGTTATTTTTATATTCCCTCATCGTTCACATCGCTCCATGCTTATTTCACGCATATACCACATTCTTACATACATACAATATACACATTCTAACATACATACATACTTACAATAAGTAAGCTATTTTTTTTCTACACTAGAAATTACTAGGAAATTATTTATATGGCAAAACAACGTTTGCCGGGTCAGCTAGTAGTTAAATAAAATTGAATTTTTTTTACGCACAATCTAATATAGGTATTAAATAATACACTACAAGTTGAATTTATCTGTATTATTTGTATTTGTTATATTATACATATTTAATTATGTTTGTTAAATCGATAATATCAATTAAATAATATTTTCATAAATGGTTTATAAGTACAAAATATTAGGTTAAAAATTGATAAAACTAAAATATATACATTGTAAAACATTTAAAAATTGCTTAAATTATCAATATATATACAGCGTGTGAGTATGTCCAAAAAGTCCAGTATCACCCTTATTAGTATTTCTATTGAAATCAATAAATTTAAATTCAGAGTTTCGTACAGTAATGAGTATCAATATTTTGACCCCTTAAAATATTATATTAGGTAATACATATATTATATTATCAATAAAAATAAAATATCCATTTTAAAAAACTTAAAATATATTTATAATTATTATTGTAAAATACTGTCACTAAATCGTTAGGTGACAAATTTAAACAAAAAATAACTTAAAAGTAAATGCCTAAATACCAAAAAAAAAATGTAAAACACTCCAGAATCGTAAATACGTTTTACGAGGGTTATTTCTACATTTTTTTAGATAATATTATATGATTGAAGACCGAACCCGATTAATTGATTATAAATTATAATAATATTACGTGCAACGACCAATTTTTTCAGAAACACATGCCGGTGGGAGATAAAAAATCATAATCAGGGCTCCGAGCAAAGATGCGCCGATGATTGTCAAGGGCGTCAACTTTGACAAGTATAAAAAAGACGTGTGTGGTCTCAAACGCATCGTTTACAACCAATTGTGTAACTCTTATTACACATCATACACAAAAGGTTTGGTGTGGAACACTGTCTACTGACTACTGTTCACTGTTCGTATATTATGTAGGCAGCACTGAATAATATCGTCCTAGGAGGTGGGTATCGACGATACCTATAAGAAAGTCAGTAAAAATATTAAGTTTTTAATTTAAAAAATAATACACGTTTTGTAATGCAGTTTTTTGCATATAATATATGACCATGCCTTCCCCTTTAAAACATGGTCTATATAAAATGTTATTAAATTATTAAACTTATATTGTGTTTAAATAAAACCTTATTAAAAGAATGGCGATTTTTTGTTTTGTATATTTTATTAGATAGAGAAAAAAATAATTTTCAAATAGGTGTTTAAATTTTAATGGATCAACGCAATTTATATTTTAAAAATACAGCAAGCTTAATAGTTAAATAAAATTGAATTTTTTTTCCGCACAATCTAATATAGATATTAAATAATACACTACAAGTTGAATTTATCTGTATTATTTTTATTTGTTATACTATACATATCTAATTATGATTGTTAAATCGATAATATAAATTAAATAATTTTTTCATTAATAAGTACAAAATATTAAGTTAAAATTGATAAAACTAAAATATATACATTGTAAAACCTTTAAAAATTGTTTAAATTATCATTAGATATACAGCGTGTGAGTGTGTCCAAAAAGTACAGTATCACCCTTATTAGTCTTTCTATTGAAATCAATATATTTAAATTCAGTGTTTTTTACAGTAACGAGTTTGGAAATTCTGATTGAACAGCATAAGTTTCAATTTCTTTATTCAAAAATGATCAAAAATTGTTTACGCAATTAAACTTATTACATTTCCAAGTTGTTGATTTTGTTGATCATGTTTCTTAAAGCAATTATAAAAATTAATCTTAAAATGTAATGAAAATCGACCAAGTTTGAGCTAGTTATTATTTTGAATTTCTAAGAAAAATAGTTACCAATGTGATTCATGCATACGGACTTAATAAAATACGATTGGCATGCTTTAATAAAAATAGCAGCGCAGATGGTTTCTTACGAAATTCAAAATAATAACTACCTTTGACTTGGTCAGTTTTAATTAAATTTTAATATTTATTTTGAGAACTGTTTTAAAAAATATCATCAACAAAACGGCTATCTTTTAAATTGAATAAAAACCTAGTTAGGTAAAAAATGTTTTGATAATTTTTGAATTTTTGAGGAAAAGACATAGTTCCTTATTCAGTCAGAATTTCTAAACTCATTACTGTTTTATTCGGTATAGAATGGTTTGTATAGGGACAGTATATTACATACTAACATCGATCGTTATTGTTCGAACACTGATGCGTTTTGCACCACCATACTTTTCGGCTAATTTCCTCCCGGCTGCGTATATCGGACGGTGCAGTTTGCGAGATGGCTACACCCTCCTCTGTCGTCTAGATCCCGACTGTTGGCCGTTGTTTGTGCGTAGGTACCGCTGCAGGCTGTACCACAGGTTGTACCTTAACGATTGTATTTTCCTAAAGAAAAAGTCGCCTCCCTCATCGCTGCCTCACGTGGGCCACGAAGTCTGTCTTTGTGCGTACTTTTAGCGCGAAGGAGTATACGCTTCGCCACACGACAGCCGACGTAAAACCTCCTGTTTGAGCTACAGAGTGTGTCACACACCACAGTAAGTTGGTCTGGTTTTCGTTTACCCACCCAGTTGGGCATCACTCATTCGACTTATGCGCGGTCGGCCGTCGCCGTCATACACCATAGGGAGGTCGGTGTTTCATCTGAAGACAATTGTCGCCTTTCCAGCGGAGGATATATCTCGTGCACCGAGTTCCAACAAATGTGAAGGTTGGGTCAGTCAGGTTTTCTTTTTGCTGTATTGTATTTTGGTTATCGCAACCTTGTAGTTTTCACGAGTTATTTACTGTTCCGACAGGGTTTAGTTAAGTTAAGTTAATTCTTAAGTGCACCCTTATATCAATTATAAACGATTGTTTTGTATATTTGTTATTTATTATATTATTGTGCGCTCAGCGCCATTATAAGTTCAATTTGTACTGTAATTATTGTTTTTTAGTCATCAAAATAATATAAATTATATAAAATTCTATAAACCAATCGTATAATGGTAAAATTACAGTTCTGAAGTCCCCCCTTAAATTTTACATAAAAAAGCATACGCTCCTCTGTATAGACAATACGAACAATATATAGCTCAAGTATTTATAAATTAAATTAATGAAAAATATTGATTATAACAAAATTTATTGCATTAATCAGTTCTTTCAGCTGTTAAACTCTGTATATTTTTCTTATGTATATTTGTATAGACTATATCCAACACGATTATATTTTTCCCCTTCCCAATCGGTTACATTACCCCTCTTTTTTTCCCTTCTAAAAGAAATATATTTTTTACAATATTCTGGTGTGCAATTGATTCGATTATTTCGTGGTATCCATGTCCTCCATCTGGACTCTCAGACCATTACAAATTTAAACACTCACATATACATAAATATTACTTACGTAAAATATTATACAGTCTACATATTATATTATATATAATCACATGTTATACCAATACATAGTACAATGTCCTAAGTACATACATACATACATAGGTATACAGTATTTTTTTTTTTTACTCGTACATATTTTGTAGGTTCTTATATATTATATACCTACATACATACAACATGACACATGTCTAAACTAGTCATACAGCTTGGATATTAATATAAAACACTTCGTTTAGGCATAAATTAGGTACACACACACATACTTAATCACACGTACGCACACACAAAAGTTATAATTACATAAAACATGGTCGCATTTACGTAGATAAATAATTAAAATATTCCAAGCCAACCGCCCTAAACAGCGTAACTGCTTTGAAAATTGTTCAGCCCCGCCATCTCCCATCTACACATATCAACAACATCAACTGATTATACTACTAGGTATAGCAGGGTAGTTGTTAACCCGTCGGTGTTCTGCATTGTATAGAAGTATAATCAGTTGATTTTGTTGATAAGTGTGGATGGTTCATGGCGGGGGTGTAAAATGTTCAAAGTAATTAATACTTTTTAGGGTGCTTTGATTGGAATGTTTTTATTCATCTACGTAAATGTGACTATGTATTATGTAAGTATGACGTTTGTGTGTGTGTGTGTGTGTGTAATGTATGCTTAAAAGAAATGTCTTATATTGAAATTTAAGACGTGATATTGTATGTAGATATATAATATGTTAGTAACTACAAAATACGTAAAAATACTGTATAAATGTACTTAGGACATTGTACTATGTATTGGTATAACATGTGATTATATATAATATAATATGTAGACTGTTTAATATTTTACGTAAGTAATATTTATGTATATGTGAGTGTTTAAATTTGTAATGGTCTGAGAGTCCAGATGGAGGACATGGATACCACGAAATAATCGAATCAATTGCACACCAGAATATTGTAAAAAATATATTTCTTTTAGAAGGGAAAAAAAGAGGGGTAATGTAACCGATTGGGAAGGGGAAAAATATAATCGTGTTGGATATAGTCTATACAAATATACATAAGAAAAATATACAGAGTTTAACAGCTGAAAGAACTGATTAATGCAATAAATTTTGTTATAATCAATATTTTTCATTAATTTAATTTATAAATACTTGAGCTATATATTGTTCGTATTGTCTATACAGAGGAGCGTATGCTTTTTTATGTAAAATTTAAGAGGGGGACTTCAGAACTGTAATTTTACCATTATACGATTGGTTTATAGAATTTTATATAATTTATATTATTTTGATGACTAAAAAACAATAATTACAGTACAAATTGAACTTATAATGGCGCTGAGCGCACAATAATATAATAAATAACAAATATACAAAACAATCGTTTATAATTGATATAAGGGTGCACTTAAGAATTAACTTAACTTAACTAAACCCTGTCGGAACAGTAAATAACTCGTGAAAACTACAAGGTTGCGATAACCAAAATACAATACAGCAAAAAGAAAACCTGACTGACCCAACCTTCACATTTGTTGGAACTCGGTGCACGAGATATATCCTCCGCTGGAAAGGCGACAATTGTCTTCAGATGAAACACCGACCTCCCTATGGTGTATGACGGCGACGGCCGACCGCGCATAAGTCGAATGAGTGATGCCCAACTGGGTGGGTAAACGAAAACCAGACCAACTTACTGTGGTGTGTGACACACTCTGTAGCTCAAACAGGAGGTTTTACGTCGGCTGTCGTGTGGCGAAGCGTATACTCCTTCGCGCTAAAAGTACGCACAAAGACAGACTTCGTGGCCCACGTGAGGCAGCGATGAGGGAGGCGACTTTTTCTTTAGGAAAATACAACCGTTAAGGTGCAACCTGTGGTACAGCCTGCAGCGGTACCTACGCACAAACAACGGCCAACAGTCGGGATCTAGACGACAGAGGAGGGTGTAGCCATCTCGCAAACTGCACCGTCCGATATACGCAGCCGGGAGGAAATTAGCCGAAAAGTATGGTGGTGCAAAACGCATCAGTGTTCGAACAATAACGATCGATGTTAGTATGTAATATACTGTCCCTATACAAACTTTTCTATACCGAATAAAACAGTAATGAGTTTAGAAATTCTGACTGAATAGCATAAGGAACGATGTTTTTTCCTCAAAAAATCAAAAATTATCAACACATTTTTTACCTAACTAGGTTTATTCAATTTAAAAGATAGCCGTTTTGTTGATGATATTTATTAAAACAGTTCTCAAAATAAATATTAAAATTTAATGAAAACCGACGAAGTCAGAGGTAGTTATTATTTTGAATTTCGTAAGGAACCATCTGCGCTCCTATTTTTATTAAAGCATGCGAATCGTATTTTAATAAGTCCGTATGCATGAATCACATTGGTAACTATTTTTCTTAGAAAAACAAAATAATAAATAGCTCAAACTTGGTCGATTTTCATTACATTTTAAGATTATTTTTTATAATTGCTTTAAGAAACATGATCAACAAAATCAACAACTTGGAAATGTAATAAGTTTAATTGCGTCAACAATTTTTGATCATTTTTGAATAAAGAAATTGAAACTTATGCTGTTCAATCAGAATTTCCAAACTCATTACTGTAAAAAACACTGAATTTAAATATATTGATTTCAATAGAAAGACTAATAAGGGTGATACTGTACTTTTTGGACACACTCAAACGCTGTATATCTAATGATAATTTAAACAATTTTTAAAGGTTTTACAATGTATATATTTTAGTATTATCAATATTAACTTAATATTTTGTACTTAAAAACCATTAATGAAAAAATTAATTAATTTGTATTATCAATTTAACAATCATAATTAGATATGTATAATATAACAAATACAAATAATACAGATAAATTCAACTTGTAGTGTATTATTTAATACCTATATTAGATTGTGCGTAAAAAAAATTCAATTTTATTAAACTATGAAGCTTGCTGTATTTTTGAAATATAAATTGCGTTAATCCATTAAAATTTAAACACCGATTTGAAAATAATTTTTTTTCTCTATATAATAAAATATACAAAACAAAAAAATTTCCATTTTTTGAATAATGTTTTATTGAAACACAATATAAGTTTAATAATTGTATGACATTTTATATAGACCATGTTAAAGGGGAAGCTACGGTCATATATTATATGCAAAAAACTGCATTACAATACGTGTATTATTTTTCAAATTAAAAACGTAATATTTTTACTGACTTTCTTATAGGTATCGTCGATACCCACCTCCTAGGACGATATTATTCAGTGCTGCCTACATAATATACGAACAGTGAACAGTAGTCAGTAGACAGTGTTCCACACCAAACCTTTTGTGTATGATGTGTAATAATAAGGGTGCCGCACAATTGGTTGTAAACGATGCCTTGGAAACCACACACACGTCTTTTTTATACTTGTCAAAGTTGACACCCTTGACAATCATCGGCGCATCTTTGCTCGGAGCCCTGATTATGATTTTTTATCTCCCACCGGCATGTGTTTCTGAAAAAATTGGTCGTTGCACGTAATATTATTATAATTTATAATCAATTAATCGGGTTCGGTCTTCAATCATATAATATTATCTAAAGAAATGTAGAAATATCCCTCGTAAAACGTATATACGATTCTGGAGTGTTTTACATTTTTTTTTTGGTATTTAGGCATTTACTTTTAAGTTATTTTTTGTTTAAATTTGTCACCTAACGATTTAGTGACAGTATTTTACAATAATAATTATAAATATATTTTAAGTTTTTTAAAATGGATATTTTATTTTTATTGATAATATAATATATGTATTACCTAATATAATATTTTAACGGGTCAAAATATTGATACTCATTACTGTACGAAACTCTGAATTTAAATTTATTGATTTCAATAGAAATACTAATAAGGGTGATACTGGACTTTTTGGACATACTCACACGCTGTATATATATTGATAATTTAAGCAATTTTTAAATGTTTTACAATGTATATATTTTAGTTTTATCAATTTTAACTTAATATTTTGTACTTATAAACCATTTATGAAAATATTATTTAATTTATATTATCGATTTAACAAACATAATTAAATATGTATAATATAACAAATACAAATAATACAGATAAATTCAACTTGTAGTGTATTATTTAATACCTATATTAGATTGTGCGTAAAAAAAATTCAATTTTATTTAACTATTAAGCTTGCTGTATTTTTTTTAAATATAAATTGCGTTGATCCATTAAAAATTAAACCCCGATTTGAAAATTGTTTTTTCTCAATATAATAAAATATACAAAACAACAAAATTGCCATTTCTGAATATTTGTAATATATTAAGTATTATTTTTTTTTTTATTTAAGACATTTTCGTAAATAAATATAATATATCATTTGAATTCCAAAGTTTTAAACAAACTTTCAAAGTTTTTTTAAAAATAAACCTACTGTATAATTTTTACTTTTGAAACGCTATAGTTTATAAAGGTAGGTACTATCAGTAAAAATTACTCTAGCTAGTATATAATATTCACTTTTTATTATTAAATAATAATCGTACGTACCTACATGACTTTTTAAATAAATATTTATAAAGGCATTTTGAAACATGTTAAGGCGGCTACACAGTACACACTATATGATTATTTCGGCCGATTTAGTCGGTCGGGTGATCAGATGGAACTGCCACCTGACAGGACCCGACAGGATTAGTTAGCCCGACCAAATCATACACGTCTATACAAAACCTGATATAACAGCTGTTTCGATCAATTTATCCTGTCGGCCCTACCAAATCATGTAGTCTGTAGCCGTAAAATACTTGCCCAATCGGATTACGTGTTCAACCATAATTCCAGCCAACACTACACTATACTGTATAATTTTTAATTTTAAAATGTTATTGCGCAATTATTTAAAACAATGTTGATTAGAGTACAATAACTAGGTACATACTAAACTAATCTTATACCCACAAATAACCGAAACTAGAGAAATTCAATTTTTTCATAATCCGTTCAAAAATTATTTAAAAAAAAAAATTGCATAGTATATAAAGATCAACCATAAAATACGCATACTATTATAACTACTTATATATAGGTACTTAACGATATCCTTTCGTGAAAACGTTTTAAGATGAAAAATTACATTGGCCAGAAACAGCGCGGCTATGCGGTTATGACTTATAATAAGTATCATAATCCACCATTTTGTTTTTATTCGTAATCAAGTATGTTTGTAGATATACATCAAAAACATCTGCACAATTATAGCGCCGTAGTAAATAGTATATTAATTGGTACAATATCATAAGCTTTATACACAAAGATTATCAATATATTCAATAATCCAACTACCAAAGTAAATATTCAATTATCATTTTATTATAATGGCACATACACATGGATAAGTAATGCCACAATCTACGGTTCGATCACGATCAAAGGTGGCATCTCATATCATCATCTATACAAATCCTCACCACACCCAAGAAGGCGCTTAGTCACTCGTACAGTCCGATTCAAATATTATAAGTATGTTCTATTAAAATAAAAAAAAAAATAAGCCAATTGTAACACATTTATCTGGTTTTAAAAGCATTTTTTGAATATACCACTCCTGTTCAATATTCAGCGTTTGTCAAGACAGTAAAAACGTGTAAGATAATTATGAATCGCGAGTTCTACGAAAGGTAAGGAACACAATTATTCAACACTCTTCGCGTATAAATTTAGCTTAGTTTTAACTGAAGAAAAGCTCTCGTACTCACCTCCCCCCCCACCATACATGAAATATCGTATTAAGTGATAAATTAAGTATAATGAGTCAAAGATATGCATAATATAACAAAATAAATAACATTTAACTACATTCTTGTGCAGACGCGTTAATAATTAAAAAAAAAAAAAACTTCATCATCTTTTATTTTTTAACTAACTCCATATTCATTTCATCCACCTTAACTTCATATTTTTAACTCATTAAAAAATAGACATAGTAAGATAAATAAAAAACTTAAATAAATAAAAACCCAGTCCAGTCCATTCTTGACAACAACTAGGATGATATACAGTAGACAGTACGATATATTTCAGCGACGAAATAATAATCGATAACAGCCTGCTATAATTATTGACACTTAAAACCACAACCTATCCGTACTGCTTATTAGAACTGGAAAGGGAAAAAAAAAACATTTTTTCCGGTCTTGCATGCACTTTTTTTTTATTATCCATCGTATATGAGTTTATAATTTTATAGATTATATTATTTATACTTATTCGTGCATATGAACATATTGCTTCGATTCTGTGGGTAGTATTAAAATAGTTACCTATTAAGAACTAATATGATAATCTAGTTGTATTATTAGTGAAAACGGCTTAACTTACAAATTTTGAATTTTTATTCACAAAAACATACAAATTACTCACTCATTTTGTACGAAAAATGGAGCAAAAATGTACACATTGTGCGGCCAACTTCACGGATATTATTATAGTGAGCCTCTTAGATTAAACTATATTAAATTATTCTAATTAATTACAAAGGAACCAATCTTAAACTATGTATAAGTTATAGAATCTATTCATATTTTATAGATAATCGATTAATAGCAATGCCGAAATACATTGACAGTGACCTTACACAATGTATAAGCTATTAAACCGATTCATAGTTATCCTTCGGGATTTTGGTAATTAATCAAAGGTAGAAATTAATCAATTGCATTTCTACGACAACAAAAACTTTCAAACGACCACACTCAAAATACACGATATCCTTCACGAGACACGTCAAAGGAGCCGAAATCATTTATAGGAGGCCCAGGAACACAGCTTATTCGATTTCAGAACCGTTGAGACCAGAACAACTACATGCAGCCGCGTACGTATTGTACTACGAAAATGTCAAAAGTAAATTTACCTACCTCCCATTTTCATATTTTATTATTAAATTTATACAAAATCTTCTTTTATTTTTTATAATATATACGGCTGAGCCCTTCAGTACAGTTTATAAGTGATGAGTTACAAAAGGAGCGAAGGAAAAAAATATTTTAAAAACACATAAAATATTATAACAATTACAAGTTAAGAATAGAAAAGAGAATATTGACAAAAATGCTAACAGTTAGTAAGTGATAAATAAAAAAGCTGAATTACGAAATAATTGGGGTGTTTAAAGAAGAAAAGTGGGGTCATACTGGCTTCGATATCATACGTCTTTTGTCTTATAGGCTCATTATGGTTATAACTTATATATTATATTATATATGACAATATTATGATTTATATTCAAATAAACAATGAAAGCCATGCTTAGAACTAATTTTTGGTGTGAGGTTTGGGAAGCGGGGTTGAACCCTTAACTTCCCTTATGGAGGTACGACCTTATCCGCAAGAACCCGCGAACTATAGTTATTACGTATTAAACGAAATTAAAGAAATTGAATTTTCAAATATTATTCTGAAAAACTTAGTAGTAAGACTAGACAACTCAATATATTTTTAGTATTATATTATTTTTCATTCTAACTCTTTAGTGATCATTTTTATTTATCATTTAGGGAGCTACTTGCGAGCTATTATAATAAACTTATTATAACAAAATGTTAATATTGTATTTGTTCAAACCAATTCTTATTTAAATAGATACCTATTTACAATAAATTAGTCACATATCTGGCTGCCTAAGATCACATAGACACTTTATTTGAATCTGTGCACATGGCAACGTAGTTAATAGTTTAAACTTATAATTTTTATTACTCATTGTTATTTTTTACGTGTCCGTACTTTTACGCTATTATCCAGCCATCAACCCATTTATTACAAACATGAGTGTCACTGTCTTAGGGTTTTTTGTACGAGCTGCGATCATCTGTACATTGATGAATTTGAAAAAAATCATTCCTCTTGTACATGACATAGCTGTATGGATCGAGTTGTCTACGAGGCAAAATCACAAGGTAGTAAAATTTAAACAAATTACAACACTAAATTATAGTAATAATATCATAGGGGTGCACCACATTAAAATTTAAAACCAACACTGCATCGTAGTTTCTAAAAATTATTTTAATTCGTTAAAATGTGTACTTGAGTGATCGATAAGGTCACATATGAAGATATTTAATTTAATTTTCTAATAATTAACATTTGAAAATATAGGTATGTACATTTGAAATATTCAAACAAAATGTATAGGAGTTTATAGGTAGGCACAACGTTTTAAAAAGTGACCTGATCTAGACATATTAACAAATTAAAATAAGTTTTCAAATCGTCTATAGCGTTATCGGGTTAGGTTAGGTATGATTGGCAAAAGTATGGTACATATCGGTTGAAATAATTTTACGTTTGCAGTCCTCTTTATACGAAAAATATCCAGATATTCATAGATCTAAATTTCGGAAGCTGTACAAAATACTAAATTTCGTTCACACATTGCCGTATTTACGGCTAATTAATAGCATAATATATTGTACAAATATCAAAATCTGTACCTATAAAAATATAATATGACGTATATGAATTGAAAAATGTTATTTTGCTAAATTATTAGTCTACATAATATATTACTATGGTTACTATCGGTTATAATTTGTAATGAATAGGGAACGGATTTTAATTTAAATAAATATTTTTATGTAATAATAGCATCGGAAAGTTTTCGATATATGTATACGTTTCATTTAATTTCAAGTAATCTGATGCTAATTTTATTTTAAATATTTTTTAAATATTTTAGAATAATTAAATATTTTAGAATAATTAAATTTTTTTACAAATAAATACATAAATTATGTAATATTGTAGAATTTCCGTGTATATTTTAATTATTTTACAAATAAATATACGTATTCTGTATTATTGAAGAATTTCCATTTTTATTTTAGTATTTTGCGATACGATTAGGTCTCTGTACTGTACACCTTTGACATCAAACGACAACGATTCGATATCTTATCTAGTTATCTAAGTAGTAGGTAGTAATTTCAGTATACGAGTATATGCGTTCACTTTACGATCAGTATTCGTATGAGCGTTATTCGATCACGTTATTTTCGTATTGTGTCCGTGTGTGTAGTTTGTATAATTGTTAACTATTTAAATATGCCCAAAATAGCTCGTACAAAAAGGTCAAAAGTGAGTATTTATTTGGAAGAATTTCCGAATGAAACTTTTAGGAGCTTAGAAATAGTTGATAATGCCATAAAGCAATTAGAACGGGTTCCTGGAGAAATTGGAGTTTTGACCAATTCAAAATTAAAAAATGTATTGGAAAAAAACACAGGTTTTAATACTGTAATGTCAATAAGAGACATACTATTAAACAAAACTCCAAATAACAATTATTCAGAAATTGAATACACTCCAAAAGAAATAATGTGTATGAAATATGCACCTGTCACGTCCGTTGATGTGGAGAGGTCATTCAGCCGTTACAAAGCAATGTTAAGACCGAACCGCCGCCACTTTACATTTGAAAATTTCAAGCTATATGTTGTTTCTAACTGTTTCCCACACGAAGACTATGATGATTCAGAATAGATTTAAAAATTTTTATATTTTTTAATTAATTATTTAATAATTCTATGTTATTTTCAATTTAAATATTATACATTTATAAATAAATATTTATTAAGTAATAAACAAATATATATTTAAATATTTTTAATTTTATACTAAATTAAAATCCGTTCCTAGTAATGAATTAGTGATCACAAAATAGAACCAATACGAAATCGTTTTCGAGACTTATCTTTTAACTATACTACATTCTACCAAAAAATATGCACTTTGCATTGAAATCCGGACCCTATATTATGACCAACTATATTTCAATATTTGGCAAATATTAGCTCATATCATAACAAAAAAAAAATAATAATTATATAAAGATTTTAGTAGTCTATATCATAACCCCCAAAAAATTATATTCTTTCAGTAATTAAAAAACAAATATGATGTCGGGTAATAGCAAACCTTTATAATGTGGGCTAATATTAAAGTATTAAGAATAAAAACATTTTAAATTAGAATTTTTATTACATATACCTACAAATATTATTCTTGAACTAATAAAAAAAACCTTGATACTAAAATTATTTTAAAGCAAACGTATTATGTTTAACTATTATAAAATAAATAATGTATTTCTTGAATTATTTTTAATTGATTGTAAATTATTAAATGTATATTTTTACTGGAGCGAAATCGTCTATAATATACGAATGCACATACATTTTTTTTTAAAAATTGAGAAGAACAATAGTTATTTCATTTGACAGATCTTTTTACTACACCTTGTATATAATGTTTACTGCTTTTTCCCTTATCTCTCTACTGTCAAATAGTAAATCCAATTAAAATATAATTTATTACTGTTATGTTATGAATTATGTATTTATGCATTAGTTGACACTTTAACTATGTTTAATACTTTAATCAAATATCCTAAACTTAAAATATTAAAAGTTATTTCTATAGGTATAGTATTAATTAAATAATATAGTAATAATATATTGGTGATCAAATACATGATTTACAAATCAACTGTAATCAATCATTGAAATATTATTAAATATTATTTTTTAATATTAATTATTTAAATTGATATTACAAAGTTATTATATAAATATATAATCATAATTTACACAATATATACGCAGTACCTTTGTCAGAACATAAAATTCATTTTATAAAAAAATTAAAAGTACTACATAAATATAAATACGTAGTAAGTAACTGTTAAATAATACCAACCTATGCCGTTTAATTCGGTCTACATAAAATTTCGGCCAAATTACAATTTTATATAATGTTATTTTAGTGGAATAAAATCTCAATACAATTTTTCCAAACTAAAATACCTTAAAACCAAAAATCAGTTCTTTCGTGTTAATTTGTTTTCGTATTTAGATTCGTAATGCACTTCATTTCAGAGCGATATAATTTTACGAGAATTTAATTTTTTCATGACATTTTTTTAACGTTCCTTTAAAGTCAAGGGCCCGTGGTGTGTCATGTACCACCCAGAAGAACAGAACCGTCTTTCCCAATTTTTTCACATACCTAATATTAAATTATGTTTATAAAAAAAAATAAAGCTTTGGCACGGCTGTATAGTGTGTAGGTTTACGTATTTGCAGTAGGTATCTACTTGAAAAACATTTTTAAAAGTATCTTTTCAAGGGTGCGTATAATTTTATTGTATGTTCATATTATTATTTTGTGTTGAAGGAAAACGACGCAACAATTCCCGAAGTAATAACCGTCGACGGCTGGTTATACGTGGGGCCTGCTTTATATTGTACGCAGCCAATGCCCCCACCGCCGTCAATGATAATCGCGGATAACTTCAAGTATCCGCCGCCACCATTACCCAAGTATTATATCGGGCCCGCATTTTTCGACTTAGCGGGGCCACCACCGTTGGCTTGTTGTGTCGCAGCGTCGAATTTCTCGTACCCGCCACCGCCGCTGATTGGAGAAACCGGTGCGGCCGAGGTCGGGTCGTTGACGCTTTAGGTGCCACCGAGGACGACGCAGATTCGATGTTTAAACTGCTGGAACGATCCAATATTTTTTATATCTCTTTATATGTTTTTATTTTTATTTCCCCGTGTTTGCCACTTTGTTTCTGTCCCGGCTAAGTTCTAGTACCTATGTACACCACCACTGCTCCGCATATTGAACGCCGTTGCACAGATTGTTCCGTTCCGATCAGTCGCCACCACTGTGGCACGGGCTGTCCTATTCTTGTCAGTCGCCACTTCCGTGGCATGGGCTGTCATCAATACTGGTCAGTCGCTACCGTCGTGGCATGGGCTGTCAGCATTTCGGATAAGTCGCCACCGCTGTGGCATGGGCTGTTTCGTTCTGGTCAGTCGCCACCACTGTGGCACGGGCTGCCCTATTTTTGTCAGTCGCCACTTCCGTGGCATGGGCTGTCATCATTACGGATCAGTCGCCACTGCTGTGGCATGGGCTGTTTCGTTCGGGTCAGTCGCCACCGCCGTGGCACGGGCTGTCCCATTCTTGTCAGTCGCCATTTCCGTGGCATGGGCTGTCATCAATACGGATTAGTCGCCACTGCTGTGGCATAGGCTGTTCATCAATATGGGTCAGTATGGTGTGGCACGGGTAGTTCTACTTCCGAGCAGACTTATAGTGGTTGACACTTGAAATAAAAAAAAAAACTTTGGTGGCATAGATTTTCCTTGTGTATAATATAAGTATAGTCATATTTACAAATAAATAAATATTACTTACTTAAAATTTCAACCAGTGGTACCTTTTTGTTTTTATTACCCATTGGTTTAGCATTAGTTATTGAGAGTAAGAGTGAGAACCAAACAATTGTATTATAATGTAATTTAATGCTGTATTTTATTCATTCATTCAAAATCCAACGAATTTCAAAATTGTTTTTTCCATATTATGAATGAATGACAAAATGTCTGTTTTCTA
>JANEHU010004974.1:600000-1121618 GCA_027563435.1 Nasonovia ribisnigri
GTATTTGTTTACTTACATATTAATAAAATATAATATATTAACATAAAGGTAATTGTGATTTGACATATTGAAATATCTCTTTTAAAGGACATTGAACTCGGTTGTTACGTAAATAGGGGAGCGTTATAGGCCCCGAAATTACTCTTATACAAAGGGGGATGATACACCTCGGTATAAGAGCAGGTTTGCCAATGTAAAAAGGGGTATTTTCACATTATTTTAAGATAAATTGAAAAATTTAGTAACATTAAAATATTTAATAATCACAAAGAAAATAAATATGTAGCTATATCATATTTACATAAACAATTAATTATTTCGTTTTATTTTAAGTATTACATAACATTTATAAATTCATTATAATAGTAATTATAAAAAGAACATTTCATAATATTTAAATGAAGATTGCGTCAGACAAACGTTCTTAATAATATATCAAGATAAGTATTCATAGAGTATTATTATTATAGGCATTATTCATATAAGAATATTATAGTAGTTGAAAAATATTAAAAATATGAGAAGATTACTGAAAAAACTACTAAAGTAAGAAAAAGGTAGATAGGTATTGTAAAATGTAAATTGTGTTTATTTTCTATTCATGTAATATTTTACGACAGAAAATAAACTATTTTTGTTATTTGAATAATATGTACATATATTTCTATATAATATAACTTTTTATTATAGAAAATGTTTTATGTACAAATAAGATACGCGACTATTATATTACATAAAAGCGGCGAATCAATGTACGCACATAAATCAGCAATGGAACCAATTTTTTTTTCGTTTAGTGGAGACAGGTGAAGAAACCGTGCCAATATAAGAGGGAGCGTTTTTTTTTATAGTGGACGTCGAAATGAATAAAATAATAGGGGAGAGTCCCAACCGGCCGTTAAGTCACGAATAAATAGGGTAGACGAATATTACGAAACAAGATAATATGAACAAATAAATTGTTGGATGTGTGTGTCGTGTAAGTAAAAATTCAGTTAGTGATGTGAAATGCGAGTAATTCATTCGTATTGTCATTGCTCTGAATCTTTAAACATATTATGTTTCCGATTGCTGCTTGTAGGACAAGATATGACTGTATAAGATACTGCTCGGCAAACAGAAAACATTACGTTAGTTTATTTTTAATTATGCTATTCAACAGTCTTAATTATTTAATACTTTGGGATAGGTACCAGGTACCTAGAATGTATAGTGTTATGAAAAATTAAAAACCAAGATTTTTACTATAGACATACCACGTAGGTGCATAATACAATATATTATGGTCGTGTTTAGATTACACAATGACATAGAGTGTTAGGTCTAAAAAGGAAAGTAAACTCTTGTGAAAGACGAATGATTGTTACACCATACGTTTCAAAAGTCGTATATAAAATCAAATATTGAATGAACGATTGGTACTTGACAAAAAAAAAACTTCCTATGCAATACAACACGTGCATAACTACTAGATACCTACCAAGTTATGGCGCATTATATCAAATATTCAATTAGATTTAGCTTATAATATTATTATATGTTGTATTGAGATAAATAAAATGTTAATAAATAAATATTATGATTTACAGTGCATTGAATAGTACCGATATAATTGTGTATATTTTACTGTATTATGGTATATTCTATGCGTGTATTTAATTCATTTGATTTTATTTTTGTAAGATATTACAATAATACCTATATATTCAAATGTTGAATGTTGTTTAGGCCAAAATATTATTACCGTTATTGGCAAGCTACGTATTTGCTTAAGGCGCCGCCTGGTCGGGAAAAGCGCCTTTGATAAAATTGCATTCTTGTTTGCTGCAGCAGATAAGGAACGATTTTCATATTTTATTTTTTTTCAAACATTTTCAATACTGACTGAGGTATGAGACAATAATTTACTAATCATATTTTGATTTCTTATCATAATCGTCGGAAATTGCATCTGTTCAAAAAGTATAATATTGTTCAAACAATCCAGAAACATAAATCGATATAAATTTAATAAAATCATACGATAATTCATAATACTATGTTCGAATTTAATTGTCTCGACCGATTGCATATTATATATATCTAAATATAGTAAACCACTACCTATATACTTTATATGCAGATGAAAAGGGGCGATGTAGTATAGATAGTATATATTATCTACTACTAAATGCAAATGTAAACCCGTTTAAGTGAAAACAATTTTGTCATATCATTGTTTTTAAGTGAATACACATTAATCAAAGGTCGACTAAATGTTCTTTTTTAATAGTAAACAACGTCACGCAAATGCATATTAGACTTATTCAGTCAAGTATATTTTCAAATTATTCAACACGTAACATATTTTAATTGAAAATTAAGTATAATAATTTAAAATGTAATTAGCATACAGTGGTATTTGGTAATAAATTCATAATTATTGATTAACACAAAAAAAATAATATTAATATCAAATTGTTATCAACTATTAACCACTGGTAACATTGCAGACCTACAAAGAAGTTAATAAGTAAAATTGCCTATACATTCAAAATACTTCGTTCTCATTCTTATACAAAATATTTTAAAAATCACTTGACTAGGTACATTCAACAAAAGGTACATAATAAAAAAGTTTAAAAAAATTAATTAATGAAAATCGACGTTGAATCGAAGTATGTTATGTATGAATCGATTTTTGATATTTTATTTTCAATGTAAAATAGTTAGTTCTAAAATTAGTGATATTTTTTTTTTTGAATTTTAATTATTGATTCTAGTAATTAAAATATCAAAAATTTACTTTTTGACAGGCACAGATTAACATATCTTCTACAATACTGATAATAATAGGTGTTTTTACTCTCAAACTGCTCAAAAAATCACATTATTAGAAATACAAAAATTAATTTTCATAGCATTTTCCAAATATTTGATACCACTTAATATTTCTTTAATTTTCATAATCAACTAATATATTTTCAATTTTTAAAAATTGCTTTTTTTTCTTGGTCTTTTTTTCCCGGATTCGCGTACAGTACACATAAATTAGAGTTCCAATCAATTATGGGCATACAAATATAGAATTTACCATTTGCTAATTGTGCTTATTAAAATGCATTTGGATCTTACAATATAGCATGCCTTCATTGTTTATAATATATGACTGGAAATTAAATTTAGAGATCTATTTCGAGTGCAGGTCGATATACGAAGATTGTAAACGGTGATGTAGTGCATTGTTAAAAAAATGCAGTATTGTAAACCTATACATTGGCGTGAAGGTACACCGTGTAGAGAGCCTGAACAATGATAATAATTATTCATTTTACAATTATTAAAGAGATTATTCGATTAATAATGTTATGTTATTATAATTTAACGTCTTACAATATTCTTCGTTAAGTTTCAAAATAGTATGTTTAAATTGGCGGCTACAACACTGCCGGAAAAAAATATGAAGAAAAAAATAAAATAATATAATTTCCTTACTTGGTTACTACTTTTATAACACTGCAGTGATATTATTAATATTGTTCAGTGAAATATAATATTATGTTGGTTCCACCGTGTTCATAATACTTAACAATTATTATCTAAACGTTGATCATTTTGTACGATATCCTTGTGCAAACAACATAAAATTACGTCGCTGTATCAATTTTATACGTTGCGTCAAACATAAAATTACTGCAAGTGATGGTTGTATAATATTATGTCTTGTATCACATTATTTTATTATTATTAGGTATTGTTGTTGTAGGTAGGTACGTAAAAACTCTCACGGGAACGCGTCAGTAAAGAAAATATTTAAGAAAAAGTCGTTTATAATAAAACAATAGAACAACCCCCCCGGGTGAACAGGTGTTGACATTTCGCACCAGGTGCATCATCCGGACATTACCGGCCACATGTCGTCGTTTCTCCCCTGATTTTTGTCTGCGTTTCATGGCCGAGTCGTCCCGCCATCGCCGTAAACGTTCTGCCTTTTTGTTTACACACTGTAAACGGTATAAATATATAATGTAATACATAATAATATTATTATGAGGATCGAGGGAGATGAACCCACGAGACTCTGACCACTACTCAAAAAACTTGAGTAAAAATCATTGTGCAGGAATACGGCTGATTCTAAAATGGTGTATTGGTCATAATTCATAATATTATTGAAAATATGCGAAAATCATTTTTTTCAAACGCCCTATTTATTATCAACGACTCTACGACCAAAGACCGGCGAAATAAACCATCCTAGATCGTGGGACTGCGCTGCAGTATAGGTTCTTCCATAGTCCCGTTTAGTTTCTTTAATTATTTTTTATGAAATGTTTTATTCGAAAATGGTAACGGATAGAACCGCAGATTTAAATTATTTTTGTTGCTGTTTTTGATATTATTATTTCCGGGCGAATCGCTTAGAAAATGTGTTAATAATATCACAGGGGAACGTCTATAGTTTGTATATATCTATAATATTTTTGTTTATATCAAAATCGGTGATGAAATTCAATTTATTTTGGTGTCCGTGTGCCTAATACATATTATACAGCGTGATTCGCCGACAGTGTTTAGAAAAGATAACCAAAATGTAATTTTGATAAGATAAGGTATTGATCTAGATAGGTACCGATACAGATTTTATCTAGATAAAATTGTAGATAAGAATAGTTTGTATTATACTTAACAAACAAATTTACTTATTCATTAGCGTGAAAATAAACTAACTAATATTTAATACAGTATAGTATGGTAATATTATGTAGGTACTAGGTATTTGGATAGTGTTCTGTTACAACATTTTTAGTAAAAAAATATGATTTAAATAAAATGTATCTAAATAAGTAAACGTGTCATCTTAGATAACCAATATTTAAATGCCACAATAGTTATCTAGATCAGATAACAGATGAATAATTATTTTATCTAGATAAGTCTCAACACCGTTTGCCGAGAATGCCCACCCAATTGCTTGCATTTAATAAAGAATTTATTGAAATTCTTCTTTTTAGAATTTTAGGTATACTTAAATATCATATTTTCAAATTCTTGAGATTTTATGTACTATAGGTACTTAAGGAGTATCCTGTGATGATACAAACTTCTGATTATCAAATGAGAACCCCCCTTTGTCAATATAAATTATTTAGTAGATATTTTTTTTTTAAATATTGATATATCTAATTCAAAATTTGAACGAGTAGTTTTCAGTTAATAAAATAATAATTCTAAGAATAAAATATAAAGGTATTACAAAAGTATAAAATAGATATAACATAGGATCTAGTGCTTATTATACTTTGATATTTATAAAAATTATAAATATTGATAGTTAATATCAGTGAAGTACTACAATTTTCAACTCTCATAGAGTCATAGCCCACATATCGTCCATGCAATCACAAAATCATTCTTATCTTTAGTAGGTACACAAAGTTTAAAAAGTAAAAAATTCTCAAGAATTTCAGAATTTCGTATTCAAGTATATTTAAAAATAAGAATAAAAACAGATTTTGTACAACTACAGTATTGATGAAAAAGAGGGTGCGCTTGCTTGGTGAATCACCCTGTATATTACAAAAAAATTATTTCATTATAATATTGCATTGTTCTTCTTGCATACCTATGGCAAAAGTCGAGTTCTAAATGAGTCATTGTAGAACGTTAATGAATTAAAACAGTATATGTATTATAATATACAATACGCATATTATGTATTATTATTACACAAGACTTTAATTTCTTATTGGTATAATTTGTTTCGGTTAAGACTGTACGCACTACTTACTAATTACATATTTTGTGTTTCATCGTTTTTCAAAGTCAAGACAATAATAAGTTTATGAGTCAGAAAACGTATTTATTTCTTTTGTTATGTAGGTACGGCAGCGGCCATTTATATTTTTTAATTATTTAGATTGCTGTATGCATTGTCTACTGTTGATTATGAATTACTGTTCCATAGTAACGCCACTCGCGAAGTACCAACTGACTTATAAAGTATAAAATAATAAGCATTGCCTAATCAATTTATCATATAGGCACATAATATTTTATTGGAAAACTATAATAAACTGGAAGCAGGAAAGCATCACCAGTGGACGTAATGTTCCATAAAATATTATAATATATAAATATTAAACATTAAGATATTTAGATATTAGAAAATATCTACTAATTTCTGTAATTTCTTATATTAAACAGTTTTGCCCATTTCCTATATTACGCATGTACATAATTTTCAATACGTATTTAAATTCCTATAAGAAATGTTGAAACGTTTTGTTTTCAGACCTTTTGTTTAGGAAATACAAATAGTTTTGAAAGACAAAAATTATATTTCAAGCTCGGCTCCCTATAAAGGAATTCCGTACGGCTAACTATTCCATGCATTTTACATTTTAATCAGATTTGAAGCTATTGTTTTAGTTTAATTACAATTTGGAAAATTTATAACATTTCTAACTGCAAAATATAAATCAATTCTTTTTATATTTATTTATAAGCAAACGAATAAAATAATAAACCCCAAAACAAATACAAAAACATAAATACACTATTGAAATGTAAAATTTAACAAATCGATTTTACAAATAATTCACACGAACAGTGGTAAATATATTCATAAATTGATTTCTATAGTATGAGTAGGAGCCATGAGGTACATAACCTAGTTCGTATAAAACAAAGCGACTAATTAATCTGATAAATTATAAATGTATACCTATGTTACTTTTAGGTTAACTGAGTCAAACAACTAATATTGTTTTATTTTAATTCATACGCTAAACATTCTGAGAAGAGAATGAATATTTCATTAAAGGAAAAGGGAATAATAAAATTTTAAATTAAAAATTCAATTAAAACATTTGAAATACTACTTGATGTTGATTGTATTAAAAGATATTGTTCATTAAATCGTTTGTTATTTATTAGTTTATTAAAAATGTAATAAGTAAGTTCTTCAGTGTTTGCTCATAAATTTGTCATTTGCATTTATAAAACATTAAATAACAAAACAAGTTTTATCAAATTGATGCATTAAACTAGTGTACATTTTATGGAAGTTGACATCGCTAAATTACAACGTTATTAATGAAATAATATTAACATAGATAAAACATTATTTAATAAATCATGAACAGTATAATACCATCCAATCAAAAGCGTGCAGTGTATTGATTAATACATATTTTATTCAAATACAAAAATTAAATTTATAATATATTGTTTTGTGTATTTTTACGTTTAATTATGACAAATTCTATGCATATAATATACGTAAGAATGACGGCGTGCTTGTCAGGGTATACCTGACGCAATGCCTTCCTAATGAGTATTAATGCCATCATTTTTTTTTAAACTCTATTAAATTAGTTTTTAGCACACTGCAGTGATTGAAGGAATGATATTATCTAAAAAAAAATAATAATAAGAACACTAAAATAATATTGTAGTATTGTAAGTATATTTTTTGTTTTATGATAATAATTAATAATTATTATTATGATATTAACACATTTTATTTTTCATTCGTAACACATCGTTTAATACACGTCATATAAGGTATAAATAATATTAATTATTATTCATTAAAATTTCTTGTGTAAAACAGATATATGATTTACGGATAGGTTGACGAGAACGATTGTATTAAAAACTTATTCCATTCAGTAGCGGACACATTGAACATTCTTAACATAAACACAATAGTTACCTATACACGGCTATAATATCTATGATCAAGTAATATAATGTTATATAGGTGCCTATGTTGTATTTTTATTGTTAAATGATGAGATAAGTGTTTTTTTCATCGTGATGAACCTAAATATTTATCTGATACCAATCTTCTCAACAAAAAACCTACCTAATAAAAATAAATCGATTTTGGTACTTCATGAAAAAAAAGAAAAAAAACTGATGATCCAAACCTATCGGCTTCAGATAATAATCTGTTACTTTTCACTTAACATTTACGAGTTTTCGATTAACATAAAATAGCATAATTTTTTTTCGAAGGATATTACATTATAATGTACGTCCTTCATTTACTCGTATATTACTGCAGGAGGATTTAAGGTAATAAAAACATCCTCACGCTAATGATATAGTGTGTACCTACCTACATGAATAAAGGGGTGTAGAGAATACGCTGTTGATCGAGTCTGAGGGATACAAAAGGTTCATAATATAGGGTGTTATTTTTAATGGGTCCAATTTCGGAGAACCATCGTTGAAGATTTTCTGGTTTGTAACCTTGAAATTATATTCAGCTACATTTATATGATCATATAATACTTATATGGTAAAGATGTACCTAAAATATACGGATAAAAATTTTTTATAGAGCGATTATTTCACACCTGCTCAGTACGCGATTTACACGATAATTACTATGATTGCCACCATTTCCGTTTCGATAACAGATATGTAATAACTCCCCAAAATAATAATATTTAACATGTCTACGCATCATAAATTGTATTTTACACAATTTATTTTAACACAATTATCATATTGTACCTACATGAGAAAAAAACGTCTAATTCAATAATGTCAAAATATGATAGAATTAACATAAAGTTTATTATATTGCTAAAATAAATTGACAGTACAAATGATTCTGCATACAGTTTTCTTGACATCATGTCGTTATGTGTACAAAATTGTATTAGAATTCAATTTAAGTTTTAATATACCGTACTTATTTATTGCATTAACAATATAAAATTATGTTTACTTTAAATGTTTGGTGACATAAATATTTATAATATAATTTTACCACTATAAACCTTTTATTTTCAATATATTGTAAATATTTATGATTTATTATGCAATGTTTTAAGATTTTCAAATGATTGACCATTAACAATCAGTAATTTACACATAATTATCATAAAATAATAATAATAAGTTGTCACCTAATTTATCTTTCCCATTTTCTCTGTATGTACTAGGTATTTATTTATCTCAAATGTCAAAACAAAATAATGAATAATGGACGAATCAAAAATGTAACCATGAATAATCTTTTTAATATATTGAAACTTATATATTTTTTGGTTTTAAAAAGTTATATGATAACATAAATTATACCTAAGTTAAACATTTTTATATCATAGGTATTGAAAAATGTATTCAAACATGTACTAATATGAAATACCTATAATGAAAATGTAAAATTAAAATTGGTAGGTATAAAGTTTAAAATACACTTTTGAGTTTAAAACGTTGAAAATTACAATAATGATCATAATTTAATTTTTGTTTAACTTAGTAACTATTACCAAAAGTCGATGTTATCGGTTAATTGTCTGTGTTAACGAAATTATTAAAAATAAGCTCATCAATTTAAAAATAAAAATTAATTAATTCGATCATACAAAATAAATTATAGAATCATTCTGGTTAGTTATCGGTGATTATTCATAATGGCAGATATATGTATTATTTAAATTTGAATTTTCTGTACATAAAATATGTAATACCTTATATTTGAAAAGGGTTTTAAGTCTACATTAATAATGAATGTGTAATATGCATATTATTTCGTTATATGCATAACATTATGTTTGTTTTCTTTTTTTCCAAGACTTTATGGGGCCTGTAGCTGAAATGTTATTTTTCGTATCAACAATTATTATGGAAAATACTTTTGTCTCGCATTACTATACCAATAAAGCACATGGAAAAATAATTAGTAAAGGCAACAAATGTAATATATAGATACTATTGCAAGCAGTAAATAGTTTTGATTTGTAGCTTATGGGCATATAACACAGGACGGGGAACCGGGGGTCAAAAAAGTCCATTAAGATAATAACATGACGATGGAAAAGGTTTTAATCCCATCTGGAAACAAGACGGTGGATAAAGAAAGAAGTGGAGGAGGAGTGATTTTAATAAATGATGGTTTTAGTCTGTCCGCATGGTCTGCGGTTGTTGAATGGTTCTGTTTGAAGAGGGGAAATATTGAAATTCTTCATCTGAAGAGAGCTTGTGTGTACAAGTAAAATTCCATTACAAGTCTGCATTAATAATAAAAAAAAAATAAGAAAAAGGACGTGGTGTTGGTTGGGGTTGGGGAAGGGGCTGGCAAAAGAAAGATGATTGTATTATTGTAGAATGAGGGGGGAAAGGGACGCAGTGGGGCAGAGTGGCTTGGTATTTTCTGTTGCCCATATATTCATACAATTTTATAATTTTTATTCATGATATTTTAAAGTTTTCGCGATAGTATAATTCGAACAAAAGTTTGGTATAATAACCAAAGTTGTCAGCCAAAGCTTTTTCCCTCTAAAACGGTTGGAACTAATAATAATTGTTCGGGTTGAAAAGAGTTCGACCTTTTTAAACAAATTTAATTTGTGCATAATATGAAATTCTTTATTTAACAACGGCAACGTTTTAAATTCAATAAAGAAATGAAAAAATAAAGCATAAGAAATAACACAATATAATAAAGTATTGTTTGCGTCCGGTAGCAGATGCAGATACGACGTGTTTTCAATCAATGAGAGTGATCTGCAAATGAAAAATCCAAGGGCTTTTTGATATTATTAATACTGACAAGAATGGGCATATGGCTGGATCAAGTGGGATTAGTGTGTGTAACACATCGATGTAAGAGGTTTTGTTTGATAAAAGGGTCATACGCGTTCACATAATATATTATAAAATTCAACCCTTTTTATAGAATCCAATGCCAAGTGATAAATATCATTCTGCGAAATACAGTGTTACTTAAGGAGAAAAACAGATGACTTACGACTTCATCATCTACAGCGAATTCAGTTTACCTTAAATATACTTTAAAAATACGATTTACAATTTTATAACATTGTGTTTAACAATAAAAACCTTGGATTTTTTTCCGATTATACATAATAGGATTAATAATTGTTATTCATTTTTAATATAAAACATACACGAGAAAAGAACAATTTAAATTTTAATCATTCGTTTTCTTCCCTCTATAAAATATAAAACATGACCTTTTGACCTTACGCTAATATTATTGATAGTACCTACTCATATTAAATCATGAAACGAGTATATTCATATAAAAATATAAATTGAAAATTCTTTTCAATATTAAAATGAAATATGTTCGTCCATTTGAGTATATATTCATCGCTACTCTAATGAACAGGACTAAACGCATAAAATGGAATTGTTTACATAATGTGAGATCAATTATTAAAATTGTATTATTCCGTTACTATAATTTCATAAACATAGTAAACACAGTATTCTAATTTAAGAATTTAAGACTTTTTACCTTCGTCCATAGTAGTATCGAACAAAATATTTCAACTCTTTCAAGTCGAAATGTGTACTTGAATTTTATTAAATATACAAAAATACATTATTCGTGATGTATATATGATCAGGAAATAATTTTTCGCAAACTAGATCAAAGTAAATCAACGTAGGTGTACATTATGACGTTTTACATATTCACCGTGCTGAGGATAGGCAACAAATATTCTGAATATATTCAACTGTGTATTTAATTGAAATTCTTCCTTCTCTGCAAGCGTTATATTAATTACGTTTTTAATCAAATTATAATACGGCACACCCATCTGTTTCTTTAACGATCAATAAAATGTAGAATATTATTTCAGACCACCATTTTCATATTACAAACAAAGACGTCTAGTTGGATAAATTATTAATTAATTATAGTCTTTACAAATTACCAGGTAGTATAAATAATTAAATACGAAGTTATTCTCATGTTTGTATTTTAAAGAAAATATAAATACATTTTTTAATTTATTAATAGTTATAGGCATCGTGTTTTGTTTTTTTATTTTGAAAAAGTTTTCCATCAAGATATATTATTGTAACAAAAACATTAACATTGATCAAAGGATGCAAGAATCATAATAGTTGCTGAATTATTTAAAACTTTTTTAATCTTTTCAACATGAAATAATAAATGATAATTATTTTTTATGTCGCACAATAAATTATATTTGCCATTTTTATAATCCTTCTCTTTCTCTAATATATTACTGTTAATGGTATAACTTATAAAACATAATTCAAAAACTTAAAATACATTTTCCATTATAATGGAACAAATGACAAATGTTTATCATAACCTCTATAATAATTAATTTCCAAACTTAAATTATATTTTCAAATAATCGATTAATATTTTGTTTAGGTTCATTGTCAAAATATTAACTAATACGTTTAATTAATTCTATTCTATATTATAGTGATAATATTTTCAGCATGGAAACATTGAATGTAAACAAGTGCAAATAATTGTACAAAAAATATTATTGTATTCATTCTTCGTCCAACTATACCTACCAACTAGCTAAGTTATATAATAACCATTTTTCGTTTCAAGTTTTCCGCAAATGTGATCGAAATTCTTTAAAAATAGAAAAGAAAAAAAGTAATAAAAATTCCTTGTTATTATTTCGAAGAATTTTATGGTTAACGAGTTTGGTTGACCGAACGGGTCGATAAATATGTTTGTTTGAAATACTCGGAAAATAGTTCTCTGTATGTGAAAATAAGATTTAGGTTTCTAGCAATATTGTATTAAATCAAAATACTGTACCTACCTCAAATTACATTTATTATTCCCTTTGTATATTCGTAGCTCGTAACAACTAATGCTCATAAAAAGAAATAATACAGTGCCTCTGACGCATAAAATATTTTCTAATAACGTACAATTTATAAAAAAAATTCCAACCACAGTAATCATTCATGTTGTATTTTGTTCAAATTACTCTCGCAATTTAAATGTATGTGTATTGATTTTTGATTCAAATAAAAATATTATGTTCCACCACAATTGTGACCATTGATTTATACGACAAAAACAAAACATATTTATTTTTATGAACACGTTTTTCAGATTAAATACGATTCTAGACTATAAGTACCTACGCATAAACGATTTCTATTTTCTATAATGTATTTTAATTATTCTTGTATGAAACATGGGTTTTTTTTATTATTTTTTAATATCTGAGAACGCAGTCGCCTGAGATTTATAGTGTCACGTTTAAATCAGTTTATGAGTTTTGGACTAAAAAACAGACCCAAAAACCACATCACACAGCAATACCACATTTAAATAATACTAACACAAATGTAATCTAATACAACTTTTCCAAGAACGATAATTCCTATAAAATCATTATACTATTATTATAAAAAAAAAACCAATGTCATAATTAAAACTGCTCTTTTACTGTCTACTTCACATGTATTATTATAGCTAAGTATTTATAAATATTTCTCAATTTATAAAATGGTAATTCATTTATCAATCAGATTTATTTTTACAAAATGCGTATGACTAAGGAAATTAAAAAAAAGATTTAATAGAGACATAATTTATTTTAAGAGGGTTTACATACGGTTTTATTTGTTGTACATAATATATATAATAAAATACACCTATATAATTTAAGATAAAATGTTGTAATCCATTAAAAATATTGAATTTAAAATGATTAATCTTTATAAAATAATATATTGCTAAAAAAAATATATTAAATGTTTACGGTCGATAGGTATTTTAAAAAGAATTAAAAAATATAATTAAAATCTTGATTGCGTGTTATTTAGAAAAAAAATTTCCCAACAGTAAAACGTTTTATAGTATCACGAAAAAGTGTACAGTTTCAAAATGTTTTAGAATGTTTGTCAGAAAACGATGGCTATAGCCAAAGACTGCAAGTACGGTCGAACAAGTTTACAGGATATGACAATTTCGGCCGACCTTTTACGACATTTCCAGATTTCTATCGTATATAATATGCTTTTGACCGTTGAATATACATTAAATTGAGTCACAACAGTTAATTTGAGTTCAACACAAATTATGGGCGAGCGTTTAGTGCAAAGCATCCCTCCTCTACGTATATACATTTCACAAGTTAAACATAAAATAAAAACTCGACGCATGTGATAATAATATTATGTGTGTCGAAATTTGACACAAAATTATTAGTTTTGGAACGAACACCTAACATGCGATGACCTGGCGCAAACTATTAAACAGATACCACATTAACGTCACTAGAATTTGTGCAAATACGCAATGGCAATTAAGTTAAAGATAAACCTATCAAGCTGCAAAATCCAGTGAAAATTAGTTGTTAACTGTAATCCATTAATGATATCAGTTTATTATAATTCACCTTTTTTTTCTTCGAGTAAAGCCATAAGTACTCCAATGGTTTATCGCATATAATGCCAATTTAGATGTACAAAAACCGTTTTCATGTTCAATTAAAACATTAATTTTAACTTACACTCTAAAAAAGGATTAAAATAAAAATATTTTTTAGAAATAATATAACTTTATTATTGATTATTAACTGTAGCCTAGAATTTCAATATGTTATTATAAAAACAAGGTTGTATAATTTTGTAAATTATGGATGTACTATTTTTTATAAAATTATGATTACTAATAAGTAATAGGTAGCAGTTTATTTTAATACCTATAGTTTTACATTGACTTCATTTTGAAATAATTATATAATCGTTGAGTAATACTGATAATTAATATCATATTATAATATTATACGATGCATAATAAAATATATAATGTCGACAAAATATGTAAACATTTCAAAGATGCTATCCTGCAATTATAATTAAATACTTCTACAATTGACAATCTTGACATTTATAAATTTGAAAAAGAACTGATTTAACAACAAAACTAGTGTATTCTTAAAATGAAATAAGAACGTTTTAACGATGTGGACTATATTATATATAGGTAGGTTTATATGAATAGTACACAATTTGTGCAGACCATGAAATTAAATAAGGAATATTTTTGGTAAAATGAAAACACTTTAATCTTTGGTTGGTAAACAAAGCGATGTCCCAATTTAAATTCTAACCAAACAGAATAGTTAAAAACGGTTTGTTATTTAAAAATAACTTATTGATGATGAAATACTTTGAATTTCAAATAATCTAAAAACACGATTTACCAATTAAAGTGTAGGTACACAATTTATAATTCAGTCTGAGAGATGAATACAAATTTTAAGATCAGGTTTCAGAGTTATTTCGGATTTATTGGAAATAGTTTTAGAATGTTATAAGGGACAGTATTCAAGTAATAATTTATGTCTACCACTATCTCTTCTCTATTAGTTTAAAATCTGCAGCACGTGATCGAAATATCCGAATTTCGATTATTAAGCACACAACAAACATCATTCGTTATTTCGTATTTGATAAGTGGATTTTTTTTTTCAAAGTCTTCGAGGTAATAACTGTTATTTATACATCTGCTAAAATGAACGAACAATGAATTCAATAATAGGGATGCACTATGATGATATAAAATGGAGCGGTTCCCGTTACTAAAACGCGACCCCTCGGTACATATAGTGTTTGCAGATAAGCGTAATGATTTCTTTTGTCAATCGAGCAAAACAGTTCAATGGCGGCAGGGCATTGAATAATTACTTACATGTTGTACAAAAGGGTTAACGAGGGGCTTCTCTAATCCAAATTATAGATGGGACTTTTTGAATAGTAATTACTATAATGATTCGTCGGTACTACTGTTAAATAAAAAATATTTATGTTTATTATTTTTTAGATATATATGTATATAAAACCAATTACTCTACTAAATATAAAAATATAAGAAGAAACAATTTAAATTATTCAAACACTTAAGACTGAACAATTAATAAAAAAAAAAAATAATGATAAAAATACAAATAAATTAATAGAACATCGTTATTAGCTACTCAAGTACTTATTTTATAAAAATGTTCAACTTGAAACTAGTTTCGATACTATAAACTATATGAATTATTGATTATGGTCCAATTCACATAACAATCAAATGCCATGACGTCAATGCATCAACTACAGTTCAATAATACTCTTAAAAATTACATTCGATCATATTAAGACTAATGGTTTACATGGTTGATTTTGTTATAAAAAAACTAGTACACCAATGGTTTCAATATACAATATATTCTTTTATCAGTTACGTCTCACGATTTTAGCACCATTTGCTTATTTTAATAACGCTAATTAACAAAAATAATATTAATACTTAATGTTCCTAAATATTTTTCCTGCGTCGGTGTACATTTATTATATACGTGTAGATACGAACAGAGGTATATAATTCGCAGACGGTGTTTAATCGCGAGCTCGGGAACGGGGTTGATGGTAATTGGTTAACCGCCAGACGGTTGCTTGCATGGGCTGTAGTATTTGTCACGCAAAAACCCCGAACGTGTCAAAATATCGATTAGATAAATCGTATAGTACATGACATTATAAATTATAATGTATGTCATATTATGATAAACTATATATTTATATCCTTTAAGTAAAATATGTACAGTACCTATATATAAAATAACAACACAAATGAATATCGGTCCTTACTTTTTTAAAAGCTTATAATTAAACATTTTGATTTTTAATAAACTGTGTCAGACTATAACTAACATTTATCACTAATTATTATACTATGCATTTATTGAACCTAATATTATGCAATTTGCATAAATAATAAGGATTTTTTTTTTGTCCAAAATTAACTTTTTATAATGGTTTTATTTTGTATTGATCATATTAGTTTATAAACATGTTTGTTGTCAAACGTTATCCGTTGCCAAATGTATATATTTAAAACTTATTAATAATTCCATTCAATTGTAATTTTTAATTTCACTATATTATAATTAAAAAGTTAAATGAAAAATGTGGGTTGATGTTTGACAAACTATAAATTATACTTGTCTCGTTTTCACAATACATAAAGACTTAAACAAGCACTTCAAAAAGCACTCAACAGTATCTACTTAACATTGGAATATTATAATGGTATCTTCGCCAAAGGGAGATTTCAAAATTAGTCCATTGTTTATAATTAAAACTAATCGATAATATACACTAATAATCATTTATGGAAAGTAAATTTAGAAAATGCATTGGTAGCTCATAATAATAAAAAGCTAATATTAAAATCAAAAGTTAGGAAATATCTAAAGAGTCTTATCAATATAATATTAGGTATTATAACGAGTATAAATATTATTATTATTATCATACGAATTGTGCATAAGACAAAATAGATATTAAACAATGAATTGGGAAAATGATTATGAGAACAAAAAATATATAAATAAATAATTATTTATAAATAAAATATCCTTACTAATTATTAATTATACTATTAAAATACCCCCGAACTAATTCCCATAATAAGACCATTTGTTTTGTTTGTTTTTGTTATTATCACAATAATTAAAACATTCAAAGAAGATAGCGATATATTCTAAAGAAATTCAACTTAATGGTGTACAGACGTACAATGTACAGTATACGCCTGTGTAACCTGATAATTAAGAGTCAAAATAACGAATAAATTATAAATGCAATAATACCTAAGAAAATGCAAATATGAAATTTATACTACTAAAACGGTTTGTCACATCCAATCAACAAACTATTAACTATAATTTTATTCAATAAGTCTAATGTAAAAACTACGTCCATATCTTATATGACGAAACTGTGTTTTCATTTTGAGAATTTTAAGAATATAGGCTGAAAAATACCTTTAAGAGAAAGCAACACTGACATTTGTTGTCTCCGTCTTACCAGTGCGTACCATAGCAAATTTGAGCTCAGTACATCATATTTAGCTTCTTTAGTTTAAAAATAAGAGTGAATCAACTTATGATAAGTGATAACAATTAATGGTAAGAACATTATCCATGTTTGTATGTGGGTTGAATAGTTAAATTTTTAGCAAGTTTTGCCTGTCTAATATAGCGTATATTAAAAATACTCATAACTTACTTAATAACAGAATTATCGTAAAAAACTAAATTGTAAACACATATAAGGTTGTTACCATCAAGTTTCATTGGTTCACTTTAACTTTTAAACTAACGAATATAAATTTGATCTGCTGAGCGAAAAATTGCTGTGTTAGGCAGTTGTAAGATGGAGACAACAAAAATGACCGTATTAAGTTCACTTAAATAATATTTTTGTAAATCAACAAGTAATTTTGCTGTAGTTATCCGGGTGAGTTTCTAAGACAACTAAGAGTACCTACTTAATCGATATACTACATGAAGTAACAATTAACTATCAATATGCTAAAAAAATTTTGCTTTTGAGATTTGAGAAAAAATTGCTGTATATTTCCATAATATCACTATTTACCTACGTCCTACCTATCTATATAAATGTATACTATGCCACTATGGGGCAGTTGGTTACTCAAAACATTTGAAGTATAAATTTCAATAATAAATTTTAAATACCTGTTTACTTTAGATCGCGTATGGAAGCTAGTATTTATACTGTCTTATTAATCGTAGGTATAATGATTATTTTTCAATACACACTTTTTGAGATTGTAAGATACACGTATATTTCATATTATAGTATATAAAACCTTTCTATTCTGACCGTGGATGGATAATAATAACTGATGCTCGATCGTAAACATACATTATAGACTATAGTACTTAAAATAAGACATCTTTTAGTTTGTTGTTTTTTTTTTCAACTGAAAGCGAGAAAAATTAGAAAAGTAATTCTGGCAATTGTGAGGAAACGTTTTTAACAAATTCTTAACTATTTTAGAAGTTGACATTTTAATGAACTTTGCCTAAAATGGTTTTGTGAATGCAATTATTTTATGAACAACATTTAATTAATAGTTTAATAAGTTAATTAGTAGTTTCACTATTTTAATATGTGTCTGTAGGTTTTTTATTTGGCCAACGTTACATCACTAAAAAGTGGTTTAACAATTGTATTTTGAATTATAATTTTATAACTAGTGATAGTTAGAATATAAACAATTTCAATAGTAGTTATAATGCTTAGTATATATTAGTATTTAGTTATAACACGTAGAACTGGCTAAATTTTATAATTATATATTTATACTCTATATATACATAATACCTATTATAAATTAAATTAAATTACGTTTTTTTTTAATTATTAACAAATCTGCGCAATATATATTTGTTTAAAATGTAAAATTACATAGTCAATATACATTGTATATATAAAAAAAAATCACAAATGTTTAAAATTTTTTTATCAATTATGTTTATACAGTAGGTACGTGGTTTATTAATAATTCTTAATTTTTTTTTTCCATGAAAGCCAAATATTATATTAACATCGTTAAATAAAGATTATTAATGTAGTTCAAATTTTGTAATTGTTGGAATATTTAATTTTCAAATCAATCTCATAATACAAAAACTTTAATACACTTGAGCGAAAAAGCGAAAAACGGATTAATAATAATTAATAAAACATTATAGGTATACAAAGATTGCCGATAGGTATATTAATAATTTATATACCCTATTGAAGATTGTACAACAATTCGAATAAGATTAGGTAATACTTTTACAATACAACCATGTGGATGGCTTAATAAAAAGTTCTAATTTCATAAATCACAAGGTATATATTATGGTTTAAGCTATATTAGTAAACTTAAAAAGATATTTTTAACTAAATTCCACTTCTATAGTCCTCCAAATTCCAACTCAAAATGGAACACTACATTTGTTTATTGGTCTAGCCCAAGTGGATAACATCAAAATATTTATTTTTATATAAAAAAAAACGGGTAAGTTGATTTCGCTCTACTGTACAGTAGGTTACAAGTGGGTAACTGTAATGGATGGTATTGCATTTGAATTGTATACGAAAAACGATTCTGAGCGGGAAAGGTTTTTCAATCTATTATATTTTATATTATATTTATACTGTTACTACTTATTATTAATACGGTAGCCGGATAGTTGAATTAATATTATAAAATTACAAAAAAATAACTAAAATCGTTACTCTTGGTTATTTAATATATAATTTCGTCCAAATTTGAACATAATATAACCATGAAAAAACTATGTTTTTATACTTCTTAAATCGTTTGGCTACAGAATACCTACTTACGTAGTTACGTTGTATCTTGTTTTACATTTTCAATCCTAGGTTGAAAATGTTATACATTTTTAACTACAAAATCATTTTTAATTTATAAATTGATTGTCGAAATTCTAACTTTAAATGCTTATAAAAAGTTGTGACAATGTATTTTTAAATTTTTCAACTGTCATTGTAACATTATACTGGAAACCTTGTATTAAATTTTCAAGCTTTTTGACCCTTCGAATACAATTTTATTGACCTTTATAGAAAAAAACCTAAACAAATTGGAAATTGAAAATTTCCGTAAACAGCTCAAAACAAGGCAAAATATTTTTAACATTTTCTGGTGTACCTATAGAAGACTGCACCGCGCTGAGCCACGTACGGTAATTTGTCTTAGAGTTACACCAAAAACCAAAACCGGTTTTAACAAAGACTTATTTTACGTAAAAGTTCCGGTTTTTCCTTAATTTATTTTTCCCCCCGTCAATTTGAAAACTACTTTACATTTTGACCTACCCAATGCACCAACAAGATTCACTTTCCCATCGAACAAGATACTAAAGTTGAAAATCTAAGAACTATTTCAACAACTTCAATATTTTATTTCTTGTTTATACCTATAATCTTTTTTGTTCTAGGCCTTTTAAAAAGGCAAAAGGTTTTTTGTAGTTTGAAAATTGTCAAGCAAAAAAAAAAAAACGAAAATATTTCCAGCCAAGTAATGTAATTAACATGCCGTTGAAATGTATCATATCAAACATATTATAGTTTTACGTCCTTAAATATTAATTATTTAAGACATAGGTAATTAATATACTAATATGTACATAAATTGAATATTCAAAAAGGAAATTGACGTTTGTCAGTATTAGTTATAAAGTGAGCGTTTCCGTTTAAAGTGTGTTGAGAAAATCAATACAAGTTAAATAAAATTGATTAATTTTACTAGAACAATCGGCTTGGCATGATGATAAATTTTTGGAGGTATCAATCTCCTAAATATTTTACATTATGAGACATTTAGCGATTGAAGAATAATTGTGAAAATTGTAAAAATGTTCATTAAATTTAAGATGTTATAATTTTATAATGTTGGTAACCTAACATATTAGGTACCTCAAAGAAAGATATTCATTCCGGATTATTTGATAGAAGAAAAATAATGTACCTAAAACTGTCTTTTTTTCAGGATTATAATCACCATAAATAATTCTATCAATAGAATAATTTTCCCTTTGTTGATAGAATAATAAGTTAATGCTAAGTTGTATCCTTTGTAATTAACTATGAGATTGTGTTTTATGTTTATCTGTACCTATATATCCACTATACTTTGTATTTTGTCTAACTATTTTACTATAAAACCTTTATTGTCGTTAGGTAATTAGTTTTTTCATAATCAAAATTATTGAAAGATAAATCTCTACTTCAAAACAAGCTACGACTTAACTACAGTATGATATAAATGAATGATTTTCAAAAAAAGAAAAATTCACTATTTATTGTTATATATTTGTTTTTTCTAACTATTACTAATATTCAATGAAATAGTTAATATTTAATAAATATATTTATGCAAAACTACAATACCACTATTAATGTAAAAATAACATTTTTATTATAACATGTTTTACATATTTTACGATGTTTTTATATAACTATATACTTAAATTAATTTGTTTTGAAGTAAATATGTTTGGAAAATAATATCATTTTTTTAATTGTGCCTTCGTCAAAACCAAATGAGTTGTGAAGGTAGTTATATTTTTTCCGAGTTTCTAGCATGTCTCTGCTTTTCGTGAATATAATAATAATAATATTATATAAGGTTTAATTTTTATTATTATTATAATTTCAAAAGTTAAAAAAATAGATTTATCTTGCAATAATGTGGTAATTAGTGCATTTATAGTGATTATCATGTAAATTAATACTTATATACGATAATATTTTTTAAGCATCTATAACTGTAAAACCACTTTTGAATTATTTTTAAATCAAATTAATGCTTAGAAGTTAATTTTAATTAAATAATTCAAATGCCATGTACATTGTACCCACATATTATATTATACTATAAATTTCTAAAATATTTTGCATGTATATTTTCTACAAATAAATGTGCCACTTGCCATAAATTGTATATTTCGTTATAAAATATTTATAGATGGTAATCATTTTCTAATTACCCAACTAAAATAAATGTGGTATTGATACCCAAAAACACTTAATTATGGTGTACACAAATGTAATATATATTTTAATATAATATATATACGGTTTAAAATTAAACTAATTTTATTCATATCAATCATTATTAGAAAATCAATTTAAAACTGTTTTGACGATTCATCATAATTGTCAAATTTTAAATTGGTATACTGGTTTCACTCCCCAAAATAGTCATCCCGACTAAGGGCTTACTTGACAAGCAAAGAGCATATATGTTGTTGTGTATGATTTTTATTTCCTTGTTTATTTTTCATTTTCTCCCCAAGTGTAAGTGTATAGCTTATTGTGTCGAGGAATTGCTTAAGTCGCAGATGGTCACCCAACTTGTGACATTCAACATGGATTTACTCCAATGTGGCAATACAACACGGTTGACTAGATAATTTACCACGCCACCCTATATTATTGTGTTTATCTTACCATCTCAATACACGCGTCAGTACTTTTATAATAGTTTTTTGGAGCTTATAAATTTAAATTAAAAAATTAAAAATTAAAATACCTATATTTTAAATTTATGTATTTTTTTTCATACTCAAAACTATTATAATTGAACAATTTATAACATATTTATAAATCTAATAACTATGCTTTAATAAAATACATTGTTTATTATAATATTATAGCAGAATAATAATGAAATAAGATAATATCATATGTGTGATAAACTATATAATATATTAATATTTAAAAGTATTTGAACATTAAACTTTTGTGTTGCAGCAAATTATATAATATTTAATAGGCTTTTTGATTCAAATGTCAGTACCTAAATGACAACTTCCGAAATTCAAAATAAATAGTCGCCATTGTGCTCTATGCAAATTTAAACGTTGTAATATTATTGTTTTGTAAAGCTTCAGTCGAACGGCTGAAAACTTTCGTCACAATCCCGAAAACGATTTGCGCTGTACAAATTGAAATACCTTAAATACATTCAAGAAACAGTGTTTCGTCCTTTGGTCCCTTAATATTATCAAGGGGGAGTTGAAAGTTGTGTATAACTTCAGAATGTGGAATGTTTTCTGACACATTAACGATCGGTTCCTCCAGTAAAGTAAATGCTAAGTCTCTCTTTCTCTCCTCACACCCACTCTATCACAAACTCTCTCTCAGCTCAACCACCCCTCACCCTATCTAAGAGCAAGTGTGTATGTGTGTGTGTTGGATATATTATGGCGAATGTCTGACAGTTCTGTGTGTGTGAGTTTTAGTGTATATTTATATACATTTATATGTGTTTGGATAATATATAACACAAGAGGGTTGCTATGGCGACGAATCATATTACTTTAGAGTTCTTATTCTTTGCCCTACCCAATGCACTAAGATGAAAACTCCCTCTCACTGCCACTCGCCCTCCACACATACACATTCTACCAAACCTCACCCTTCCTCATTATTACAACAAGCAACTGAAATGGCTTTCTTTCTGTCTTTTTCCTTTTAAAAGGCCTCGTTTGAATGCAAAATGATTCCCCTTTTTAATGTCCTCTTTTATGTACAATCGTGTGTATATAGAGATTGGGAAATAAGATTACGTACGAAAATGATTATCGAAGACTAAATTTAATGTTCATTTTCATTGAATAAAACTTTCATAATAATCAATGGTAAATTACAAAAAAAAAAAACCGATTCTAAAGTGAACTTTCATAATAAGGGAATAGCCAACACCCATCGAAGAATATTCCACCGGCAAATAAAATCCAATTAGTGTTGTGATGTCTGTTCCAGTTTCAATTAGCACAACTTCTAAAATGAAAATTTCAATTAAAACTTCACAAGTATGAATGATTGTTGACAATTTTACGAGTTTCATTCTGAAATTCAATTAGGAACTCGCTCAAATGTAGTCTGTGATTATTCATATAATATATGTTGCCAAACTTGCATTAAAAAGTAAAATATATTTTTTCTCTACCAATTATTCAAAAAATTATTTTTTAATAATAAAAACGAGAAAGCTAATTCTGCAAATGTTATTTTTTTTATTTATTATTAATTCTACAATTTATAATTTTAAAGAAGCGTATTTTAAAATTAAACCCAAAGGTAAAATGTTTTATATACCAGTGAAATAATAATATCATACATAAATTGAATATTTCCACATTTTGTTGTTTGAATCATACTATCATTAATGATGAAAAATATACATGACATCGTAATTAGTAATAACTAATGAATTTTTTAATTACTGGTAAGATATGTATTGTATAATATAATGAATAAAATTTAAAATGTGTATAACCTTAACGAAATAGCTACAATACGTAAAGTATTTAATATTTACATAGTTACTATAAAAATAATTATGTCTAGAATGGTTTACACTGATTTTTCTATTGTTGTACTCTTTTCATATTTGCATGAAGGGTTAAACCAATACATAAAACACTAATAAAATAATTATAGGAATATTTAAATTTCTTATAATTAGTATGTTTAAAATATTGATGTATTATCAACGAAAGTGAGTCACAAATATAATTTTTTATTTAAATTAAAATTTAGCATCATACATTTAAAAATTAAACACAAATTATATATAAATCATGAAAATGTAAATTGATCAAAACTTCTACAGTTTACCATTGTTCAATTTACTTAAAGAAGTTTCAATTTAAAATTACTATACAAAAGTCTAAATACATTGACTTATCCAAGCATCCCAAGCTATAATTGATACATAAACAAAACAAAGCTTATGGTATCATTTGCATATTCTTTTTTTTAATTGAAAAAAAAACAAATACGTTTTATATTTTCTTTAACGACCTTTCAAAGGATCATTAAAAATACATCATTATAACCGATGTTACAGAAACTGAAGTTATATTTAATTATACTTTGTTGTATTAAAAAATAATAGCAAATTAAAATTCTTAATTGTAAAATAATTTTCGAATAATATTAATTTAATTTCGTATTTAACTTAAAATTATTAACTTTACAAAATGAAATATTCTATTTAAATAGGTTAATTTTTCATATTCATCTATCTGGAACACATATAATGCAATTATACTAATTGGGTTATATAATTTATATTTTTATATTTTACCAAAATAGTTATTTATTCTTTAAACCTCCACATAAAAGGTTGAGAATCTCATATTACATTCAGAAATCGGGCGATGTGCCAGGCACAATTAGCCAATCCTTATTAAATTGACAGTATGTTGGTGTAAATAATTGCACAAGAAGCAATAAGGCCAGTTTTAAAAATTATTATGAAGCTGAATTAAATATTTAATCAATTTTTGATCAAACACTCAAAACTTTTAAAAGTTAGTGAACTTTTTCGGTATAGAAAAATAAAATATGATTTCTTATGATAATAATATATTTTATACGTGAACACTGATTAGTCAATAACAATGGTTTCAATGTAAGCATGAATATTATGTAGTGTATTATACTCATACAATTTAACACTAAGTATTGACAGGTAATGGAATTTTAATTTTTATAAAAGTACGGAAGCTATTTAAATGTTGGGTGATTGAGTCACGCCAGCATTGCGGCTCATCTCGGGGCAATCTAAGTCAGTTTTATCATTTATCGTTATTAAAGGTTTAATATTATCGCTCATGAAATACGATTTTGAGTGGTTTATTATTGTTTTACATGACGCAGTTGAACCATAAAAACCTTATAAAAAATTAATATTCCGAACAGTGATTTTTGATGTTAGTGTATAGTTAGAACAACAGCTGATGACATAACTTGATTTGCATAGTCGGAAAGTAAAACGGCTAAGTTTTATAAAAAATGAAAAATAAAAATCATAAACTATTTCTTAAAATTATCATAATATATTGTGTAAGAGCGAGGGTCCAAGGTTTTTTACTGACCAAAATACACAACTTATATCATGCATTAAAATTAAAACCAAGGTACAATAGTAACACTAAAGGTTTATTAATAGGTTGCAACTTTTGTTATTATTATAAAATAATTATCAACCACATTAATTTATATTATTCAGAAATTAATTGTTAATTAATTTTATCGCGTACCTATAAGTGGAGTGTGACGCATACCTTCAAGCAAAGTCACTTTTCAGTTTCTAAATTTTTTTTACAAAAAGTTGATTCCAATAGAATTACAAACTTCACACCGAGATAGTTTACGATGTTCTAACTATGTTTTACAGTGAGTTATTGTAGAGCCAGTTGCGTGTATTTAGCAGAATGTGAAATTATAAACGCAATAAAAATATTTTCTATAAATACCTACTAATTCATGTCATATATAGTTGCTGGAAGTCTAAAAAACCCTCTTTGATGCAATATAAATTATTACCGTGACAATAATAAATTGGAATTGATTTTTTACGAAAATTATACTCGCAAACATTTTGTATACATTAAAGAAATACGAGTTGTGCCGCCATAATAGTATGAATTATGCATACAATTTTATATTAATATCATGTATTACGAAACACAAGGGAGTAAAGATATTTACATACCTATATAATAATATATATATTTTGTTTTTGGTTGTACCTACATTACTTCTACTTTAAGTTTAGAAAACTGCAATTTATGTATTGATATTTCATTTTTACTTATACTATTATTATTTTTTTTTATATATATTTATATGTAACAGCTCAACAAGAACATGCATTTATTTATGTGTTGAGAATTTATAGAAATTTTAATTTAAACCAGATGTACTTATGATAATATGTTTCAAACTATGCATATACCATCATATAATATATACTACCTATTACTAACTTGTTACAATATTGATAAATTATTCAGGATGTATAATATTACATTAATTACACTTGCTTTTATGTTTAAAACAAATGCAAAGGTTTATTTTCCTGGATAATATTATTATGAAAGTCCCCAGCTTTGTGAAATAATATTATTATAATTAAGAAAGTTAAAATATTTATTTGATGTTTGAGTCATTGTAGATTATATACAACTTATTGTACTTTGAATTAAATAATATGTTACACAACACTATTAACTGAGTCATTGAGTATAATATTATATGACCATGTGTTCAGCATATTAAATTTCGTCAGCTAAATATTCTTGGAAAAATCAACTTTAAATATTTTATTGTAATAACATTATACACACAGCATGTTCAAAAAGTTTGGTAACTCTATTTAAATGGCTTACCCCCTTTAAATGTTTCAAAACTTTTTGAATACGTTGCATACATGTAATGTGTTTGCGTGTGTGTGTGTTTTAATTTAAAAGTTATTTACGAACTTAAAGCTTTTAAAATCATGAAAGCAGTAAATTGTATTTTTAGGAGCAAAAAAAGCACATACAAAATGATATTATTATATTGAAGACTACTGCACTATACTGCTTAAAAATATAAAGTTTAACAATATAATATATAATATTGATTTATAACAATATTTCTTTAATTTAATACTATATGATACAAATGTGTTTACGACTATATTATTATATATAAGTATGTTATATCATGTATGAACTCATCGATACGTAGTTTATTAATAATTGAAATTAAAAAATACACATTACAGTATTTACTATTAAAAGCGAATTATAATATATTTGATACTTACCTTATACCTATATAATGAGAAAAATGACCATACATTTTTTTTACTGTGGTTAATATTTTAATAACAAAATTTTTTTATTTTTAAATGGTGCACATAGGTATTTTGGATAAAACATAAAATGAGTATGAAAAAAAAATTGTTTTCAGAAAATTTAAAAAGTATTATGTTTTGACCTTGAATAGGGTTTTCAATTTAAAATTTAAGTTTAGAACTTATAAATTATGTTAATATTATTTTTACACAAATATTTTACGCATATTCTACGGATATCTATAGAATATTTAATGTACAAAGATGAATTCTGAATCACCATTATCGGTTACCTGCATTATTCGTTGTATGTTGTTTGACCAATGCAGACTACCATTCGAATTATAATTTATAACAATCACATCTTAAACGTCGAGAAAGGCTAAAAATCTACGTATTTGTCAATAAAAAAAAAAACCTATGTGTTTAGGGGAACAATGTTCAGGCTTAGACAAAAATTGTCCAAATCGTATAAGCCACTATACGTATGGCTAATTTAAGATCTTGAAGTGATTTATTCCATTTTATTAGAACATTTTAAACAGTTCAGGGCAGATATATAGTATACTTACTTAAAATTAATTAAAAGAAACATATAATATAATATTAGGTTTTAATTATAGGAACAATAGAAGCAAACAAATCAATGATTAGTCTTAGTCTTAGGTATACTAATGCAATTATATATTGGTTTATGGCTTACGCCAATGACGAATGTTTAGGTCTGATTTATAGTCTATATTTAGTAGAACCTAACTATATTAAACTCCACAAATTATATATTTACGTTGGCTACGATGACAATCTAATATTATGTTAAGCCATTCTTCATCAATCACAGAGGTTATAGAGGGTCGGACAAAGAAGCATCGTCCCGTCATTCTATCGTCTGTTGACTGTTGTTAAACAACTATAGTTTCGTAGTTAGAGCTCAATTGCAACGTAAGAATCATTAAGTTTCTATTATATTATACAACCATACCTGACATAAAACAACCTTGAAGCATGCATAAATAAATCAAAAGTATGAATAGAAAAAAAATGTTTAAGGTAATATACAAATATCTTATGAATTCTGTTAAAATAATTCTATTTTCATGTTGGGTTTTTTCTTTTATCATTATATCTACAATAATATTATTGCGTTAAAATTATCTTGAAAACATAAGTGAAACTAATAAAACAAATATAGCTGCTGTTTTTCAAAAGCCATGTATTTCATGTATGAGTCATGACTTTTATGTTTAACTATAAAGCACTTTTATTTAAAAATGTTTGGCTCTTGGTCAAATATTAAATGTCAAAAAAAGGTCTATTGTAAAAATAAAACGAATCTATTGTTTATCATTCTAACCATCCGTAAATACATATAAATATGTATAAAATGTTATTTGGCATAATATTAACAAAAAATAGCCAGTTATATTAATTTATAGTATAAAAAAAGAATCGTGTTAGTTATAGATAAAAGAAGCAAATAAGTACTTTAACACTATGGTCATAGTAATAAAACAACAAAACGTTTTATTTTTTTTTTATATACAATTCAATAACCCTCAATAAATGTAATGAAGGTTACATGTACGTTGACCCGTAGGTTTTACAAACTTTATGAAGTGATTTCATTATCAAACTCGTCTTAAATGTTGTTTTTATTTATTATTACGATGTGGTTATAACTGGAACTGATTCAATAATTTCCCAATAAAAATTCAAAACCAATTAGGTGAGTTGCATTTCTATGTTTCTGAATGTATATTGACGGTTTCTATACTAAAATAAAATCCAAAATAAAAATATAAGATATCAATATTGATAAAAATTTCCATCGCCGATTATTTTAAGATGATATACCTAATAAAATATAAATTACATCTACGGTACAAGACAATAAAAATGTAAAGTTATTATTATAATTGTTATCTAGAATAAATCTTGGATATCATACTACCTACATTTATACTTATAATTTTAAATTAAAAAATGATGGATGAATTTACTTAATTTATTCGTCTGAAAATGCATACTATTTACATAGGTAAATATAACATTTGTTTTATTGTACCATAACACTAAACACAAAAGTTTTATTATATTGCTATACATTTTACTATAATCATGACTAATGTAGTGCATATAATTTTGCCTCAATTGTTATAACTTTAATACTGTAATTCTGTAGGTTACCTAACCTATAATTTTATTTCACAAACTCTTGAATTTGATAATATCGTTTTTTAATATACCAGCAGGTTATAATAAGGAAATAGAGAGATATTATAATTTCGATTTATTATTTACATTCGTGAACACATAATATATATTACATAGTTACATATTTAGTCTTATTAAGTAGGTATAATGGTATAATATTAAGGTATATATGAATACGATATTAAGTCTGTACGAATGATTTATACCAATGTACCTACATATTATATAGGTACCTACGAGTAGATATGAGTTTATAGATGGTCCAGCATTCCTCACACGGTCTAGTGGCAAAACTATAAATCATGATATTCTCGTGATCATGAATTAAACAAAGAACATCAGAACATTAAAAATGTTTATATTTGATATTTTATTTAATTTTAATTTTAAAGTTAATATAATATGGAGGGTTCGTATTATAATGTATTTATTAAACATACAATAAAAACATACAACACAGTGGGTAGGTACCTATTATTCAATAAGACAAGCTACTGCATGTATTCTGTACGTCATTAACTTTGATTCCCTTTGACACAACTGCACATGGACGAAAAATTCCATTGAAAATACGTATTCTGTGTTGTCTTTTAACTTTATATAATGTTTTCAGCAGTGTGAAATATTAACCTGAATAAAATAAAAAAAAAATGTTAAATTGTAAAACGTTAAATTATTTCTAAAGAAAGTATATATTATGTAGTTTTTTTCCACTGTTTAAATTTGCGTCAAATATAGTACCTATATCATACTTCTACGATTGATCATAATAATATTCTAATATTCCATAACTCTTTAGTAATTGTGAGTTTTCACTTTCAAAATACGGGTGAGCGGTTGCAAGTTAGGTGATATGCACAGACCTTTGTGACGGGGAGGGGGGGGGGGGGGTAATATTGCCACAAGTCCGATGTCGATATAACAAAGGGGAAGTATATGTGGAGTTGTTCTCCTAGTTTTAAAATTATGATTTTAGCCAGGAAGCCGTATAGGCTGTAAATTTGTTTATGTTGGTTTGCAGCACAAATTCTAACATTGTAACATCGTAAAGACTTTTAATAACATGTTTAAATATATTTTACAGAATAAAATACGTGTTAATTTCTGTTAAGTTTAACGCATTTGTTGGGTGAAAAAAAATAATGGGTATAAACATCATTAGACCAATTGACGGAAACGGTGTGAAACGCCGTGAAAATAAAATAAGTTCAGAGGAAATAATTGTGGTGTTCTTAGGTGCTGCGTGACTGGAAAACCACGGGTAGAAAAAATAATAAGGGTGTGCAGGTTGTCTGTGTGCACCAAATGCACCGAATGCATCAAATGCACCTAATGCACTAAATGCAAACAACAAGTGAAAACAGTGGTACACAAGACGTATTTATGTTAATCGGTAGCACGTTAAATACCTACTACACGAGTTGAATTATTGTATTTCTATTTTGTTAACAGTTATGTTGGTGATGGACAATGATATTGTTATCATGTCAAATATTAATTGATACCGATATAGAAAATGGCCTTGTTTGATCCCAGGATTCGTAAATCAACATTTTTATCTGATGAATGCAAGAATTTGATTTCGGAAAAAAAATCATGTTTGAGATACTTTGGCATGAATCAGGGAACACACATAAAATAATAAATTCAAATCGAAAAAGATTCAGCTTTCATTAAGTATACTTTTACTGATAACATATTATCACGAAATACGAAATTATTTTTATAACGGTTAATTAGTTCGATGTTTTTGGATAAGACATCGATAACATTTGATTTACGAATTAGAACAATTTGAACGATGTCTATACCTAATAGGTATTATCTATAGTCTAAATGTCTATCGCCCACTACTTATAAATATTAATTATTATACAAGATAATTTTTGTGCTTAGATTCCACCGATATCTATTACTCTGGATTTTTTTTTTCTTTAAAAACGTTGAAATATATTTGTCTTATGGTTATAAACATTCAGAGCAGTATATAATAATATTAACATTATATTTTTAAGTCGTAGTTTATTGTATAATTGTAATCGTAATATAGTGCATGGATTAATTATTGCGTGTGACAAAAACTAAATTCACTCAACTACCCTGCATTTATTTTATTGTTATGATTCGTATACGTCATAATATTATAGCATAATAATATATATATATATACATTTATATACATAATAGTGGTCCTATGCCGTGTCTACACGGAGTGGTTCGACGCAAAAAGCTTGAAAGTCAAAAAGTTCCGATCGACGACATCGATAACAGTATCCGATATAAAGTTTAATATTTTTACGATGGCGACGCGTTTCCTGGTAATGGAAATAAATGTTTCAAAAGTGTCGGATAACACCAATATCATTATAGTATGATAGGTATATCTACGTATTGATGGTAAATTATGTGTGTGGCATGTAAAAATGTAATCGGTATGCAGTAATAGCAGTAAATATTATGAAGAATATCCAGTGTGCCCGGCCTTTGCGACCGTCAACTTGTTTCGCGACCTTTCGATTTACTACCCCCATCCACCCACGTACACCTCATGGCGGTGGAGGTTTATTACCGCAATAAGCCGCACTAACGAGTGAAGTTTATTGGGTACCTATTCGTGATTACAGTCACCGGGAGTAGGAGACATTATAATGCTGAAATCTACAAACGTTTTTATACGTCAAGTCCTAGCCGCATTATTACAGTGATCATGGAGGCATTAATATGCTTTGCAGGCCGTTTGATTGTTTCTATATAAGTTTTTTTTTTATCCATAACGGATGTCAATAACGGAATTCAACATAATATAATAATTGTAATAGGTTCAACATTTACGTGCAACTATTGACTGAAAAAAAAATACCAAAATACAGGGTGGCGGGTAACACAATATTATAGAGAAATCGATTATCAACTATAAATTTCAATTCATTTATAAACCGCTTTTTTCATGTAGAAGCAATAATCTCGTAGAAATGCAATGATGGTTATGAATTTTTTTTATAGAGCACTCAATTTAGTGCCTTAATATACGGTACTTAATAGTTTTTTATATTTCTTCACTATAAGCAAATAAATTACTAAAGTAAAACTATTGATATTTTCAAAATTAAAAAGAATAACTATTGTAATAGGTATATGCAAATTTTCAACAATAGCTGTTTATAATCATTAATTACCTATTATGATGCTTATATAATTATTTTGATTATGTAGTACAATATATTATCGGTTTCTTTTATATTTCAATAATTTACATCTACAATTATTTACAATTCATTGAATATTCAATTAATTTTTTTCGGCTTAAAATAAAAACCCCATTATACTCAAATACCCGTATTCAAAATTAATTTGACCATTATTTTTAATTTCATGTATCATATTAAATAGATTATAATATTAATTTAAAACTTCAATGTATAATTCTTTTTAATTTACTCTTGTTTATTTATTCTAAAATATACCCTAACATGTTTTGTAATAATTGGGTCTGCAATGAATAATGATTTGTTTCTATATTATTGAAATGGTTTGAATTTAAATATAACTGGTGTATTATTAGTTATCACATTATTATGTCTGTAAAATAAAATAACTCAAAACAAATCTAGATTTGACCAATCTAAACATAAACTTCGTTTATTTTAATATTTTTAAATATATTTAAATGACCGTATCATAAAATAAATCTAAATGGCATATGCACTCTTATTACCTATTTAAATTAATAATAACAAACAATATTCATACATTATACTCGCATGCACACGTAAACACGCACGCAAAGCATATTATTATACTTATTATAATCACCAAATGTCGATTGAGTTTTGTGATAAGAATACATTTTTTGCTTTTACATGAATTCATCAATAGTTACCAAAAAATATCTTACCAATGTAAATGCTTACAATATTATATTCTTTCTCTTCAAGAAATGTTCAACATACATTAGTAGCGTTAATCGTATTCATCAAATTATTAAAAAAAACTTTAAATCTTGTATAAATATCTCAAACAAAAACCAATAACTATAAACGCATAATCCATTAATCCGTCGTCCATTTCCACCTTATGAATTTCAATGGAAATGTATTACACGATTAACCAATGGTGAAGTTATGTACACATTTTAAACATGTTTGCATCTACTTTTTTTTTATAAGTTATTTTCCATTGTGATTTATAAAATTATATTGTAATGTATTATTATGCATATAATACATTCTACATAGTTAACAATACTAGAATATAAATTATAAAGGAACATAATGATGAATACAATGAAAAATCATCCGTACTACATAATTTCTTTTCAAACGTAATACAAACATGCCGGAATACATTTGATGTAAATCATAATAATATCCGTCAAAATATTTAATTTCCATAATTTCATTACTCGAGTTGAAAAATTCTTTAATAACTTCCCAAATCAATCCCTTTTGCATAACTTATCAATTCAATCTCGCATACATTTACAAATTAGAAAACCTTGGCTATTTACATACATTATGAAAGGGATTTATATTTTGATGTACCTATACCTACATTATTATTCAAATCTAATATTAGTTATAGAGTGCACCATATTTGTGATATTTTATCTTTCAAACAGATTTTACAAAATGTGTGAGGTACTCATATTTACTGTTATTCAAACTATTCAAACCTAATACCGATTGCGGTTCTAATAATTAATATGGTAACTCAAAAATAAATGAACAGTAAAAAAAATTAAATATACATTACATTTACTTCAATATAAAAATAAAATAATCATTTATTAGTCTAGTACTCAAGTATGTTTTTTTATATATATTACTTATTATGGGATATTAATATTACCGATTTTAAATAGCTAATTTAATTCCATACGCTAACGATAACTTGATGTATTATATTACTTTTTGAAAATTAACTGACAACTTATTTATTATTTAAATATGTCAATACATATTTCTATTAAGTAGGTAACCTAAATCATATACTAAAAATATATATTTTTTTTAAATAATAAAATATTCAACTTCATAAGCAATTGGTTGGAAGAAAAACAAAAAAAAACCCTGTAGGAACAAAAAATAATACCATAAAATATACCTGAAAACAATAATTTATTGCTATTAAAAAAATAAAACCCGTAAGGTATAATTTAACCCGTTTGGAAGAGTAATCTGTTAAGGGCATTATTTTTTTTTATCATTTTTAATATTATTTACTATAGTAATTTGTTCTTAAAAGCACCGCGTTGAAAACAAAAACTCTAATATATAAAATAATTTATGCATACATACATGATGTATACGTACTGTTTAGGTTAATTAAACTAAAAAGTACAGGTAGGCATACCGTTACCTACTAATTATTGTTGGACGTAAGACGTCATTTAGAAATATTAGTCACAATATAAGTACTATATTATATTGTTTATTTACCGATACCTACACAACTCGTTTTCAAAATATATTATACTCGAGTAACTACTACTATTCAAATAATATTTAAAATTATTGCATGTCTGTTATCGTACTAAGTATAGAATATGTTTGTTCAATTGGTGATTTCTGAAAACTGATATAAATGGAAACATCTATAGTATATAAATAACTGTATCTGATCTATCCGTCATTATTTGTGGTCTTCAATATATTTTAGTAAATTAAAAGGCGGTGAAAGAGTGTATACTTTATTTTGTGTGCTCTTGGCTATACAATAGAAATATAATTTAGTCACTGTTGTATTCGTTACCAATTGGTTTTTTCATGACGAGACGTAGTCTTAAATAGATCAAATTGAACAACCATATTATTATATACCCAATCACAACAACAATAACTAAATGTCATTAATGCAAATGGCAGTGAGTATCGCTTTTACCAGACAGAAATAATTTTTGGATTAGTGGGGAGTTATAGACGGGGCTCAAAAGAAAAGATGAAAATAACAATTTCATTATAGGTAGGTTTATAATGACAAATTTCAAAGCAAAATAATAATATATTTTACTGTGGTCTTATGTTTTTGTAGATCACACATTGAACCGCTACTTCGATGTTATCACGACAACGGCCATAACCTACCGTCCTGTCTAGGTAACTAATAATAGCTGTAGTAATACCTGCTTGTCAACAGCTAATCAGGAGAGCCGTACGCCGACTTGGCCCTTGGGAGGTAAGTGTACGCGAAATCTATTGATGTTACGAATCGTTAAACTCGAGTTCAAGGCAATTAAACATTCATGCGAAATATACATTATACATAGTAATTTTGAAACGTCCGTCCAGATTATGCTATTAGCGAAATCCTGCGTGATGTCAAATACAACTGCACCACAATACCGGCTATAGGTAGGTAGAACAACAAAACAATAAATACCATAATAAACACTTTAATTGGTTAGGGATTCCAGTGCAACTATTCAGGGAAAATGAAACAGTAGTTTACAATTAATTATTCCAAAACTAATTTCGAATTGAACTAAATGGGGAACGGCGCGCGCGGTTTCACTTCGTCTTGGCTTTTGCGGGTAAGGGAAAACCGTTTCGACGGCAAACGGCTGCGATCGGCACCGATTGCGAAATTGGAAAAGTACAATATTTTACTCTCGGTTACGAACTTCCAGCGTTTGACACCATTATCTCGTACCTAATAGTATAAAATAATATCAGATAAAATAGTATTAAGTATATGCATAGGTACTTATATCTAAGCATGTTATAGGAATTGGCTAAATATTTAAATACGTAGTGTCTTTCAAATATATTTTTAAAGTGTTATAAAAGTATTTAAAATATACCTGAGACACTTCATTTCTAATTTTAAATTTAAAAATACTAATTTGAAAAAAAAAATCTCAAGCATATTTATTCTACAAAAAATTCTAATGAGATTTGTCCGTTGACTTTCTGTCTGCTTGGTATGATGTACTTACATACAAAACAAATAACTTACTGAAACAACTGTAAATTGTTTTATTATTATTAATCTTTTTTTTTTTGTGCATCACAAAATAACAAAATCATTGTGTTTGTGTTATTATGACTTTGATTCCCATTTGTGGAGAAACCATCTACGCTCGTAGCTTGTTTAAGGTTTAAAAGTAGATTAAAAAATAAATAGTTTTAATGAATTTTAAATTAATTTTATAATAGCCTAGACAACTGCTTTTTCTTAAACTTATCATCGTTTCTCCTTTATCAGAACTTCATTTCCACACGTACTTAAGCTTCAAAACGACATTCGTGACGTAAGTGTAAATTGTCAATTTGTTTTTATTATTTTCATTTGCTTCAAAGGCGGTGTGAGAAGTAGGTACTAAAATCTTATGAAACTAATTTGACATGGATAAAACTTTATGAAATCATCCGTAATAATTCTTTTAAAACAAATGTGAAAACATTAATAACTATGAAATACCAACTGTACCTACAGTAATAATATTATAGTCCCTACCTAAATTTAAAAATAATATTCAAAAAAGTTCACAACAATCACCAAGGTTTTGGATATTAAGTAATATTGTTAATAATTTAAAGACCTTATATTATATTATTATTGAAACAAAATTAAAATTGTATATCTTATGTAAGACATCTTTATCTCACTTATTACGTTAACTCGGTAATTATTCAATCACTCAGTCTCTAAACATTTAAATAATTTAGATTTTTGTACACTATTAAATAATTCATAATATAAATAGCGTGGGCCAAGGCCAAAATGTTTGCCCATATTTCTGTATAACTTTTGCTTATAAAATACTAACCACCATCATATTATTTTAAAATATAGTAGGTACAGCTATTTTTTTTAACGAATTTATGTTAATACATTTTTGACTTTTTAAATTACCGTTACGCTATAATCCTGTGCATAATCTCTTTTTTTATTTAAGGACCATTACATTTTTATTTAGTATAAATTTATTCCTTTGAAAGATATATTTTATACTCAATTCTACAAAACTTCTATAAAATATATTTTATATAATTAATTGTATTTACTTTGTACAAGTAGTAACAACATTACAAATATAACTTTCATTAACGCAAATATTATAAAACTTAAGAAAGAAAACATTTCAAAACGAATTCGAATAATTATGAAAACTTTCAAAAATTACTACAAACAAGTATTAAATTTGGGTCTGTTTAGTAAATTGATTTAATAGTTAATACATTAATATTAATTCAAAAAATATTATTTAATGCACAGTAATTTTTAATTTATTATTATCGCTCATTAGTATTATGAAAGTTGTTTTCTCTTCATACATTTGTAATGATTTTTCAACGCTGGTTTTTTTTTTTGTTGTAATAATTTTTGCGTTTATTATCATACGTAGTGTTTTTACAATATTTCTTTTTCACATACACTTCAGAATTATACTCTTTCGAGTGTACAGAAAAAGGTAATTTATTGTGGGGTTACATATAATCGGGGGGAATGGTGTGAACATGAAACTCACGGTTTGTGTTCGGGTGTTCGGGTTGGCTCGGTGCGTAGACAGGTGGACGACGGCAGCGACGGCTCGGCGTTCTCGACCTGGTAGCAGCGGCAGACAATTAGACGGACGACGGCAGCGACGGCTCGACGTTCACGTTCAGGTAGCAGCGGCAGATGGTTAGACGGACGACGGCGGCGACGGCTCGACGTTCTCGTTCAGGTAGCAGCGGCAGACGGTTAGACGGACGACGGCGGCGACGGCTCGACGTTCTCGTTCAGGTGGCAGCGGCAGACAGTTGGACGGACGACGGCGGCAACGGCTCGGCGTTCTCGACCAGGTAGCAGCTTATGGAGTTCCGGGAAAGACTATGTTAACGTCCGTTCGTAACGATACTAATATCGTCCGGCTCGTTAAGTCTCGGGGAATATGTTGCTGTTGGTAGAGTGGTATGATGTGCATCCGTTCGTAACGATAGAAATGTATCGTCCGGCTTGCACTTCTTCCACTCTCAGCGGGAGTACTGCTGTTGTAACGGCACTCAGCGGCCTGTATTTATGCTGTTTGCGGACCACCGGTCCGATCAAACTACTAGATCACCTTTACTCGTTTTCCGCTTTTTATGAATACTTTGGACATATCTGGTGATAGAAGTTTGATCGTCGGTGACCTGCTGATTTGGAATAGGTCTTCCGTGGTCTTGTATTCCTTTTGTTGTATAGGAAAACTCCTATTTTCCGGAGAACACAACTGTTCGACGAACGTGCGGGTTCTCCAGCGCTATCTGTGGCTGTGGTTGACAGTTGCGCTCTTGTTGTTCTGTGGTAATCGGGGTTACGGCGATCGTCGAGAGCGCGTGCTGCGTGACGGGCGGACCGGTTTAGTGACGGTGACATAGAGCGCGCCACTACAGATTGTATCGCGGTTTTGTCCCGTTACATTGTCCCCTTTTTGATTTGATAAAAAATTGAAGTTTTGAACTATTTTTTTTCTCGAATCAAAACTTGTCTGTGGGTATGAGTGGTTGGTCTGTGGATTATTGATGATGTTGGCGCTTGAGGGCCTTTATCTGTTTCATTTTCTCACGGTAAATTTGCTTCTTCATTTGAGTCTTGGAGATGTCTCCAAACCCTTTCATAAACTTTTGTGCAGTGAATAGTCCTTCCTTGAGATTATGATAAGATCGTTGTTGATTGTCCCACAAGGTCTTTATGGTGTCATTCACCCTTTCGGTGCTCGGACTTCCTTCTCCTGGATCGCTCTGTTCTGTTTCACTATCACTCTCAGGTAATGGTGAGGTGGCGATGTCCAGAATGTCGGCATGTACTAGCTCTATTTCGTCGTCATCCGTGACTACGGTGTTCGCTGATGAGGGTGTTCCTGCTTTTTCCTCTTCCGTGGAGATTTCCTTCTTCTCAATATTATCTGGGGTAGCTTCTGGTGATGTATCAATTATGGTCACTTTCTCGGCAGCGAGTTGACATTCTGGCATCGTCCATATTGGTTCCCCATCATCGGATAGGATTTCTGGAGATGTTGCCCGGCGTCCGTCCCTGTTTACCATCTGGAAGGTTTCCGGTAAGGTCCAGTTCGGTTTGGCCAGGTATTTGGTCCTCTTGGCTGCTTCGTCGCGAAAAAACTTGGCAATCCGTTTCTTCTGATGGTTGTCCAGATACCTGTCGATGCTTGTCAATTCCAATTTATTAACTGATCGGACAGCTTGCAGCTTCCTCAACGATATTTGGACACGCATTTCCATTTTTTTTTTCTGTTTTTCCTACGGAGGGGTGCGTTAGGTATATACATAACTGATAGACATATATTTATCTTTTTTTTTTTCTTCTTTGTTAGTATCACAAGCAGCACAAGTTATTTACATTTCTATTTACATTGATATTTACAATTTTTTTTTTTTTTTTTTTATGATAATTTAAATGGTTAATTAATTCTCTGAGGCAAGCGGTACTTGAGCGGGTGGCTCATATTCGTGGTACTGCTTGATGTTTTTGTAGTTGTGGGTTCGTGGTTGTCCCGCTTGGTTTAGTACCGTCACCGTATTGTTCTCATGTACCTCACAGATTTGATACGGTCCGTGGTACAGTAGAAATAACTTGTGAGTTTCATGATCCTCGGCCGAGGATAACCTATGTTCTTTGACGAGTATCTTCATCCCTGGTTCATACTTTGGAAACTGCTTACCCCGATCCTTACGTTTACTTCGTAGCTGGGCTTGTCTCTTCATTCTCTTCATAACTATCTGGACGATGTCTGGTTCCTGTTCGGTGGCCTGGTGCTCCGGGAAGGTTACCAGTTTGGTGATGGACAGAGGAGTGTTCTTCCCATGCATGATGTATTGCGGTGTGTATCTAGTTGTTGTATGTGTTGTGTTATTGATCCAGAACTCTACATTATCTAGCCAACGTAACCAATTGGTATGTTGCCGATGACAATAGGTGCGGAGTAATCTCCCGATCTCCCGATTGGCTCGTTCGACGGGATTACTCTCCGGGTGATATATCGTTGTATGGATACTCTTGATCTTCAGTTCTCTCATGACGCGATCCCACTTCTGACTGGTAAACTGTGTTCCATTGTCCGTTAGGATTTGCCGGAATAATCCTACCGTTGGGATATAGTCATTAATGATGCGCTTGATAATAGTGTCGGTGGTGGCTCGTTTGAGTGGGTAGAGCTTGATGTACTTGGAGAATAAGTCGAGGATGGCTAGTATATATCGACACCCTCCTTGTCCCCTAGGCAATGGTCCCATGAGATCCGCCGAGACCATCTCGAGTGGTTTCTCGGGGAGTAGACTCAGTGTTGGTCCCCTGGCCGTGACATTGTTAACCTTAGTCCGCTGACAGGTGTCGCATGCTTTGATGATTCGCTTGACTGTGTGATACATGCTCTGGAATTGGTGGTGTGATTGTAGTAACTGATATGTTTTGTAGGTCCCACAGTGTCCATAGATTTGGTGGGTTTCTATGACCAATGGCTGAACCAGTTCTCTCGGCACTAGTACCTGATATTCGCCATTATTGGATCTTCTGAATAGCAATTCGTTGTGGGTTATAATGTTGTTGTCCGTCCGCTGGTTCATCCGTTGTCTCAGTTTTTGAATGTGCTCGTCGGATTGTTGTAGTGTGTGCAGCTCGGTGAATTGTTTCCTTAGTTCAGGGCTATAGTCTAATAGGGCGAGTTTGTTGATGATGATGGTTCTCGTGTTTGTTGGAGTGTCTTCGGTGGGAGATTGTGGGTACCTGGTCAAGGTGTCTGCTCCAATATTCTCCTTACCAGGTATGTGTATTATCTCCAGCTGGTATTCCTGGAGAAATGTGGACCATCTGACCAGCCTAGCGTTTAGCAGTTGGCATGTGTTCAGAAAGGTTAGTGAGTGATGATCGGTCAGTACCCTCACTTTGTGCCCGATTAAATAGTGCCGGAATTTCTTACATGCGAAGACTATTGCTAATAGCTCCAGTTCCGTGGTGTTGTAGTTCCGTTCAGCTGCATTCAGCGTTCTACTGGCAAATCCGAGGGATTGGTGTTGCCCCTCCTCATTTATCTGATATAATTCCACTCCAACATGTGTCGTGGAAGCATCTGTGTTTATATAGAATTCCCTTGTAAAGTCTGGGAACTGTATGATTATGTCCTCCAGGAACTTGTTTTTGATGTTCTCGAAGGCGATTTGTTGCTGAGTTCCCCATTGCCATTTAGTGTCCTTTTTGGTGAGGGCACTCAATCGTTCAGTGTCCTGGGATAGGTCTCTGATGAATTTACGGTAGAAGTTTATGAATCCAAGAAATGATTGGACTTGTTTCTTCGTTTTGGGTGGTTGAAAGTTCTTGATTACCTGGATTTTATCTGGGTCCATTGTAACACCTTTTTCTGAGATTATGTGTCCCAAAAAGACCACTTGATTTTTGAAAAATTGCGACTTTTTCCGGTTGATGGTGATATGATGATGTGCCAGCTTTTGAAAGATACTCTCAAGGTGCTGCATGTGTTCTTCGAAGTTTCGTGAGGTAATGTGAATATCATCTACGTACACGGCGGCGAATTGTAGTATTTCTGGCCCTAGCACTTGGTCAAGTATTTTCTGGAACTCCGCCACTGAATTTATTAGGCCGAAGGGTAGTACCTTAAATTGGTAATTTCTCCCTCTATGTAAAAAAGCAGTTATCTCCCTACACTCTTTCTTCAATGGACATTGCCAGTACCCGGCAGTGAGGTCAATAGAACTAAGGTACTTCATGCCACGGAATTTCATTAGCGTCTCCTCCATGTTGGTTGGACACTCGCGGTCCGGTATAATCCTGGTGTTGATCTTTCGTGCGTCCAAACATAGTCGGATGTCGCCATTTTTCTTCTCCGTGCAGATGATAGGTGATGACCAAGGTGACGTGGATTTTTCTATGATTTCTAATTTTAACATTTTTTGTATTTCCGCGTCTACCCTGGGTATTCGGGCTACTGGTATGGGGTATTGCTTTTGGTGAATCGGGTCCCCTGCCTTCACTCGTATCTGACATTGAAATGCTTCAATTTTCCCTGGTTTGTCTGAAAAGATTTCGTCATACTTGTCAAGTAGTGAACAAAATTTTTGTCTCTCGTTGCTGGTAAGATTCACTTGGTCCTCTTCCGGGTCTTCATTTATCTCGACATTAAGCAAGTGTTCCTGAAAGTTGATTAATTTCGGTTTTTGGTTCGCGAATGGTATAGTGTGTATGGTTTTGTCAATCTTGAATTGAATAATTTGTTCGCTGAATTTGATTTGGGCATTATACTTTTCAGAATATCAGCTCCAATTATACCTTTTTCATTCAAATTTTCCACTTGTATGAAATTGGTCTGTATATATTCGTTTCCTATTTTACATTCACAGAAAATCTGCTTAGATACCTTGCAGATTTTTTTCCCGACCGCGTTACTAATTTGTATCCCTGTTACTGGTAGCTGTGGGATTCTCGGATTTTTGTTTGTGATAACATCTACCACCTCCTTGGTAAGTACGCTGATCGTTGCTCCGGTATCGATAAGTAATGTGACGTCCTCCCCTTCTATGGTACATTGAATATACGGGCTTACTGATTGGTTGGTGGTATTTAACGAGTTGATCGCATGGTGCTCAGTATTACTTGGTCCTGCTTGTTCGTCGTTATTTGTGACTACCTGATTGATTTTTTCGGTCTGTTGTTGACCACTAGTTTGAGTGTCTCCCCGCTTGTCACTGTTGCGGTGGGTTTGGCTATTGTTCCAACGGTTACTTCTTGGTGGCATATTGTTCCATCCATTGTTCCGGTGGTTGTTCCAATTATTGTTGGTTTGACCACTTGAATTGTTGTTGTTGTTGTGTGAATCATTTTGGTTGGTTTTTTGACTATTTGTTTTGTTTTCCGTGGGTTGATCACTTTGTCCCTCTTCGCTTAGTATCTTCATGGCTGTAAGTATGGTGCATTCGGGTAGTGACACCAATATTGCCCTGAGATACCCTGGGTAGTGTCTAGCTATGTGCTTCACTATTTCATTCTCCGATAATCGTGGTACTTCGAGGTGTCGGAGTTTGGTTGCCCATGTGGCAAAATGTTCACGGTAGTTGATGTTGTTCGGTATGTGCTTGGTACTTAGGCACTGACTCCATACCTGTATTTGTATTTCCCTGGACCAGAATTCGTCGATGAATGCTTTTTTGAAGTCGTCATAATTGGTCAGTTGGAATCGTATGGTGGAGAACCAACTTGATGCGGCCCCTTTTAAGCAATCACCCACAATGATTATTTTTTCCCCGACGTACGACTGTTTGATTGCAAAATATTCTTCTAGTCGGTACAAAAAATCTATGGGGTGTGCATCGCGGTTGTTTCCAAAAAATGTTGGACGCGATATCTCGGTATTGTGCATTTGTTCAGTTTTATTATTACCTTCATTATGCACTGGTTGTCTATTGCTCCTCTCGTATTTAAGTTTTATGTCGTTGATTTGTTCGTTAATTAATTCGATTTTTCTTTCGTAATTTTCCAAAACTTCTTCGATTTTCCTGTCATTTTCTGTAGTTTTTTGGTTATTTTCTTCTTCCAGATTGTTGCATTTTTCTTCCAATCTGTTGATTCTTTGCAATAACTGGTCGACTAAATATTGACTGTTTCTCTCTACCTCCGATTTAAATGCATTGAAGGTTTCTTCTGTTATGTTTTTCTTCGGTGCCATTTTTTTTTTAGAGATGTAGTTTTCTTCTTAATTAACACGAAGTAGTTTTTCTTTTGATCTCGTAGGTCGAAGTGAAATTTTCTTTCCAATCGAGCACTGCAGTTGGGCGCCAATGTAATGATTTTTCAACGCTGGTTTTTTTTTTGTTGTAATAATTTTTGCGTTTATTATCATACGTAGTGTTTTTACAATATTTCTTTTTCACATACACTTCAGAATTATACTCTTTCGAGTGTACAGAAAAAGGTAATTTATTGTGGGGTTACATATAATCGGGGGGAATGGTGTGAACATGAAACTCACGGTTTGTGTTCGGGTGTTCGGGTTGGCTCGGTGCGTAGACAGGTGGACGACGGCAGCGACGGCTCGGCGTTCTCGACCTGGTAGCAGCGGCAGACAATTAGACGGACGACGGCAGCGACGGCTCGACGTTCACGTTCAGGTAGCAGCGGCAGATGGTTAGACGGACGACGGCGGCGACGGCTCGACGTTCTCGTTCAGGTAGCAGCGGCAGACGGTTAGACGGACGACGGCGGCGACGGCTCGACGTTCTCGTTCAGGTGGCAGCGGCAGACAGTTGGACGGACGACGGCGGCAACGGCTCGGCGTTCTCGACCAGGTAGCAGCTTATGGAGTTCCGGGAAAGACTATGTTAACGTCCGTTCGTAACGATACTAATATCGTCCGGCTCGTTAAGTCTCGGGGAATATGTTGCTGTTGGTAGAGTGGTATGATGTGCATCCGTTCGTAACGATAGAAATGTATCGTCCGGCTTGCACTTCTTCCACTCTCAGCGGGAGTACTGCTGTTGTAACGGCACTCAGCGGCCTGTATTTATGCTGTTTGCGGACCACCGGTCCGATCAAACTACTAGATCACCTTTACTCGTTTTCCGCTTTTTATGAATACTTTGGACATATCTGGTGATAGAAGTTTGATCGTCGGTGACCTGCTGATTTGGAATAGGTCTTCCGTGGTCTTGTATTCCTTTTGTTGTATAGGAAAACTCCTATTTTCCGGAGAACACAACTGTTCGACGAACGTGCGGGTTCTCCAGCGCTATCTGTGGCTGTGGTTGACAGTTGCGCTCTTGTTGTTCTGTGGTAATCGGGGTTACGGCGATCGTCGAGAGCGCGTGCTGCGTGACGGGCGGACCGGTTTAGTGACGGTGACATAGAGCGCGCCACTACAGATTGTATCGCGGTTTTGTCCCGTTACACATTATGATTTCTCATTATTTATTTTTAAATTTAGAATTTTCACAGCTCAAAAATATAATAAATATAATTTAATTTACCAAAGTTTTTAGTTGTTATTGAATCATAAACAAATACGACAAAATTTCAGTTTTCCTCTACTATAATTTTTTTATAGTTTTATTAGTCTTATTAGCTATATTAGAATATTAGATTATATAGATATACGTACGATGATAAATATTAACATTTTTTTATGCGATGAACATTAATTATTATTGAATTCAAACTCAACAAACTAGTAATAATAGTTAAAATCGGTAATTTCAAGATGAATAATTATTTTAATCTTTAAAATTTTAAGTTATAATGCAAATCATATGTATCCAGTATCCTTGACCGCAGGTGACTTAATGGTTTATCGAATTGAATTAATTAATGTTAGCTGAGTGATAGCGGATAACTTGTTTTTGTTAGTTAAAAGTGCATTAAAAATGTTCCAAGTTTATTATGACATGCAAATAATCACAAACTAGAGGGTTTTTAATTTTGATTTCGTAAATTGCATGCTTATTAGTTAATTAATACAAAGTGTTTATAAAAATGGTTAACAATGTCAAAAACAACCATCACGCCAATTTATTATTTATATATACGACGGATAAACATTTTAATTATTTAATACATACGAGCAAAATTGTTTGTAAATAATAGTTATTAAAATCATATGAAAATGGTTTTTTTTGGTCTGTGTACATAATCGTTACAATCATACGTACAAAAGAAAATTAAATGGGTTTAGGTACATTTTTTTTTTGTCTCCAGTATAATATTATACATATATTGTACCTCTGGGATAAGAACCAAAGTTTCCGTTAAAATGTGTTTTTTCATTAATAACGGCTGTGTTGTATTAATTTTAGAACAAAACGAGAAGATATTTTTTAAGACATCATATTTTGTTATTAAAACCTCAAAACAAAATATAATATTATAATGTAATATTTCATTCCAATACAAACATCCAGAAAATAAATAACATTATGCAGTGCCATTGTCTTAATATTTTTCGTAGCGGAAAAATTCTGTTCAGGATTATTTCACACTCTTTATAATAAACACGTCATAATCATGGACTTGAGTATCGTAAAAGCAACACAGTTTGTGATTACAAATCGCTAACAAAATGTGTTTGTTTCATTAGAATTTATTTCTGTTACGCAACAAATAAAACTCTCTAAACCGTGGCTTTTAACTTTTATTCCGTGTTGTTTATTATTATAATTTATTTTATTTTATCGTCTTTTTTGTTCCTCAATAAACGTTGTTATTACTGCATTAAATTGTTTCTACGTAAACCTTAAAAATAAAAATAAACGATCTTCGAAAACTTGCATTTCAATGACCGCCGTTGAAAAAACAGAAAAAAAAAACCAAACAGCATTAATTTACAATTTATTAATGCCTAGATTTTTAGTGAAACATTTACACGTATGTTCTATTGTCAATACCCACTGTTTAGGCATACCAAGAATACTTTTATGATATTATACTTTCATGACGGTTTTTAAGTGTTCTGTTTTTTTTGTTTTTGCTCGTGTATATAATTATATTATATTAGCCATTTTGTTGTGTAATACTTTTCATATTTTTTCACTTTTATTACTTTTTGTTTTTTTTTTTTTGAGGGGTAAGGACACTCGATTATTTTCATAAAACATTGCTGAAAGACATGCTGTTGGACTCTCATAAACTTGATTGACAACTGATAGATTTCACGGGCCACTCGAACGCAAACCCCATGGATAATTTCTTTTTTTTTTGTTTGGTGGTCGCCAAGAGTACTTAACCGAAATATCTCTCACAGTAGTACCTACGTAATGTTTTAGATTTTTTCTTTATTATTACTATTATTTTCCATTATTCCATTTATATTTATACACATTGCTAATGCCACCAGAACGATCTTTTGTATGCGAACGTAAACAATGTCTGGGGTGAGTGACATATACCTTTTTTAAACCCGTAACGAACAACCACTTTGGTGTCAATCAAATGTTCATCGAGTGCTTTATGTACCCACTACTCATTTAGGCCCCAACACTTGAAACAAAATAAAAATGAAAAAAATTATCGAGCTGTGAGATAGGGGGAAGAAAATATTAATTAACATATTTTTAGCCCACCGGTTTCATACGAAATTCATACTTCAAAAATGTAATAATATTTTACATTTTGCGATTTATTATTGCTTTTGTAATTATGTATTTGGAAATGGTTAATTTGTTTTGTAATTTTCTGATTGTAACGATTCTATCGCGTATACCTACCCCGTCAATAAAATACCTTCCATTTACGACGAGATAAACAAAGATAATATAAGCAAAACTACTACAGTTTCCTATATTGTTGGTTTATTTACATTCCATTTGTGTTTATAAAATCAATACCGTATTTGCTATTATGCTGGTTTTATGCTAACGAATATCTTTGGTTTCGAATGATAATAATTACAGCTCCACGTTACACGAACTATATAACGCTGACCCAGTTGTTCTCCGTGCAATAATTTTTAATTTTTAATCAGATATACAAACGTTTAGTTATGCTGATAGCCAAATGCATATTTAAAAATATTCCACATTATGGGATGATAATATTATTTATGTAATATATTTTTTTTCAAGTAATTAGGAATTTAATGTTTGATTTATCAGTCAAACTTAATGTTTTTTATTTTTTTTTGCACCCGTAAACAATCAGTTTACATTAATTACCTATACTTTATTCAGAAAATTTTTTAAAAAATACATTTACTGGCAATTATAGTTTATTTCATGTAAGACTATAATTAAAATTTACAGTAACTTTATAATTATTATTGTACGCCGTATGGAAATTGCCTAATTTATCACTTAGAATTAATCCCTGCTAATAGCGAAACAAAATTATTCTCATAATTATCCTCATTGATCTTATCTATATTTCATAATGTTTTAAAATATTGTCCTAAAAAACCTAGTTATATTAAATTACCAATATGAGGCTACATACCACCATACGGCATACTGGTACAACTGGTACGTACAAATTGAGTGCTACATATTATAATTTATTTGGAATCAAAAACGTATCAAGACTGATAATATGATTATACTAATGCAATTTCCTAACCTAACGTACTTATAAACAGTATAATATTCTGCACATTATATAATATTATTATCGTATTAGTAGGTACTAAAATGTTGAGATACTAAATACATATATGAGTGCTGGAAGAGGTATTAATGATGTTACTGTTGATGATCAAATACCACCCGCGAGTACTATTGTCTATAATTGACTATTTATTTTTACTTTAGGTCTTAAACAAATAGTTTTTTTTAATAAGGTTTAATACTACGATTAATAAATAATTGAAAATCATCTTACGCTATTTAGCTATTATAAGTCACAAAGTGATTGACGCGAAAATGGCCGTTTTTACTCGTCGACATAGTTGTTGATCCGCTCCAAAAATCAAAAACATTGATTCTCATTCATTGAACCTATTCTCAAACATATTAATAGCCTTAAGTATCTACTTATCGGACTAATTGATGTATTATGATCACGAGAATGTATAATAATGTTAGCTATTAACAAAACATATTCCATTGCCGTTAAATAAACCGTTATAATTACAGCGTCCAAAAGGCTGAAAACTTTGGCAGTAATTATTGGCATCGTATAATTAAATATTTATTTTCTTCACCCCCCCCCCTCCCATAATATATTGTTAGTACACGGAGGGGTTATGATTTTGGGAAACTAGTTCGCTTAAATGTGGTTCTCCGTAAAACGTTTAATAACGGCCGCGGGATTTTAATATTAGGACTTTTGCCGGGCTAAACTCAACTGTTTAATACTCGTTTACTCATATTAATATCACATGCGGCAATATGACATTATAATACTATACTGGGTCATCTGAAGTATATGCGTAGGAGACATGTAGTGGCGAGGGGCGGAGGCAAGGGTTACACGAGAGTCTTGCGTAATACCCTTTGCTTTTAAATAACAATATAATAATGAACGCAAACAGTTATTATACCATTAAAATATAATATAATGATAAACATAATAATAACCATATACCCACCTACCGCCTATAATTAAGCGGTACAAGTTAAAATATTCCTGAGACTATAGTCACTTGTATACAGTTTATATGCTAAAAATTTGTTTGGTTTTTTTTTTAAAGTAACATTCTCCCCAAATATAGATAGGTTAGGTTAGGCTATGGTAAGTGGGAAAATGAAACTGTAAACAATTCTAAATAAACACGTCTATGTAAAATTGAAAATAATTATTAATATATATATATTATATTTATTTTTATGAATACTGAGCGTTTTCAATTTTGACCTCCCAAAAAAAGCAGCTAGATCCGATTTCCTGCATAAACCTCCATCAAAGTAGATAGCTTAAATCTAGTATATTTTTTAAATGTTGGTTATCTATGAATTTAAGAAAAATAAAAATAAAAAAATGTATAAAAAAACATGTCTTTGTAAAATCAATGATGACTGCTACACCCAGAATCTAAAAAAATACATATTATATAAATAAAGTGGACATACTTTGAGCGAGGATCCATGCATTAATGACAGTTATGGATTGATTTTATTTATATTTGAAACGTCTTGAAGGATTTCTTGGAACTGTGAGAACTGTAAGATTCTTGATCACTTACTAATAATGAAGATGGGATATTAGACGGTTTTAAAGGTGTTTGTAAGATAATTTAGCTTTTTAGAGGTTTTATTATCGATTACATATTATTTTAAGATAATTTGGTGTGAACCGTTTATTGGACAAGAACCTGAAAGTGGAGAATTAAAAAACTCTTCAAACAGCAATGATATTATCAGAAAAAATTAATCAGAATGGAGAGTTGGAATATTTTATCAGATCAACTCATTTTTTGTTTTAAATAATATTCTGCTCTATGGGTGTCGAAGAAAACAATAAACTGCCATAGGATTTTTCGGTTGGAATATTTGGTGTTTTGTATTAACATATTTTTTTTTCATTCTCTGTAGGTACATCTCTTGAAAAGAGATTTGTTAAAAAAAACTTTCAAAAGGCAAGTCTTTGTGTTTAGTAATTATTAATTTTAAGAATATTAGTTAGTTTATTATATTTTTGTTTATGCAACGGTAAAGAGCTGTGAATCTGTGTTTTTCGACTATTATCCCACGTATTTTAGAATAGAAGAAGAGTTAGATATGAGGAAAGTTGAGTATGACCATGTAGTCACAAAGACAAATTTAGTAAAATCGTTTAAAGAGGTTTAAAAATTATTACAAGGGTTATTTCACATGATTTTTGTCCCATAAAGTACTTTAGTATCGAGTATAATTTTGTCCATCAAAAAATTTGTCTTATTCCCCCTAAACACTTTGATGCAGTTTAATGTTTTGTCAAACTAGGTATCAAAATCTTGCCAAAAAAAAAAAAGGAAAAATTAGCTGAATGGCAGTATAAATGTATAATTATATCTTGAATAGTAATAATGGTTTTCATTTTGTGGAATCAATTGTAGGTCTATAAGGTTGAATTAAAACCAGTAATTAATTAATTAATTTGTTTAATAAAATAGCATAATAATACCTAATGTAATATATTATATTATCATATGTTATCATATGAGATTAGACATATTCATTTTCTTCTTAGAAACCTGGACAAAAATGTATTCGAACTAAAATGATTTAGACAAACAACTGTTAACTTTTATATTTTATTTTAATGTATTATTTTTTAATTTTGTAGACTTGCAAAGTTAACTATAACTAGTATTTAATTGAATCCATTATACATTTATACTCATTATATAATTTATTTATATAACATTGATGTACCTATTTTCATTTGCAAAAATAAATTTAGGTACATTTCCCCATGACCCTACTCCCTAGAGATGTTTATAATTTATCGCCGCTCAGTTACCATTTATAATGTAGAGCTATGGGTATTTGTGTTGATACTTCAAATTACCATGTTTAATATTATTGTTATTAAAACCTTTTGAGAAAAATAAAACATTATATTTTATTTTAAATCTTAAGAAATACAAGTCAGCCTGTCTTATATATAATGATAAGAAAAACTAAAAGAAATTAAAAACTGAAGGATGAAGTAATTGTTTATTAAAATAAAACAAAAATATATTTGTAATTATTTTAATAACTTTTATTCAATTTAAATTTGTTTTTCCCGGAGATGAATAAAAAAAAAAACCAATAATTTTATCTTATGAATAAATAACAAAGTGAATATTATTTTCTTTATTTATTTATTATTATCACGAAAATGAGGTATGGTTGGACCTGGTGTATTTTTTTAATGCCAACTAGCTTAATACAACAAAATATAAAGTCTTTTCAGAAATAATTCTCCTCTTAATGAATAATAAATATAGTTACGTATATAATCAAATACCATTTTCAGTATTAACTGAAGACAACTAAGTAAACATATACGGAGAGACGAGTGTTTAACCAAAGTTATAATACATGCATCTAGAGTATCATTCTCAAGGTAAATTTGATTTTCTCTTATGTAATCGGTGAATTCAGTTGCCCTTAAACCATAAAATTAAACGAATAATTACTAATAGCACGTAGTTTTGGTTTACATTGATTGTATAATAATAGATAGGTAGACTATAATATTTGAACATACATATGTATTTGCTGTTTCTTTTAAGTGCTTTATTCGTTTTTATTTAAATTGTAATGAATAGTAACATTATATTATACATTCATTTTAAAATAAAATTGCTTCCGGGTGTTTTTGGAGGTAAATCGAGTACACCCAAAAAGTCTACTCAAATTTCCTCCAAGAGCATACTACAAATATGTGTTGGTCTATTTTATTTATTAAAATATGACTAATTAATTATTTATTTATTTTAATTGACATTGGCTTATTATTTAATTTATTAATTTTTTATAATGTAAGGCTGGACTTATATAATCTTTTTAGATTATCGGTCGTGTATGTGCTAATAATTGTTATTAATTTAAAATCAATGTATATTGTCATTTGAATTAGAATCGATTAATTATACCTATCGGAAGCGACTCCAGTACAATAAAGTAACTACCTAAAATAGGAAACAATTCAAGTGAATAGTGTTTTTAAAATCTAAAATTTGACTAACCTTTTAAAAAAAAAAAAATCATAGGAAACAATTCGATGGCCAGGTGGAGTAAATTTGTATGATCCCTTTCAAACACCTAAAATGCAGTTGATTGAATTGATTCGAATATAATTGATAACTAAACGACAATACATTAATGTTAGTTAGTTACAATACTATTATATAGCTACTTATAATTATTAAAAAGTAAAATATATTATAATAATATTTATACAATATTTTTAACACAATACTGGAAAAGCTTCAATAATAGGATAGCGTATGTGCCTGATTCAAGTGTAAAAACTATGTGCGAACCAAACACCTTATTCAGTACCTACATAGTTTTGTCATCGAATGTTCAAATAATTGTTCACTCTATACATAAACTGTAATAACTGTCCATTTGTCTATTTATTTTTATTTTTTCCCACGGTATAAATAGATGCTTTCATTCTTAATTAATTATTAATCTGTAAGTTATTGTTAATTTTCAAAAGTTTTTGTTTAGTAAATTTGAGTATTCAGTTATAGAAAACCTAAATAAGAAATACTGCATAGTAGATAAAGTTTAGCTTCATACATAAATTTAGTTGTTTTATGAAAGTATATTATTTTAAAGAATGATATTCGATGGTTCGTGGAAAAAACTTTTTTTTATCATATTATCCTTGACATATTACAAAATACGAAAAATGTATATTAAAACGTAAATGTGTTTATAATAAAATAATATATTTATTTTACTATGACGTATTGTATTTTTCATTTTCTAAATTTGTCACTAAAATTGCCTAACTAAAACCCCTTTAAAAATATGTAGGACGCATGTGCAATTTCAATAAAATAGAATAATAATATTATTAGAGGGTTTGACAACATACTTTAGTCATCGCAAATTACGAAGGACAGACATAACGAGCCATGAGATGCTTATCCATTGTTATGTCTTATATTATTATATTATTATATTATTATTATACTTTTTTTTAGAATATTTAATTTTACTCTACCTACTTAAAGTTACACATATTATGTTTTATTGTTTTAATGATGAAATTTAATATACAATACATTGTTGACGTTTAAAAAGTGTATTGATTAAAATGACATCGGTATAGTATAGTTTTATATGATTTAAATTACAATGCAACTAAAATTTTATACTATATTAACATTTTTAGTTATTCTATTAAATATTTAATGACTTGTTTGCCGATGTTCAATGGACTCTAAGGGGTCATTCCAGTTTTCATTACGTTACGTAATTGGATAGTAATAATAATAATAATACCCATCCAATTATTTGAATGTTTTTAATTTTACTCCCGTTTCATAAAATAAATAAATATAATCATTATATTACATCTGTCAGACATTCAAATAATGATTATTGTTATTTTTTTATCATAAAAACATAACCACCATGGGTTTTCTAGTTAAATAAAAAATATATAAACTATTATCGACGATAACTGTCAGTTCACCTCGATTGCAAACGTTTATGCAACACAATATACACATATGTAGAATTTGAACTAGGATGAAATCATTATTCGAATAACAGACTAAAATAATATATTATTATTGTGGCCTACTATCAATTGATACGGCGAATGAAAAGATTTACAAAATGTTTTTAATGTCTCAAAAAATACAAATACACTGTTTATCTTAATATATTATAATATTTACAAATTAATATCTATTATTATTATTATTATATGTGGAGGAACAGCGCATCGGTTGTACCTATACAGTTTCAAAGTAGGAATATAAAAATAAAAATAAAATTGAAACCGATTTCGGTAATAATACCTATATTAGCATTATATTATTATGATTAAAGTTTAAAAACAGTTCGGCGTTGCGATAGTATAAGGTTTTCTGTCGTAAAAAAATGAAAAAGTTGTTTAAAGAAAAAAATATTAAAAAATTCGATTTAGGACACCACTTTTTAGGCGTTCAGCTGACCTAGAGGTTACGCAGCATCAACGAAGTGGCGACGGCGGCTGCGGTAGCGTACACGGCAGTGGTGGTACCGACCGTGTTACCACGGTTAGGGGCTGCGATGTCGCTAGACGGTGGTGACTGGACCGTGGGGGACTGAGGCGACTGGACCTCGGTGACGTTGGCACCTTCACACGCAATCTCCCTGACTAGCAGGTCCCTGTAACCGGCAAGCGTAGTGTTGGCCGGTTGCCGGCAGTAGTTGTCGGCCAGCAAGAGGGCGAACCGGTTGTCGGCTTCCGGCTGCAGCAGGCCCGGGAACACCTGGTTGAGCTTGAGCACGCTGATGCGTCGCGGGTCACAGTCACACGTGAACCGGTTGTCGGTCGCCCGAACAGCGGGCCCCAGCCCGAAAAGGAACGGGCCCAGGTCCACGCTGTCCACGTCGTTGCCGACGAACTCGGCTGGCCGCTCGGACCGAAGGAGCTGCATGTCGGCCGGAAGTGTGCGGAACGCGTTTCCGTCCACGTGTACGGCCGCGTCACCGTCCCACCGGACCGCGGACACGCTGTCGCCGGTCATCATGCCCAGACGGTTGCCGGACAGCCGGATGCCACCGCGCGCGTCGTCCACCACAACAGCGCCGGACGCCAAGTCATCCAGCGTGCTGTTCAGGATCCTGACGGTGCCAGACCGGACAGTCACGCCAGCCGACTGCACCGATTTGATCTGCGAACAAATTAACAATATTTTACAAAGTTTGTCCAATGCGCGACAGGTTTTAGTTAGTCATCATTGTTCGTCGGTGACGTTTTTCATGTTTTCAGTAGAACTATTACGGTTCGACTACACAACGTTTAACGTCTTTAAACCGTTTGAAACTGTAAACTAATAAACTATAAGCTCGAAAAATAAATTATTATTTGACTACGTAATCTTGCGACAATAGGTTGTGCGGCAACTATGAAAATATTTAACGAGATTCGTTACTGTGCGAAGAGGTCGTATAAGTATATAATAAATTACTAAACTGTCTTTTAAATTTCAGGTATTGCTATACCTGGTATCTATCTATTATTATCGTGATTATTTACAACGACATTATTACCATTTTCAATAGGTAGCTTTTTGTTGAGTGTTATAATGTTCAAGAAAAAAAAAACGTTTTGTTATTTGGTAATAATGTTATGTTTCCATTATTTCAATTTGTAATAAAATATAATAAACTACTTAATATATTATACCTATTTATATTAGAATTTATCTGAAGGTATAGTTGTTTATAAAAACTAATTTTTAGTCATCGTACTTATTTCCTAATATATTCTCGAAATAGTATTTGTAATTAGTTATTGTGTGATACGTAGGTAATATGAATATTATATTTAATATAAGAATTATTATTAATTTCCAGTTACTAATACCCATAAAATAAATTGTTTTTATCTTTTTATATATTTTATACACAAGTACGGTATGTTGTATGTCGGTGGTAGATGGTTGGTACTTTTTTGCTTAAATAATATTTAATTTATTCTCTGTTACAGTTCTTGAATTACTTCATATAATAATGTGCTAGAAAGTTAGATTTAATTTTTTTTTGATGTATTCCAAACGTAATTTTAATTTAAAAAGTTCATTAATGGTATTTATAAACTCAGGTGAAGGGATGTTTATATTCGTAAACCTTCTTAATTTAAATTTCGTTTTATAATGAACTTCATAAAGAGATCAAGATTAAAATAACTACACTTAATTAATGAATTACCAAATAGCACTTTAACCTTATTTAAGCTTTAGGTCGTGACTTATTATTTATATACTTATATATTTAAAACTAAATGACATTGATGAACATTTTTATTATTACTTTTCAAACCAGCTTAATTGATGAGGTTACTATTAATAGGTAAGTGATAACACATATTTTATGGATATTTTTTAATGAAACGTAGACACAAAGTTTTGTACTTGTACATGACTGTAAAATATAGAGTTACTTTGAAAGTGATTATACATAAGTAAGTTGTCCAAATTAAATTGATATCGTTTTGTGAAAAATCAAAATCAAAATGACGAATTATCTGATTTCGGATTATCTCTACTAAGTAGACAATCTGAAACGTATTTAATTTATTTTTGAGGTAGTACACCTACCTACTAGACTATAATAATAATATACGTATTGTTATAAGGTAATTCGTATCATTTTATGTCGGCTACTACGACTACGAAATTTGTTTTTCGCTTTTGTGATTCTTAACAGAGATAGGCAACATGAGTTTTAAACGAATATACCTTTGTATTATTATTAATACAAATGTTCTAAAAAGTATAATGTTGTTATCGCGTGACATAGATATAACAGGAGATATATTTCGTAACATTATTACTGATAACTCATTTCACTCTTCCGCAGAAAGTTTATTTCCATTATTGTTTGTATGGAGTTTGAAAACGTAATACTTCTCAACTTTATCTAAACGAGTGTAAGGGTGAATTTATTATAAAGAAAATTATCAAATAAGATAATTTCATTCCGTAAGACTAAATGATTTTAGCCATTTCGAAAACTCCTTGAAGCAAAATGTTATACGATCGTGTCTTATTCATATTGTTCTTACTAACAATTTAACTTTATTGGCTCAAAGAAAATCACTTTTACGTTTTAATGTAAAACATTTTCTACGTCTAAACGCATCATTTAAAATAAGTGAAATTCCATTAGGCAAATTGAAAACCTCGAAGGATTTTAAATTATTTTAGAAAACGAGATGAAAGTATTTATGATGCTTAAAAATGTTAACAATGTTACAATCATCATAGTTAGGTCAAATTTTTTTGAGAACGACTAACAAATAATATTATATAATAATAAACTTAACAAAAATATGTAGATAGTTTAATTTATAGATGTAAATCGGCAGGAAAATCTTATTATAAAAACTGATGATTGCATACGTCCCAAATAGTATTATAATATGTTTTATTAATAAACAAATAATAGGTATACATACAACTAATAATTAAAATTATACTTACCCGTTCTAATTAAAACAATAATTTTTTTAAATATTTTAATAATATCTAACCTAGTACTATTATGGAGGCAACGATTTGAAATTAAATAATAATTACCTATCGGCTATCATGTTATGTAAAAAATCATTCATGATGTATATTATTGTATATTAATAATGTCTAATAACATCAGGTTATAAAATGAAACGTTTCTAAAATAGTATTTTATTACAATAGTAGTTTCATTATATTATATTGTATTATATTACACATTCCAACTGCGCATCTTATTGCTTGTATTTTTCTTTTTACACAAAAAAACATTAGGCGGATGAATGATTTTCCGGTGATTACATTAGGCCTGCACAATGAATGTTTCATTCTTTAAATTTATTATTATAGAGGAGAGCGAGTTTTCTAAACTTTTTAACAACACATTGTTGATGAATACAAAATGTCTGGAATAATATAGATAAAAACATTTTTGAAGGTATCTTTATAAAATGGCCTTTTTAGGATGGTTGAACATTTATTGATTTTAGAATAAGATATTGTTTTCTCCTAAAAAAGTTGTATTTTCCAATCAGTGCACAATGAGTATTGAGTACATTATTGTTATGGCATAATATTATGTTTTTATAATATAACAACAGAACAATACAACTCATAAAGATAGAAAACAAGTATTTGAAGATAAGTCATTGTTTATGTCTTAAAACATATAAAAATATGTGTCTCATAATTAAAAAAAAATCAAACTAGATCAACATTTGAGAAATTACTTAAAACAATAAAATTAGTGTTGCGCATACAGCGTCATACAAAATATGTTAATTCAATTGAATTCAATAACATATAACGTAAAACAGCTCAATAAATTTATAATCGGTACGCTTACAAGAATATTAATTTGCTCGACCAAATGAATAATAATTGTATTTCAAATTTTCAACCATCTGGAGATTAAAAGGTATCATTCGAGTAAATGTTTGTTCTTATTGTTACTATTTTCTGTAATTTAGGCAATTACTTTTTTTTCTAAAGTTTATTTTACTTTTATCTTCGACGGAAATCAATGAATCTATACACGAAACGGATATTCTCACGTTTTGCCCATAAACGTTAGAAATTTTACATTCACGACGTGTTATTTGAATTCATTCAATACTATAGTTTAATTATTATACAAGAAAATTATGTATTCCGAAGGTATTTTGTATGTAAACCTAACCTACCCATGTATATACTCCTTGTCGTTATGGATGTACACTATACATGCCATACAATAATATAAAATATACACTATAGCTACGACAATGTCTCAAACGCATAACGACATGTAAAATAATATGTTGATTATTAATCACGAATCGTGACAAGAGTCGTGCATACTGAATACCAACCGAATATTATATTATTTAAATGTAACATTGTTTATTAACTTCAAGACAACGAAAAACGAAAAATTAAATAAATAGTTAATAGTTTAAAAAATATAATACATACATAATTACACAGAAATACTAGTGTCTTACTAAAGTTAACTGAACGCAAAAATCCGAATACATATTGTTACTCTAGATTAAAAATTGCGTTTCAAAATGAATAAACATGTTTGAAGCGTTTTAAGACGTAATTGTCTTCGAATTTGGTACAATTTGTATGAATTATTCTTGCATAATACATTATTAATAACTTTATTATTAAAAAGCATAGTAGGTAGTATAGTATTAATAGTGCATCACTCACAAGTATGATACCTAACGGTTATTCAAAGCATCATCCTAAAGAGAAATACTTTATAAAAAAAAAAAGAAGAAGCAGTGTTCGTAACCATATTTAAATAAGTATACAAAGTAAGTTACACGAACCGAGACCTTATCCAGAATATTAAAAGGTTTTTATTCAACTAAATATATCTCGTATACAGATGTAAAAATGAAATTAAACAATACACGTTGTAGTAATTTATAGGAAAGTATTAAAAGTTTGTTTAGGGAGTTTATTTCCTTTAGCGTGCTATTGAATTCAACAAAGAAAAAAGTAAAAAATAAAATAAAATCTGCCGTTTACTTCGGTAGTAATAAAATAATATTCTTTCATCTTTATATAAGTTCCATGGTAGACCCCCATGCATGTATAATGCATTTGAGCCCTAAAAGACCCACTGACGCAGAAATAAGCGCGTATACTCTCATTTCACGATGCACATAATATTATATACCTAGTAATATGTATGTTGTAATAGGTTCTTTTCCTCAAATGTCGGACGATAATCATTTTTTTGATTATTCTTGGCTAATATTTAGATTACACGTCGTACCAGATTCCGCTTGAACGCGTTTTCATTTTAGTTTTTATCCAAATACTGCAAGTCGCAAGGATTTGTTTAACATATAATCGCGTTCCAATAGATTGGTCCGTTTTTAGTCACTATATATCACTATAATCTATCATTATCACCAAGTATATCTCTATATTATATCACTTGAATCTCTATATTGTCATTTTTACTTGCATGCTAAAATAATAGGATTGCTGTTATTTTATTTTCATCATTATTATAGACTTACCGGCTACTATTGTACCGTTTGGAAAAAATAACACAGACAACTGACATTTCGAAAACAATAGTGGTAGATATGTGTAACATTGAACGTCACGCGCGTAAATCGATGGTAATTAAAACAATACATGCAAAACCTATCGTTTTATCGTGTCCTATATTAAAATTCGTTGACCTCTCAGTCATATAATAGACGTAAAGGTAAAAATAAGGTGGACAAATACATACTATTGTGCATGTGCCGTCTTTTAAACAATGGATTGTCCAGCAACGCGACCCATTTATGTATCATAATGACTATTCATTATTAAAAAATGTAAGACCATTGTGAAAAATTCAGTTACAATAACGTACTATCGTATTGAGAAAAAAAAACTCTGTGAAATACGGAAATACGTACACCCACAACTACACATTATATTTAATTATTTTCATTCTAGGGAATGTATATATATATATATATATATTCATTTGGTGGAACAGTTTCAAAAAATAGTATGATGATTTCAAAAGCGATTTTTTTAACCATTTTCTTTCTAATTTATTTGAATACTATTATTCTTGAATTCCAATACACAAATTCAATATCTAGTAAATAAATCATTACTTGACAAAGATAGCGGTATTATAATATCAAAATTCCTGTATTAAGTTTTGTATTAAACAACAATTATACTACGTTGGATAAAATTATACTAAACTGCCATCATAGAGCTCTAACGTATTCCGAATTGTACTACACTTACAAGTTACAACACGTATGTCGTATATTGTAAGTAAAGTTTTCAAATAACATCTAAACACATTATTTTTCTATTAAATAACTATTTTTGTGTTTTTTTATTTGATGGATTTCCAGAAAATTCGTCTAGTATAGTAGCATTTAACGTCCAAAGTTAGACATCCAATTTTATAGTAAAAAGAAAAAAAACTTTTTACTTCTTAAATTTTGCATTTTATTAAGATTGTTTTGTTCGTCAAACTTTCCGCACTTTTCTTGTGAACTGTTGAAAACTTCTTGTTAAAATATATTACCTACTTAAGCTGAAATATTTTATTATAACGCGTTTGTTAGCTGAAAAAAAACAAAGGGGATAAAACATCTTAACAACAAACACTTTTATGTATTATTTTAATGTCACGTTATCATTTTTAACAATCGTCTTTACATTGTCAATGTCACTGTGTGTGGTCTAGTTCGTCCTTACCTATATTGATGAATTATTCATCAAATGTGCTGTATGTGTGTAGTGTATAGGTACATATATTGTGTATCATATTATGCACTTAAGTGATTTTTTATTTTCATAATAATATAATTCTGGAATTATTTATACTTCTACAGTAGATGTAAAGTATAGTTTCAAAATATTAAAATGTGTTACTGTATAGTGTATACTATACGATGGCAATAGATGAATGCAAATATTTTTATGAATGATTATGTAAAGTTTCAAAAGTAAATATATTTTTGTTTTAAATGTTTTGATTGTAGGTATATTAGAAAATTTTATACTTGTAAAATTATACTTGTAAGACATCGTGTGGAATACAATTAAATGTAAAGTACCTATATCAAAATAAATATTTTAATTTAGGTTTAATTTTATTTTTTAAATTTGTATGAATATACAAATTCTTATGTATATAAGAATTTATATATTTTCATAAATTGTTAAAATGTTGAAATATTAATTTCTAAATCACAATAATATTATATTATATCATGCTATTCGTTGATAAATTTTTTATCTCACCACACCGTTTTTTTTAATCACGTACAATTTATTAAAGATAGTCAAAGGATTTTATTTAGAATCGTATTACGAATATGATAATTCGATTTTTCATATTTTTAATACAATAAATTGAAAACACACTAGCTTTTATAGCTACTCAACCCTAAATCACCCCACACAATGACTTCCCTATAGCTACCCAACATGCGATAAATGTCTGCTTTCTTAAATAAATGTTTAATGAGATTCAATTTATATTGCATAAATAAATCATAAATCTTTATATATAAAAAAAAAAAATGTCTTAAAAAATGAAATACTTGGAAAATATTATATTAGGTATACTTTTATTGGTACGTTTTTCTTGAGCGTTTTTATATTATATCATTTTAAATTGATTATTCTTAAACAATATTAGTTTTGGGATTGTTTTTAAAACTCAAATATATTCCAAAGATTAAAATTATAACTAAAATGAAGCATTCGTCATTGCGAGTAAGATTAAAATTAATTATTACGATTTGTTCACGTCTATGTATACCGGTATAAACTATAATTTCATTAAAGCAAATTTAAACAAATCTTAAGATATTGAAAGAGGAAACTCGCAAATGAAATAAAACGAGAGCCAAATAAATCAATACAACCAATGAGTCATACGTCATTATTCTTCGAAGTTTGATTACTTATGTCAAAATACATTCCAAATTAAATTTAGTGCTCAATTTAATATACGAACTCATATATTTCAATATTTAAACTTTTCGATAAAATCCATTAATTTAAAAACTATCAATATCATACTGCAGAAGGAAATTAAATTAATAACTACTGTTTTTTTTTCTTTTATCTTTGCTGAAATTATTAATTAAATTTACATTTTGTTTTTAGTACCATATTGAATCAATAACAAAAATTGAATTACAGCGAAATGTTCAAAAACAAATAAAACGTGTTTTCAATAAAATAAAAAAAGTGTTTTGAATTCCTCGTCCACATTAATAAAGCAAGTCTCTTATTATAATTGTAATTAAATAATGCAAATAATACGATACAGGTTTTGTAATTAATAATCATTATGGTGTGTTATTATTATAGCTGTTGTCGTGTTAGATATATTTTATGGTTTAGCAAGATTTTAATTATACGAAACTCGATAAGTAGTAATCACTGTCATACGTTGGTAAAATAATATTAACGACAGTAATTAAATTATGACGATATTATTGTAAAACACTGCAGGCATAGTGCAGTAGGTACCTCAGATGTGATTTTCGTGTTAAATTATTATAGTAGTCGTCAAGCAATACAATACGTATACGAATATGAGTTTTTGAAATATTACATTTTTTTTAGTTCATTCAAACTGATGTTTTTTGTCGTTTCAGGTTTCAAATAAAAAAGGAGGGAAGTAGGTAACAGCTCTTCAGTATAATTATAGGTGTCGAGTGTACCTCGTCATTCAGAAGTAAACCACTGTAATGTATATGTTAATTAATTTGAATTCAGTGATAACTGATAAATCATTGCATAAAAAATACGATTGTGAATGAAGTCAGCCTATATTACTATGATATTGCTATCATAGTGATTTATTTTTAAATTAGTAATACGCTATGTGTCGAATTCATTATTGCCGATAACATTGCATTTGAAAATTTCAATGTCTATATAGGTACTGTACGTATATAAAATATAATAAAATACGTTAAAAGTTTCATGTGTCCCGTTTTTTCTTCATTTTTCATTTTAGTTTGTATTTCCTCGTTTATTGAAAAGTTCTAGTCATTTTTTACTCTTGACTTCTGAAGTATCAACTAGATCCAACCTGCTACCGGAATCCAAACTCATAGTTGAAAATCGTAGCATTTTTACAGCCCCCAAAAGGTGATGACAGACACAAAAATGATAAAAAGGATATAAAAATGTAAAATCAATACATTCAGCGCTCCACTAAGAAACTAAAATTACTTAATTACTTAATCACTGCAGTCTGCACATCCAGTTTATCGATACAATTATAATAGTACATAATTTTTATCAATTATGCACTTTATTATTACTTCCACTAACAATATAATATAATACTAAATATATATATATGTATTGTAAATGTACGTTATGTTTATGTAGGTTATGGTTTCAATTTATCGTGTGGGTAGAACCAAAAAGTGCACAAATATCGCAAAGACGACGTGTTTTAAATGTAAGTAAAATATGTTTCATAGATGGGTAGTAAAGAATTGCGGAATATTAATATTCACTATGTACGATAATAAACGTATTGAAGTATTCCATCTCCCTCCCTATACAACATTTTCAATTTATTTTTATTGTTATTTTTCGATATCAATAAAGTTAACGTAATTTTTTTTATTATTATTCTAAAATATAAAACTTGTTTCAATTATTTTAAAATGTTATATGAATGTTGTAAATAATAATTAATATTTATTATTAAAACACAAATAAATTATAAAATATGTAGTTTTGAAAACTGTTTTTGTCATAAACCTAATATACCATAAAGATTAAATTAAAATATACATTTATAAATTTGAAAGAGTTCTAATATTTTAATTAGATCATTATAAATGACTATTGTAATTTTTAAAGAATAGAACTATTTAAACGAAAAAAATTATGAAAATATGAAAAGTGATTAAATATATCACAAAACGTTGCAATTAGTCAACAATTTCAATTTTATAACAGAATCTATCAATTATGGTTGTTACATAATGTCTTTTTAGAAGATAATTTTTTAGCAAGCTTAAAAACAAATTATTTTCATTAAATCACTGATAAACTATGTTACATATATAAATTGATAAAAAATAAAAAAAATATAGATATCTACTAAAATTAAATCATTTTTTGTAAATGCAAAAAACATAACTATTATGACACCTTACATAATTTCATGGAATTAATAATTAATAGCAATAATTATGTCATATTTTTTTTTAATTTCAACACTCATCAAAATGTTGATCAATAGTGGTGTTAAAACAATACATTTAAAATAGTCAAAACACCAAAATAATAATTTAATGACAGTAGTTTCTATTGTTAGTAGAGCGCTTAAAATATGTCCGGTCGTAATATAATATAATCGTAGGTATCACGATACTTGATTACTAATAACGGTTATTATATTTTCATTTGTTGAAGTTTTCAGTTATATATCTAATTCATACAGCTTTAACTAGCATCATTGTAGATCCTAGGTTGCATAAACGTTTTTTTTAGAAGGTACCTACTTAGGTACGAAAAACCTCGCGGAAAATCATGTGGTCAGCCCTTACTAAGTATATGATTAGTAAATTCTAGCACTAACACTAGTAAAATTCAAGAGGTTTTTTTTTTATAGAGTTTTTGCGATAGCACATTATCATTTATTAAAACGGCACCTCACAATCCTATATCTACATTTTTTTTTAGTAACGCAAACCTCAATAGAATGAAATAATTGATACAATTTTTTTATTTTATCATAACCACATTAGACAAGTAATTTTATACCCAAATTTAAAGTACCTAATAATAATATAATAAGTGAATCGTGAGAAAACGATATAAAATGCTCTCGACAGTATCGCATCCATCATCTCATTTTTATATTAGGTGTCTATAAGTCTCTTAATGCGAACTAGTTAATATTTTCTTTTACAAGTGAGATCTAAGGACATCGTTTAGGCGATGACGAGCGGACATAGGCACATTATAATTCCTATTCGTTTATTTCATCACATCATAATAATAAAATAGTAAGACTAGTAAAGACAACGATAATTTTTAACGATTTTTATATTATATATTAATAGCATTGAGTACTATCCACTCAATGATAATAGTTACTGTAGAATTACCGTAGAATCGACGACTGTGAACCCGTCGGCGGCCGCCTGTTGGCCGTTGCCGCCGTCACTGACGAACGACATGTCCAGCGCTCCGGATTCGATCTCGTCCACGTCCACCCGGTCGAACAGGACCCGGCGCAGCGGTGCGGCCGCCGTCACAGTGCCCTTGACCAGCCTGAGCACGGTGGTGCGTCGAAGCGTCAGGTGACGGAGCGTCCGGTTGGCTGGCCCGAAGCCGTCGAGAACCAGCTCGCCGACGTCCTCCACGGACAGGCTCTCTAGTGCCGGGAACAAGCCGGCCGTGTAGTGGAACAGTTTCATGTCACGAACCGTGACGCGGGTCAGCGACGTCGAGCTCGACAGCCCGGACGACGGCAGCGACACGAAACCGCAACTGGCCAGCGTCAAGTCCCGAACGGACGACAGAATCGCTGTGTCCTGTTCCCGGACGATCAGCAGCTGTGGATCAAACAAACACTCGCAATTAATACATCGTCAGTTAAATCGCCGTTTAACGGTAAAATGAGGTTAGGCACATTGAACATAATAATAATTACGTTTCGTCAATTATATGGGAATATATATCATATCAGTTGGTAATAGCGATCAAAAACGTTATAGTAATGTTGTATACTTAAAAAAAAACGTTTGAAATTATTTTAAACGTAATTATTATAAAGTAATACAAACAATTAAGACTATCTATCATTAAATTAATTGTAACGTAAACAAAAATATTTAGCTTCTTATAATATTTTACTAAATAATATACAAAATAATATTTAGTAAATACATAAATCTGTGGTGTATACAAGTCTGTATTCAGAAAAACATTTATGGAGGGGGGCGAACCCCTCACCTTCCCCCTACAGGCACTGCCTTGAATGTATACATAACTTATTCAGGTCAGTGGAATAAAACATATCCTATTTACAAGAAAATAGATGTTTCAAGGTAGGTATTTGTAATGTTTTAAAAATAACTAAACATAATAAATACACTTTATTTAGAAATTGTTCACTTATATAATTAAATTATAAATGTAAATTTTCTTTTCCATATTGACAGTTTGTCGATCACTTATTTATTCAGCAGTAGTAAGAATGTTTTTCACACACATCCCTTAGAACAAAACCATATAGTTGGTTCTTGGCGGCCACATAGTATTATAGCACCTACTGGCTTACCGCTATTATACATCTTATATTCTTATGATATGAGTTAAACGTTTTTGATTTTCAATTACCTTTGAGATAAGCGTAGGTATAAGCTACATATGTATTACAATATGTATTGCATTGAAATAACTAAAATTTTAAATGAATATGAAAATAATATTATTTTTAAACTTTTTCCAATACATTATTTTACTAAATTACGATTTAAAAAAAAAAACTACTGGAAGAAGGGTCATAATTTTATTTTCGATGATGACTATGTACCTAAATGAATTACATAATAATATTATTCAATATGAAACCAAAGTAACCATAAAAATGTTGGATTATTTAAAAAAAATGTAATGAGTAATACTTAAATTCTAAATCAAACGTGTCAAACGTGTCAAACGCACTTACTCGTAGTTAACCACAGAATATAAATTATAAACACTGCAATACCTACACTAGGTATACATAAAAAAATAATCTTTACTTAATATTATAACTGCAATTATGTATTACGAATTATTATAGTGACTAGCAATGTCATTTGTAACACACAACTATATGTTTTCCGGAATGCCGTAGCACTGCGTAAGACTTAACGCCCTCGCGAACAGGAGAAACGGTTTTGATCGTTGAAAACCGGACAGCATCGTGTAGAAAACAAAACCGTCGGCCACCGCCGTTTTCCATTTCGGAGTGGCAAACGGAAAATATCGCGGTTACCCAGCGGGTAACCGCATGATAGTCGGCGGTCACCGCGCCCGTGGTATGTATTCTGTCGCCTCGACCACAGGTATAAACTCGGTGACCGCGGTCCACATTATTTCATGCGGTACAATCACGAACGAGTGGCTGCGATATTTACAGCTCCCGGAAATTTCGGGCCATTTGTCTCCGCATCCGCCGTGCCGTTCGATTCTCGAACCAACCTTTTTCGCGTCGCCGTCGTCGTTTGTCTCAATAATATGGTGTGCACCGAAACATCTGCTGAACTATTGCGATCCTCAACGTTTTCGGTCAGTCGGTCCGTCTCCCGGTGGGCTGTGCGTCAAAGTAAGACGTACCTACATCATATCACCAACAATATTTTCACATTGTTCATGGCAGACTACAGACCATTCGTTCAGCGGCTGTTATTGGCATTTTATTTTATAGTATGTACCGAGGCTCGAAACCGTTTCCAAAAATGTTAACAGTTAAGCGCGGGTCACATTATGCTGGTTGTCAGCCGCGAGTTGAAGAAGCCCGTTCTGCCAGCCGTCGATCAGCTTGGTGTGACTACAGAATTCGGCGATGGCGAGTATTTGTCAGCTGCCGACGAAGTTAGAAATGTTTGCGGTCACGGGATTTGACACTTTCGGGTTTCGGTTTTTGAAACAATTTTTTTTTGTAATTTTTAAGTTTTAATAATTCATTTTTAATCCCGGTTTGAAAACTTTTGGTTTGGGCTGCGGTTGCGATGTTAAAAAATGAAAAACCTAGATCCTTAACGGTGTTAATAATAACTGTTTTTGAGCTCTGGTAATTGGTAATCATACATATTGTAACGTATACCTACATACTATTATAGATTTGTAAAAACAAGTTTAACATTGGGCACGTTACATATATACAGTTTGTCTATTTTTAGAGGGTATATTCACTAAAATGTATACAATTTAATTTAATACATTGATAGTTTAAGCATAAAAACAAGTTGAACGCACTTAACAACTTAACCTTTGTATCTAGTACGTAGATAAAAATGAATTACATATTATTTGATCCTTGTAATAAAGACATAGGTGGGTACCTATAATAGTAACTTAATGTTAACGATATAGTTATTTGTTTTCAATTCAAATTCAATGTCAAAAACACACAAAATGTACGATAATACCAAATTCAGAAAAATCCGTAGGTATTGTAAATGTTTATATCTGAAAATGCTTTTAAATAATATTCATTCTAATATGTATGAACTTCAATGTTATTTTTATTTTCCGATATCAAAGGAATTTTTTTTTCTATCATTATATTTTTTACTTAAGATTATGTTTAAATTTTACCACTATAATATTATATTATAGTAAATAATTTATTTCTTTTAAAAGCTTGTTTTTATCATAATATTATTTATAAACCTAATCTCTTTCAAATACTGCAATCATAATTTCAAAGCTAATTTTATGCTTATCATTTTATCTAGACAGTTGTTCACAAAGAAACGGTTTTTATCTACACCCTTCACACAAGATGAAAAATGTTTCTTATTTGAATGTGTCTGTCGCTGGCAATCCGGTTCTTTACTCAATACATTAAGCACACAAGAGTCTAGTGATGGTATGTGTATATGATGGTAGGTAACGGACCAATCCGTTTTTTAATAACAATAAATCAAATGAAACGTAAAAAAAAAATACTAAACTGAATGAGACACTAAAATGATTAACGGCTTAAAGATCTAGAGTTATTCTTATTATTACTTTGGTATTCATTATTACTTCTAACAAGTAACAATCCACGTTGATTATTTATCATAGAATTCGAACGACTTTTTACGTTTCCGTAATCTATTAATCATATGAGTTCGATATAAAAATTTGATGAAGCATTTCGGTAAAATACTTATTTATGTCTCATATTATTATTTTATTGGCAGTCAAATATTATTATGATTATTATTTTACACTCCACTTAATATTAAATCAACGGTTTCTTGAAACTTCTTGTTACGCGCAGTTCATGGATACAACTTGACATGTTAAACAACAGTCAAACTAAATTTAAAAAAAATATTGTAAAGCTCAAATTAAACTAAAACTTTGTTTAGAAATATTCTGTTCGTTTCTAATTAAATCTTACGTTATTTTAATGGAAATAATTAGTAACTTTTCATTATAAAAGGTCATAAACTTTAATGTTGTTAGCTCTTAAAGATAAGACGCTTTCTGTTGAAGAACCTAAAACAATTACATGGATATACGAGACGAGAGTATATATGCTGTTATCAAATTCAAAGAACCCAAACAAATTTCGTAACAACATTAATTTAGATTAGATTCAAATCTTTAGGAAAACATTGATCTAATGAATATTAATATATTCATAGTTTGTTCTGTGAATTACTATATAATTGTTCGTATTAGTAAAGTCATTAATTATAATATACAAATGAATGAAAACTGTTAATTGTATTTAAATTGTTAAATTATTTGAATGATTGAAGAATAATAAAATGTATTATTTCATCAGACTTATTACTTTTTTTAAACATTTTTTTAGGTACAAAAAATAAAATATACATAAAATCAATAACCAATACATTTAAAATAAATTGCATATTTTGCGCACCGAATTGCTTTATAATAAATTGTAAAAATAATAATAATAATAATAAGCCGAAGTATTTTATTAATAAAAATATTTGGTACCTAGGTATTTTTGTAACAGTTAAGTTAATTACTTATTTAAATAAACATTATAATCCTAGAGTCTGGACTCTAGAATAATACTATCTTTAAGATGCTATCAATTAATAAAACTTTTTTAATTTCGACGAAATGTGTGATAGTCGATAATAAAATAAATTTAGTTAAGTATAAAGTCATTACCTACCTATAAAATATTATTTGTTAGCTCTTCAAATTTAAATACGATTTTTAGGTCTTAGGGTGCATTTTAAGATAGTTAGTTTTTTTATTTTTGGTCGTACTTTGAAGATTTTAAAAGATATTTCAGTGTTCTCAAATTGTGTATACCTACTAAAATTTTTGTAAGTAAATTTCAAAAAAAAAATTCAATATTACAGAAAACTGGCAGAAGCAAAGTATTGTTTGAGTGTACCTAGTTACACGATTTATTCAAATATTATGCATACATATTTACATCTAAAGTCAAAAATAAAGATTAATTTTTTCGGTCACCATATTTTGTGTGCTCGGAATGCATGTTATATATTCCGTATACATAGAATGCATATTTTTTAGAGCATTTATTATTAATATAGATTAAACTTCAGACAATAATATTATAAATGGATTTTTAATTTTTATTCGTTAATTTATAATTATTATATTCCAATTGTTCTTCATTTTTAAATATTTGCTATTATTGTTTGCTTTGTAAAATATAGTATTTTTTAAGTAATTAACATTGAGTACCTACCAATATTACAGCTATTCAAGGACTATTAACACAACGAAAACAAAATAAATAAATAACAGTCATAATATTGATAATGTAACAATAATTAGTGAAGAACGGCGTTGTATGGTTCCGGAATTATGTAACGAGACCTTTCTACGATCTTGTAAATTTTAGACCTCAAATCAGACACCACCTTTTAGTTTTCACATAAGCATGATAATTTAACACTGTGTTACTAATGTACTAAGATCGATCAATAATCCAAAATTATATTATTAATTGATCAATGTAGTAACGAATATATTAATATATAATTTCATGAAACGAGTATTGTTGACGTCGATAACTGCAAACCGGAAGACAGATTATGTGCACTCGGAAGTCAATGGACTTTTTAGAATAATGATAATAAACTAAATTATGAACAAATTAATGCACAATATTATCAGTATGTTAGTATATTATAATTATAGATTGCTGATTACTTAAAATAGTTCTTGTAATATAATTTTTTAGAGTATTATACATATTCAGTTATAATATAGCTTCGTACATACTATAGGTATACAATACATTATATTACATGCCAGTTAAATCCTCAACAATATCTGCATGTCTGTCCCACATATCGTCACAATGTTCATTACAACAGTTGCTGATATACACAAAAATTATAAAATATTTATTACGTTTTGGCTCCTTATATATACATAAGTATATCGTTATTTGTCTTAAATATGTTATTGACATTCAGTTTTATTTAAATGTATCACAATATACTATTTTATGTTATTATAACATTCAACATTTAATTTATAAAATATGCTCTTAAACATATTATGATTAGAAACCAGGATGTTGGCATGCTCGTTATTGAGTCTGATTTTCCTTTCATACTTATTTATGATAAGAAAATTCAAGATAAACTAGTATTTTAATAAACTCTTTTATATTTGCATTGTCGAATGATAAACAAAATATAATTTATATTATATAACATTGAAGTTATAGAAAATAAGAAACTATGGTACGAATAATTTTAATCAGAAGTACCTACATAAAACTGTTAATTGATTTTTAGTAAAAGACGGACGTTTAAAAATGTCCCCATGTAAAATTATTAGTTCATAAAAATTTAAAAAATTAAAATGTGTATGAAAAAAATTTCAGTTTTAGTGACTTAACCTAACTGATTGGTCTAGTTAAAAGTTTAAAATATAATGCCATGTCTAAGACAAAACAATTTAAATTAAAACAAAAATGTATACATTATGATTGTAATAACTGTGTATAGATTAGACTATTGTAATAAACTATTGAATAGTTAAAAATCCAATATAGTATAGAAATAAAAATGTCTAATGTATACGTCTAGTTTCACGCAGTAGGTATATTTATGCAATGGATTTAGATACGGCTGAATACTGCGTGTTTTATTTCTACTAAATGTACTGAAAACATAAATGTCAAAATAAATAATTAAAACCATTCGAATAAGCCCGAACCCTTCTCGTTATGGTTTAAAGCTGAAATAAAGTAATTTAGTAAGTTCTAAGTATAGTTGTTAATATAAAAGGCTCATTTATTATTAAAAATATACTGTATCAAAGCTCTAAAAAAAGTCAAGATTAAATCTTCTCCATTGTATTTTTGAAATTTAATTATAACAGCTAATTTACTACAACCGTGGTTTTAGATTTAATATAGGTATTAGGAATATGCTTCAGTGTGTCTAAAAATTATGGATATCTTGACCACGAAGTTGAAATATATAAGTAACTTTATTAATGTTTTATAATTTATTATTTTAATAAAGTGTAGACCAAATCTATCTTATTGCAAATATTATATTTTCTCATTCACTTTGAAATATTCTATCTAGTTATATTTAAATATATTAGAAAAATATCAATATCTTTTTAAACCTCCAAGTTTCACAATACTTTTACTGGTAACACCTAATAATAAAATAATATTTATTTATTTTGGTAATATTTGTATTTTTAATTAATATTGGTTATTGAAAATAAATTAACTGGGGAACCATTCAAAACTATTTATATTTTACGCAGTGATAACTGATTATCGCGGATCATCTATTATTTTCTATAGATCGTAATAATGATGAATAGTCATTTTTGTGTGTTAAATCTAAAAAATTCAAAAAAAGTAAATTTCAATAATGACCAATTTAACTTTTCAATCAAACATATAATTTCATAGTAATACTCAATTGATAACGTACGTATTTAGACAGCTATAGAATAAATAACAAACATGCAATTATACCTGTGTTTGCCGATGTCTCATAGTCTACACTCTACACTACAGTCTGTATTCATTTCAATAGTTTCTACAGTAAGCGATAATGTCAAACATTTCTGCATTCGGGAGTTAATTTATTAGTCAGTATAAACAAAGTCCACATCATTTTTTCCGACTGTTTTATTTATTGTACGAGTTTATTACTTTCAAAATAATTATAAAATGCCAAATACATATGATAGTATCATTCTGTACTGATTAAATATTAATATCTGTATTAGATGAAATGAATGTAATATCAATGAGATCAGTTATAATAATTCATCAACAAAAGGTATTTACTTTGAACGAATAATACAAATTGGTATGTATGTGAACTTCTGAAATCAAAAAAATAGGTATGGCAATAGTAATATAAAATCAATATACTAGGTTTAGGTATGTGTATAATATTGTACCTATTAGCTATTGATATAATGATAGGCTAAAGTATAAATAAACGTTTAGAAATCATTTTGTAAAAATTAATATTTAACTATCCATTTAAATATAATCAGTCCGCAATAATTAATAAAATTGATTATAATATATTTTGTTTTATATTAATACTTTTCATGTCAGTAGTTTTTCAATAAATAACACATTTCATTAATTTATTATATAATGCAAACCCATTAACATAAATAAACTATTTACTTTTAACTGTGAGTGTCTCCGCAGCTAAAAAATATGTCACTATGAGAAATATTAAATGCTAATGGATGAAAACTTTAAATAAGTAATGGTTAGGTGATTTTTGAAATTAAATTACAAAAGTGTTATACATCATAATGGTTAGGCCGACACTTTTACGTATCTACTATAATGTTTCCCGGGAGAGAGATCGTACTGAAAACTTTAAAACTCCCATAAGTCCTATTTAATTTACCAAGAAAAACACCACCATGACTCGAGTTGAATTGCTTGCATGGTACAATACATACCCAAACAAACAAAAAAAATAAAGAGTTTATAAAAATTTAACAAATTTAACGACTAGCCGTAGGGTATAGTATATTTTTGACTTTATTAATTTCTCAGTTAATTTATAATAAAACAAGGTTGTCGCCGGAATTCCTCAGCTCGACAGTCGATAAACAACTCGATAAAACAATCGTCGTGTACGATCGACAAACTCTCGTGGTCGTAAAGTGTAAACGATCTGATGATCAACGCAGGTCGTACCTTTCTTATACACCTATACGACACGGACCACCAATTCGTCCAAGTCAGAACATTCCTACAACTTGCCGAGAGATTCGTGTGAAACGTGCGTGGAATATCGGGGAAGAAAAAAACGAAAAACAACCATCTCATAACGCGACGTCTGGACGTCAAAAACAGTGGAAACGCGGTGGCGTCTTATATATAAATTATATATTTTTTATACGCATTGTCGTCTTGAAACAGGTTTTTCAGTAGCCACCCCGCTAAACGCGTGACAGGGTCGTTTTTTTTTTTTCCATTACGTTCCTTCGTCATAAACTTATTACATAATAATAATAATAATAATAATACAATATAATAATAATAATAATAACTATAACATCAAAACGTTAGTGTTTTCTTACTTTTGTCTTCGTACACGTGCAGTTGACCGTCAGGGGAGTGACGTTGTCGGGAATGCACGCGCAAGTGTCGCAAATGCTCCGGCCGACTGGCCCGGCGGCGCCACGTGATTGGGCCCCAGCGGTACCGTATAAGCCCAAAAGCGTTACCGCCAACAGTAGAAACTTACGACGCGTCGTCATTCTGGACTCGGCCCGACTATAATATTAGGTATTGTGCAATCGCGGATTCTTATGCCACACGTATTTGCAGAGGAGTCTGGAAGATATTGCGTGGAGTGCGCTGTGTTTTCAGCTGAAGGGCACGCCGTCTGCTGGTGCGAGGATCTGGGTATCGATCGACGAGAACGATAGAGAAGAAGAGAAAAACTCTCTTCACAGACGCACACACTCGCGCGCAAACAGACGGAAAAAATGAATAAAATTCGACCGAAAATTCGAATTTTTTCGTGAAAAACAGTAAAACGAGCGGGAAGGACGTGTTTTGGACGGTGCGCGAGGAAGACTACAACTACGACTATACTATAGCGGGCGGATGTACGAGTGTGCCGGGTCGGGCTCGTGACACTTTTCGGGATTATTATAATGACGCGACCGAAACGAAGAAAAAAAAAACCGTATGTATATATAGTGCGTTCGAATGCGTTGTGTGCCGACCAAACAACGCGCGCTTACATGTGCCGGGATGCCGGAGGCTTATCACCAACGGCAGAGAGGTACCTATGTTACACGCGCGTCCCCTTCCGTCTCATCTCCTACTCCTCCGCACGCCAATGGGTCTCTCGCCACAGCCGTTTCGGCTCGGTCCGCCACCGTGAGCTACTCCCACCCACCGTACCGTTTAGCAGCAGGGTACCTGCTTCTATCCACTAGCCCGATTATCATCGGTTCGTGTTATTTTTTCTTCTGTTCTTTCGTTTACTAGCACGCACGTCTCCCCGAAAAACCGGTACGAGGGTCCCACAAACGACCGAATGATGTGGCCCGGGCATCATAAGCTGCATATTTTCTTGTCGTCTTGTAGGGGAAGAGTGAGCATGTTTGTGTGTGTGTGTGTGTGTGTGTGTGTGTGTGTGTGTGTGTGTGTGTGTGTGTTAATCTCCGGACCATTATGATTATATTATGTGAAAACGGTCGTGTGTACCAACTACCAACAAGCGAAGATCGAACAAAAATTGTAACTACGCATTAGATATAACAATGCGATGTAGTATAATATAATAATTCATAGATACCTATAACATAGGTATGCATCTCATTTCACGGGGAAATACCTTTTTTATGTAATTATATTCTGGTTTTCAGGTTCACGTACATTACCGTTATCGATTAAACGCTTCTAGAATAAAATATATTACAAACATGTATTTGGTACAAACGACGTAGTATGAATTCTATAATACAGTTGAAAAATCATTTCAACGATTAGTTTTTCTCTTAAAATAATGAAAAACGTAACATTTTAAATCATACATTTTCTGAACGTAAATATTAATACATAGTTATGATCTTCAAAACGGATGTTGTGAAATAGAATATTTATGGCACGTTACGCGTAAGTGCATAGGAACCGATTTTGTATCTACTTAAGTAAATAAATGTGCGCAGTTATTGTGTAAACTTATAACAAACAGAATATCATAAATTAAAATTAGGTAGTTAAACAAAGATGGGATAGATTCAATTGCAGAATATATGAAATCTGTTCGTCGACTAATTAATATGTAAAGTTACAACAAATATTATATTCCTATCTCTTTTCAGCTTAATTTAAGTTATACATACTTATCAAATAACAGTTTTACAAATCTATAAAATTGGACATTGTGTACTTTTACTAATTTACGTTATACATAATAACATGATTTAATATACTACAAATACTGAATGTTTTTATTTAATTTTTTTTTTTTAATTATGGATATTTCTAGAACATTGTGCGCAGTTCATTAAATTGTGGACGGTATTTTTTTAAGTTTACTTTAAGAACTAAGTTATAACTTATAAGTTAATTACTTTTGTGTACTTGTCTTGATTACTTACAAAGCTTTATAGACGCAGCAAAAACTTTACAGTAATTTCAGATAAGATTCTTATCAATTGTGTTTAATTAGTCTGGTCGTCAATTTTAGTCCAGGTGTTTCTTATAATAATCAATTTGTTCTTTTTATATAATCTACGTGTGAGATTTTTTCAAGGGTTATTTAAGGGTATTTCGAGCAGCACAACATTATATGAATGACGTCGTAATCAATAGATTTAAAATACTATATTCATATATTATCATATAGGTACAATTTAGTGAAATCATTTCAAGTTCAGTATTAAAAGTTATTTCTCATATTTATGTGATTGAATTATGTTTCATGATTTGCATTGCCCATGCCATTAAAAAATTTATATTGTTGCAAAAAACTAATAAAATACATATCGTATTATATTGCCAAGAAGCTATTTGGAGTAAATATAATATTATTATTTAGTAAATTTAGTTGTACCTATAACATATAATGTATTCAAATAATATTTGAATACTAAAATAGAAAAATTACATTAATCTGAAAGATTAATATATTATGTAGACAAACAATCAATTTTATAAATTAATTCAAAAGATAAGTAATTTTTAATAATATCCTATAATGTATTATTAATAATATGATATAATATGATATTATGATATATTTATTATACAGTTTATAGAGATTAAAGATTATAAATCAATATTAAAAAAAATAACTATATATAATATATATGAATTAAGTTCTTATATATTAATCAGTTTATTATTTTGTTTATTTTTGTGATTCAATCAGTCAAAATAAATAAATGTTAAAATATTTTACAAAAGTAACAATATTTTAACATTTGTTTAAAGCTATTTTGTAACAGTATAGGTATACTCTCTGATTATAATAATGGTTATTCGCAATACTGCAATACTGAGAATTCAAGAACTCGAACATGTAGTATTTTATCATCAATAAATATTACTCTGTATTTCTAATAATTTTCAATTAACTGCCAATGTTTAAAACAATATTAAAATGATTGTATATAGTGTATATGTACATGTATATTTTATTTGAATGAGTTTCAATGAATCGCGTTTTATACTATCAAATGCAAATGCGATAAAAAAAAAAGTATATTAATTTATTTTTATCGTGTTATTATTTACTTAAGCCGAATTAATGTATTTTGTTTGACCTTTTTTTTTTAAATGAAATGCCATGTACCTATCAAGAATATTTTATTTACGCTTTCAAATAACTTTTATTTATTTTTTATTATAATCTTTTTTTTGTTTGTAGGATATGTAATTTGGTTTATTATTTTGTAACTATTATACTTTAACCTTCGCATTTAGAGACATAATATACTTCATACGAGGAATATTTTTCCAAAGAAAATAAATAGCGGGTGGTACCTATTAGTTCAATCAACGGGTGTATGCGACAAACAAACGGCATAAAAATAGACTGCATGTTTATAAATGGCAAATGTACACAGAACAAGTGCTTATAGTAGTGAGCTCTCAGGCTCACAATTAAATTCAATGGATATATTATTATACTGGTGTAAATTAACTTTTTTACTCGAATTTTGAAGCGCATATTTAATTCAATTCGAATCCGAAACCCTATTAACTCGAGCACTAAAGAGTGTGATATAAAATATGGTAATGCAATTAATGAACGGTTGAGCTATAAACTATATATTCTAAATTCATATATGTGTATTATATATGATGTGTGAGTGTGTTAAAGATATATAATATGTGTTGCATCGACGCAGGCAGGGTGGGTGCAAATATAAAAGCTCGATGAAAATATTGCTATGGATTAATTCCAAAGCCATGGTGATAATAATTTGCGCGTGTCGAGCCCGAAAATGTGACAAGAGCAAAAATTAACGTGCAATTAGTCTTGCTGATTTCCGGAATATTATATCATGCCATACAAAATTATATCGACCGTTTTCCAGTCGTTTAGCGATGGATGGCAAGGTCCTCTCCTAATTTATGCCATTGAAGACTATAAATGAACAACGAATTCCAGCACAGATGTTCGGTAAAAACAGTTTAGCGAGCAGGAAGAAGGGTTCCGCTGGCGAACCATTAAACACGCCCCTTCCCTAAAGGCTAGAACATATAATTATAAAAACACAAGTGATCGTGTAGTCGTATCATCCATCCGACAATATTTTTGAGTCGCGATATTATTTGTGATCAGCTGTTATACAGGCACATGTAGCATTTGAACACAATTTATTTTCTTAGAAGGGCTTGACTGTTGAATATTATTGAATCACTATAAAACAACCCGTCAGAGAACATATTATCATAGTATCATATTTTAGTTGTACGAGTGTACGACACACTATTTTAGTGTGAAAATATAACTGTGTTGTACGAATTTTAACTTTAAATATAGTATATTATATAAGCAGTGTGTTTAGTGTTTAAAAACTAGCTATGCTGCATAGTAGGTGTCGAGTGTACTTCATCGATGAGTAGGTCACTGAAATGAACCTGCTGAATTTGAATTCAATGAAAAATCATTGCGTTCGAAAAACGATCTTAAGTGGAAACTAGTCAACCCGTTTATATTAATAATCTAAGGATATTTTATTGTATATTTATATTACTATTAGTAATTTATATTTATATAAAAATAATTTCGACTAAAACCAAATTGCATATATTATATAATAATTAATATTTCCATGTAATAGTACTATAGCTGTTTTTTACACATAAGTCACTACAGTAGAACGGTATAAATAGATTAAAATTAATCTCAACGAACTTCAATCGATCATAAAAATATATATCATTTTACGATAAACTTTGTTTTTAATTGGAAGTTACAACACTTATGAGGAATCTTGTATTCATTTTCAAGCCTTAGGAGTAAATTTAAAAATTGTTTTTAACTTTAAAATAGGTTTCAGTTTTTCATAATTTTGTAAAAAAGTGAACTTTAAAAGCCTATAATAAATATAATCAAATATTTTTGATATGTTTTATTACAATAGATAAAACCTATGAAAACATTGTATGACATTTTTAAAATTATGTTATTATTTAAAATAACAAATATATCCTAGAAATTTAATAACTTATAGTAATAAACTAATAAAGAAATAAAGAAATTATTAAGCTACGGCAGAAACCTAAACCGCATAAGACGGCATTCTCCTGGTAACTTACTAGTCACACACTGATATCCAAGAAAAAGGTTATCTATGTGTTTTTGGCATGCCTATAAGTAGTGTATCGATTTGACAATTATGCTTATCTATTCGCCTCCATAATGCCGACATTCATGTAGGTAGTTGTGGTTATCCTGTTTTTGATTTATTAATTATTGTAATATGTTAAATTCCAGTATGATATTAAACATTGATATTACAACAATTATATTATCATGTATACGCCAATTTGAATATTTGATGAAAATTCTCGACAAAAAGTCTCTACGATTGTTAGTTTTTAAATTGCAACCACAAAACAGTTCAGTTTGATTTTCCTTGCAAATTACAAAAATTCTATAAAGTGTAAGTACAGCAAATAATGTACTTATTTTTATCACTCCGTACAGAAACCTCGTGGCTCGTAAAGATACTAAATATATCAGCTCAACACATTATCGGACCAAATTCAGAACGAACAACCATGATTCTTAAATATAAAGAATATTTATTTTTACACAAACTACTGATATATTTAATTATCAAATTATTTTTAGTATAAGGATAATAATAATCAACCTTTACATTAAAATAATTTCTTAGGTAATTTAATACAAAGGTGTGCTTTAAATAGTTTGGATAAATAAAAAAATAAAAACATGAATTCTATTTTATACCAATAAACATTTTGCTATACAACTATTATATGTTTGATATAATATTAAATTTCAGTTTATTATACCTGTGCTTTAGAAAAAAATTCAAACTGATATGTCCATTATTCTTTATTGATTTTGAAAATTTAATAAAAATTAGGGTTGCTATTCACAAGCAATTCAAACAATTTATAATGTACATTAATTTCAAAATACTGGTTGTAATACGGGTTTAATCTTCTGAACTTTTCTGAGAACCGTATCATATTTTTACATGTTTGTTCAAATATCTCTAAAAGCAAAAAACGCAATAATAAAAGTAATATACCATAAATTAAGGTTTTTATTATTTAATAGCCATGTAAAAAGCACTAATAAAATCCCAGAGGTAAATGCATTACGTTTGTGTACAAAACATTTTCCATCAAACAATGTAAATGATCAACGCTATTCATGAATGCTCATTTATTATTAATAATGTACGTATAAGAACTATATTGTAAATATTTTTCCATAATTCAAATTTACTACATAATGTTTTTTTCTTTTTATTGTATATAAAATACAATTGTAAATTTATAAAGTTATTTACTCAAATACTTAAGTAAAATACGAAACGTTTACGAAAACATACGTTTTCTTGTTAGTTTAGTTAATCAGTTTGAGCTTCTGTTGACTCATATTATAGTAATATAATAGCCAAATGTATGGTGTACAAATATAATTTATAATTGTGTAAACAATTAATCTACCAATCCAAAACATTCGTAATTAATACGCTTTTGGTCCAATCAACTTTCAAATTATATACATGATTAATGAAGCTTATATTATATATCAATTTAATATTCAAGAGTCAATGTTTGTGTAATATATAGTACTCTTTTTTAGTACCCTAAAAAAGTTATTTTACATTTTATAATTCCACATAAAAACATTTTTATTTGCAGTAAAATAAAAACATAAAACTACAAATGTAACAATTTAAGAAAAAACAAATATTATATAATAGAAACTTTTTTATTTTTAATAAAAGCTGTGTTTGTATTATAAAAAAAAATTAAAAGTGTTATAAGATTTTATATTCTTTTATGTATACTCAAATAAAATATGTATCTTTTTATTCGTTATTTTACAAAGAAATTGTATCAAAATATACTTACACGAAATTTTATTTCATACATATACATGGACGTATGATAATAATTTTCAAGAGTAAATAAAAGGCCATTGAAAATAAGATGTTTTTTTGTTGCACCCTGTTTCACCATGTCCACCTCCTATTATCTCCCATAGTAAACGTAGCTTGTTACAATTATCACCATGATGTAAACTCTAGACCCCGATTATTACTATTTGTTTTATTATTATTATATATCATCATCGTTATTTATTATACCTAAATATAATATTATTCTTGCTCGTAGCCTCATTATCTATGCATTTTTTAATTCGCAAAAGTATAGCGATGGCAAACAAATATTTTTCGACCATAATTCCCTCTCCAATATACCATACAATATGACCGTGATTTGTCTGGCTATATACGATAGTTTAAATGTAAAATATTTCGGTAGTTGATCAACTGTAATATCGTCATACCGCATCGCGCTATATATTTTGTTATATCATACATTTTGTTCTATAAAATTAATACCTAATTGCGTCTGCCTTTGCATTATTACTAAGCGAAGTAGTATTATATTGTAGTTTTAAGGCCCTACCTAAATAAGTGTAACCTATGTACCTACCTATTTCTCTGCTTTTTTTTTTAGATTTAGCTATTACTTGTTTACACAAAATGTAAACTTATTATTGTATGATTTTCTTTTCATTTAGAAATAATTCAATTATTAATCATTAAAAATTTATAAATATTATTTTTATTATTAGTTTATGGCTTTGATGACTGAGGTCATTAGCCTGTAAGGTTGGAAGGGCTGGTACGTAAAGTTGGAACTGTTATCACGGTTAAAAATGGTTGGTTAGGAACACGTGTATGTATGGCAAGGTTTTTTTGGCTCACTACGAACCCGGGTGGTCACCCATCCGAGAACTAGTGGCAGCGACCTTTGCTTTCTCTCAATCATGTAGAGTGATTGGTTTCAGCCACTGCGCCGTGGCGAGGCACTAAATTATATATTCTAACTGCCCTTTGCAAGTAAGTTTAGACCATTATTCACATCAATCGAGTTGCGAACCAAAGTATAATTAATATAAACCAGCCGCAACTTGTATTAATATATCTATGATATAATCAAATGAATTCATACATTTTCTATTTAAGTACCTATATCACCTATCACAAAAAATATACAGTCTACTTGTATTATAAATATTTTCAATTTTTATACCATTGACCACTTATTATCAGTTGCAAATTATATTATTGTTTAAACTCATGTGAAATTAATTCACTAAAAAACTATTAATTATGTTCTAAAAACTGACAAAATATGCATTCAAAAATTAAAATATTCTCTTATAATTAATTAATTTACTTAATTACTGATTAAGTATATTATTTATATACTGCATATTATTCAGCTTTCAACTTTAGTAATTTTACATTTGGATTAGTGTATATAGTTTTGACAAGTTGAACTCTGGGAGGGTAAAAGTCAAAATGGAAACATAAGGTATATATTTTTTACATTGCATTATTCCGATCCCGGTGCTATAGACATTATTCACTGCAGGCCTGTTGTTCACGAAAAATAATATCCAAACGCTGAAACGAGCATTATACTAAAAACAAATTATTGAAAAACATTGATTGATTATTTACTTTAAAAAGTTTCCTCGACAGACGGTTTTACTTTATACTATTAGCGTTACTAACTCGTGTTAGATATTATTACATTTCCGTTGAGAGGTTCAATACCATACATACAGCGCATATATAGAAACGGCGCCGAATCCTATTACTGGATATTCATCCATGGTGGTTGTCATAGTACATTTTGTAAACTCTAATGTCACTTAGGATAAAGTAGTTAAGAATTGCAATTAATATAGACACATTTCAAGTATATCTCACTATAATGGAGATATATTTTTATTTTTATCGAATAAACTGTATAAGAAAATGTATTACAAAAGTAATAATAAACGATTGCCTGGTCAATTTCATTATAAAATGTAAATTTTTTTTTCAAATCAAATTTCCTGTTTCTATGAATATTATTGTTCTTTTCCATTTGGACTAAACATAGTAAGTAGGTATAGTATCATAAATTTACATTTCCCATTATATTATTATATTATATTTGGAAAACGAATATTAAACATTTTGATTTCAACTTTTATAACTCAGAAGATTACATTTTGTTTTTATTACTGCGTGCGAATGAGATTATTATTATTTTTTTTTTTAATACTTTGGAGATTTAAAATGTAATTTCAGTCATATTGAAAGTTGAATCTAAATTTTAAATATTAAAATTGAAAATTGTTAAGTTGTTCATAATTATTAATATATTCATTTTATTTTAGAATAATGTAGAAATCTGCATTGGATTTATTCAATTGACTGTACGGAATATATCTGCAATAACTGCAAAATATTAATTGTCGACTTGCAATAAAAAGAAAATACTGTTATTATATTATATTGGGACATTTTTTAATTTTATAGAGTTAATTGAAATGAAATCATCATTCAAATAATAAAAAAAAAATGCTTGTTTGTAATTCATAGGATTTCGTTATTATTTGTATGCTATTTTAATAAAGATAGATTATTATCCTCATAACTAAATTGCCGTTTATGTTTTTAATGAAAAATCTATAGGAAAAAGACTGGTTAAGAAAAGCATTGCAAAATGATGACTGTTAATGCAAAAAATGTAGTTCGTTAAAATATTTAATAAAATTTATATATTTCAATATTAGCTGTCACTACCGTGTACCATGAATCAATGTATGATATATTATTGTAGTAGCAAGAAAATATTTTATTATTATTAAATCTTGAATTACTCTTTACATGGATAAGTTAAAAATTCTTTGGTTATTGAATGCCAATTTCAGCATAATATTATATTCTACTATACTCTGATATTCTAATATTATACAATAGGTACAAATTCAAGATATTAAAAATGTGTAATATTAATGGGAAACCATTCAAAAAGCTCATTTGAAAATAAAAATAATAAAAATTACTAATTTTTAATATTAGATAGTAGATACCTTACGGTTCACATTTTACGTTGAACGCGGTATTTTGTTTTATAATAGTTATATATTTTTGTGTAAGTATCTACCTACGTTTTATATTTCCGGTGTAACGATAGAAAACACTATATTGTTTCCATGAATAATGTATGCAATTATCACACACAGTGTTTGAACTAATTTATGACAATTTAATATAAATGTATATGCCAGTAATGTCATCTCGTATCAAATATTGAACACTAATAATTACAATTAATTTTACGTATGTATGTAAATGTTTGATAAATGTAAGATATCTCATTTTTTTATGTAAGTATAAAATATGCATAAATATATACATTTACTCTTATTCATAATTAAGGTGCAGGTGACTGAATAAATTAACGTTTGCGGTGCGTAGTGACACGACAGTTGGAAAGAATAAACAAATTTCCCAATAACAGACAGTAAACCCAATAATAAGTAATATTATAATTTAACCTGTTTTGAGTTTAAACAGTAATTCTACATATTATCATGATCATTATAATATTGTGATGGTCGATAGAACATACAATTTAGATATTTGCTTAGTGTCGATCAATTAAAGATTAATAGAAAAATGGTAATGAATAAAATAGAACAATACATACTATGCCATTGACACAAATACATAACTATTGGTTAATTATTAGGCTATTGCCTTGATTGAAATAACAATAATTTGGATGGATAATTATTATGGATAATAATTAAAAATGTATATGTTATTGTTTCTATAGGTAATAAGTTAAAATTTAATTAGGTAGGTATACAAAGTAAGACTTTTTTTTTTATTACTTGAGTTTAAGTTATTAAACAATGTTTTACGTATATTCTGTAGTAAATTTGTAAATAAATAGTGCCAATGGGATGTAGTCGTGCAGGGTCATTTGGTATGGTCTATTCTGAAGCATATTCTGCCCTATTCTAAAGGTACACGCATTTTATATAACTTTTAAGTGGCTAATTGGCTATCAAAAACGCCATCATCACGAAGTCCATACCATAAGACTATATTGTCTATGTCACGCATTATAATGTAAAAGTATTACAATTTTTATACCAAATTTATATTTATTTTTTTATTTTTTATTAAACTCATGGAACTCACTGTGCTTTATAGTATATCTTAAGTGTACCTTGCGGTTTGCACTTTGAGTAGGTCACTGTAATAGAGACTGGTAGAGTGTTAAATTACCTACTATAATTTATTTATTGTTCTATGATTAATACAGTAGATTGATCTTGAACTGATTGTTGAAAAAATCATTGCATTATTAACTTATACAACGTATAAGTTCAATTAGGGGGTTCAAACCCACCTCTAGGACACTTGACAAATATATATATTTATATATATGTGTGTGTGTGTGTATAAATATATTTATACATATAATTATAATTATTATATTCCTCAATTTTAGATCAGGTAATTGGCTATTTTTTTAACCCCACCCCCCTCATTCTTAAGCACACCTGAAAATAATGGTATACGTCATATCAAAAGTTTCAAATATCTATGTTTAGTATTATTTTAATTATAACAAAATAACTTATAGAATTCAATCAAAAATTGAATACCCAATTTCATTGAAATTAGAACTTCAAATGATGTGGATAAAAAACTGTGAATATGCATTTTCAATATGTTTGACAATACATTGAAACGCCCCTCACATAATTGAATTTCTCCATTCTAAACGTTGAAAATATCCACAATAGGACCAACAAATTTCCACCGTCACTATTTTCTGTAAACCTTGATAAAAATTAGTCTTACATAAACAGTTATTATTTGATACCTAATAAAATAATATAAAAATTGCCAGAAGAGTTCAAATCGCAATATAAGGGGTACCAGTCCTACGGGCACAGTCAAAGATATTGTTGTCACCCACCACGCTGTGTTAAATTTAGCCTATACCATTTCACCAAAGACTGTTAACTAAGTTGTCTGAGGACTTGAGCTACCCTTTAAATTCAGCCTAGCACCACACTAACTATAAAAGTCGACCGCTCTATAAAAACTTATTTTATTTCAAACAGTGCAAAAAAAATAAAGTTTTCTAAGGTCCTAAAAACCTAGGTTATAGAAGCTCATAACTAGCCCAGAATGAGAATTTAAGCAAAAGTCGTGTCAAACGAAAATTCACCGTCAGAATTCGTCTCCACCATATTATCACAATTAATTTCTTACTTATATTCAATCATCAGTCCACTTATTTCCCATCTCTCTTCTGTTCTGAATTTGTTGTAATAAATTAATTTATCGCTATAAAGTACCATTCTCCCTAGTGTATTCATGTGCCATATTCCACGCCTACAATTATCTCACTATCAGCTCTATAATTCCCTCATTAATTCAATCTTTATTTATAATCTATAATTTTAATCACTACTCCCTATTAATTATACACCGACTATTAATTTAGTATTAGATATATGCCTACTAACTACTATAAATGCACATATATAAAAGTATGATATTTAATCTATGACAGTTAATCGTCTTATTGTTAAGTATATATTATCTAAAATTATGTCTCATTATTAAAATGTAGATATTATCATACATTAAAGTATGTATTATTTTGTATTATATTATTATTGTACGTTATTATTATCCCTATAATTATAATAATGATAAATATTTATTTTATCCTTATTTTGTATGTATACCCAATTAGTTTTTGTCGTTTTTGAGCTATAATAACTTTTAGTAAGAAGCTAATAAAAAATTTAAAAAAATATATTTATTATATATATTATAATTGACCAAAAAAAAAATTATATAACTCTAAAAGTGATGAGTAAACACGTGTATTGTTTTCAATTTATTTCAAGTTAAATTATTTGTATCGATTTAAATTTATTGATTATAACATATTTATTATTTAAGTTTGGTTTTTAATTTTTTTTTTCATAATTGAACAATATTTATTATTTATGTGTTTAGCTTAATAACTAACATACATATTATATACATCGAACAGTTGGTAGAAAAAAACCAAGGAAATATAACGCACGATGTCAACAGTGGTAAATATTAAGTAAGTACAGTAACAGTAAAAGTTTAAGAGAAAAAAATAACAGTCATTAACGGAATTTGAGAAGAAGGTGGTGACCGAGAAAGGTATACGAAAAACGGTGCACTATAGTGTGGCACACGTGGTTTCTAAACCTATACCTGTAGCTAATAAAGAGGGGTTGATCTGACGTTTACGACGGGCAATATAGTTTCCCAAGAACGTAAGTCTAATAAAGTCTGGCCACGATTAGCCTGTGTGTCCAAGCGAAAATAGTGTCGGAAATGGGGCCATAATCGTCGTGTAGAAAAGGGTAGGTACACAGAATTAGTTAGACAAATATTGCGCATTATAAGTGAATAAAAACTTTCATTTTACACATTATTTTGACGGGAAATTAGTAATAATTATGTAATTTAATTATCATCAAAAATATTATTTTAAATGTTAAATTTATATTTTTATAAGTTTTCAACATCCTATAATATTTTAACAAACTAAAAGATTGTAAATACCGAGGAATGAAGGCTTTCTGGGATAGACGTCGAAGATAAATTCTGATGACGATAAATAATTACTTAGTGTCTGAATTTATATTATTGAAATTTAATGAAAGTGAAATATTACATTTTCAATCCAGCTGGTACGTGGCCAGTAAATAATACATTTGCAAAGAACTCAAATTTTAAAATTAAGAATAAACCGTTGTGAAAAACTAGATCTTACAAGATATGAAAGAGGTTGTCAATTTGCTAATATTTCATGGGTTTTTAAAAATCTTGTTAATGGAAACCAATTCCGCAGACTTGGCTTAGTTACTCAAAATCAAAAAATAAACAATTTTTTATACCATATGCGAAGTTAATAAAAGTAGAATTATAAGCTTTTTATATTTTTAAAATTCTTGAGCAATTCTATTTTCACCAAAAATATTTACGATTGTAATTTAACACCCGAAAGCGTATTATCTAGGGTTATAATGAATTATAATGCAGCTGGTTTTCCGAAGATATCCGATCAACGGCTTCTCGGATTTTTCTATTCGCGATGGAACACTGCATCGAGATTGGATCCGTATACACACACACGTGTTTACTTAAAACTACTGATTACTATATATTTATGCACGTGCGTACTTCTCACTGGAAGTGTCACTTTTTTATTTATTTATTTTTTTTTGAAATCGAATCGAAACGCATATTAGGTTACCTAACCCGGTACACTCGTATTATACAAGTATACCGACCTGTACGGCCGTATTAATATGACGTTTCCTTTTTCCGCCACCGCGGAGTTTCGCCAGCACACCGTATATAGTCGGACCGCTGGAAATTAAAAGATTAACATATACCTTCGCGGTCTCGTTTCATATTATGCTGAGAAGGCGCATTGTTTAAAAACGCACCGTTGACAATTGATTTGCACGCAAAACCCGTGACACTTTACGGATCACCGTGATATCCAATTCAAAACGGACCGATCGTTGCGACTGTTACCAATTGTATAGTTGTCAAACACGGTGCAGCGTGTGCGGAGTGTGTGTGACTTGCGAAACGACTTCGTTACTGTACAGAATCAATAACATTATGTTCGTATGGATCAATAGATGTAATAGACAAACACTAGTAAGCAGGTACCGGCTATGTCTCCATGATGCGCTGTGCGTCTTTAAAACTGTAAAATTTCAGTATTTCACATGTGAAAGATATCGGCTTGGTTGAAAATTCAACAACTAACATTATTGTTACGTCCGAAACGAACGGATAGTGTTGTACTACGAGTGTTCAATAATAATATTAATAACTGTCGTACCTAATATATATATATATTATATTTAGGCATACTATACCTATGTAATTATGCTGGAGTTATAATGGTTTATATTACACCATGTTTAGATGTATAATATGTATTATACTGGAATGAATACTACAATAATTATTAGCATAAAATGATTTGTATGCGTGTGTATTTATTACTTTGGTATAATTTAAAATAATTATGTTCTGAACATTATGATGGTTGATGGTTGTATTGTTTATTCAATAAGCGGTGTTTCTTTTTTATGTATAATATTTATACCAATGGAATTGTGTTTGAATGAAATATTTGAAATTTAATGAAAGAATTTCTTTGTTTGAAAAATTAACCATTGTTTTCGTAATACGTCGTCGTATGCACGTGATGTATTCGCTAAATCAAAAAATAAAATACGATTGTAAATATTTCAACGAAACGTTATTTTGCGTGCGTTAATTTAAAATTGAATACTAGGCACTTGTAATAAACCGACTTTTTTCCCTATTTTTTTCTCGAAATTGTGATGGCTGAATTCATAAGAACACATCGAGTCTTCGCAGTACGCACATGGTTCGCATCATTAACAAGGTGTCTCCCCAAGCCTCGATATGTGTGTTGACTGCCAATAATATTGTCAAGATGACGTTTGTACTGTTTGCTGTCTCACCGGAAGGCACTTGAAATAAAAATAAAATCATTTCAAAATGTATTGATCCTCTGAGATTGTATTTGTTATATAAAAAAATTAAAAGGTAAATATAATAGATACCAGACACTTACTTTATATAAAATCAGTGCCAAACCAATGACAAATAAATCATTGATTGAGGTCTCAGTGTGTGTGCATAATATAACTCAAACTAAAATAATACAAACATTCAAATTAATAATTGTATAATATTATATTATACATTAAATTATGTTTATAATTAATGGTGGTCTGGTGGAAAGTAGTATTATCATGTGTCTGCATAGTTATTTTATAGTGCATCGTATTGTATCACTATTAAAAATTCTAAAATGTTTATAGATAATAATAAAATATTTCAATTTGAAACTATATTATATATTGTTGAATAGGCAATTCTAAATATATACAACAATTTCAACATTTTTTTATTTTATGTAACTTGATCAATTTATTTTTTTTTTTCGAAAATATTGATTCCTTGAATAACAATTTTATGTAAATACGAACTAACTCATTCAACATCAAAAAAACCTCAAATATAATAAACGTCATTCAAATTTTTTTTTTAAATATCAACACATTAGTAGATAACTTGTGGTGAAATGTTCGAATCAATGATTTAGAGTGTTGAAATTTGTGATCTACCTTTTTAACAGCTTTTCCTGAAAAGGTGGGAAAAAATGAGATGTGTAATTATTTGTTGCACATGCAGACGACTTACGTAATCTCGTATCTATATATTGTGTCCTAGATTATAAATTAATGATTTTTTGAAATATTAAATACACTATCGATATCATTATATTGATATTTCTGCAGTATGATTTCGTATATAAAATTCCAATTTCTAAATAACTATAACTAAATATTTTTCAGTCAATTATTATAGAACTATTATATTAATTTATTGTATCTAATTAAATAGGTACAATTTTAATAGTGAACAACGTAGTGATGTAGTACCTAGGTTATATACTTTATTATTCTTACTAATTTATTATATGCCTTTAGGGTATAATTAATTTCTAACTACGAATTACAGAATCACGAACAAATCACTAATGAAACACAAAACAAACATCTTGGAGAGAGATTTAAGTAATGTTTGTACAAAGTTGTAGTCTGTTTGAGTATGAACTGAAAACATACATTCAAAATCTCACGAACGATGTACAAGCATTATTCGAAATGTGTTTTCAGTAATAGCTAGTATTGTATATTTGTGTATAATATCAATAGTTGTCTTATTAATGGTTTTATTTTTTTTTTAATGTGTTTATTTAAGAACATAATATTATTATTAATACAAATAAAATAAGAAAACAATTATTGGTACTTAGTGAAATTTCTGTAAATGGAATATGAATATAATTATTTGTTATAAGTACATATAATATATACAATATTCAGCTTCAGCCAAATCTATTAAAGTTTTAACCCTCGTAAATTTTAATAATTATAGAACTCACCGTAAATATTTTAGAAGCTTTAGAATGAAATCAAATTTTCCTAAAAACAACAATATTATTCATTATTATTCTCATTTTTATAAAAAAAATTATTCAAATACTAGAACCATTGAAGTGAAACATTTCATTCATAATACCAAGTTTTTGAATTACTTTTCTTTGTTTATTTTAATTAAAATTAAACTATACACATAATAACTGTCAATAACATATTATTTTAAGTTTAGACGTAACTTAAAAGCAACTTTTAAATTACTTAAAAAAACTGATTATCCTTTTGTACGAAAATATTTCAAAAACTTAAAGTTATATTAAAAAATATGTTTTGTAAAGTACAGTGGAATTTTTTTGGTAAGCTCTGGTCAGGATAATAATAAAATTATTTATTATATACGATATGTTAATGAAATAAATTGACGGCCGGAAAATATTAGTGTCTGCAATAATATTGCATGTACAATGAATGGCTGAGGATTTATAGTTATTTCTGAAATTATAATTAGTCCGCAGGATGAAAAGATTAAAAATAAACGTAATATGGTCGAATTGGCCCTCTGGTATGTGTATATTGGCGGTTTATCAAAACGAATACGGGTAGGTACCTACGTCTTTTTTTCATAAAAGACATAACTGATTTATTTTAAGACATAATTTGCAATTGCCGAACGATAATAATAAGTTATAACTCCGAACGTATTTATCATTCAAGGATTTAATCGTAATCAGCATTTAAGGACATTAATGTACAAACTTCCTGTTATGATTCGATCCATTGACGACCTTAAATACTATTGATGATTTCCTTGAAATTTAAATCTTCAGCACGATCAAATCCACCAAATCAAAAATTTTTAGCGAATATTATGTATTTGTTTTTTTTTCATTATATACCTACCCACTGTTTGTATTTATTATACTTAGTATTATATGATGAAAAGTAAGAATCGAAAACAATTGTATTTTTTTTATAGGTAGTTCATATTATTATAGAATCTATCAATTTTGAGATATGCAAAAAATGTATTGGGTTTACACTTTTACATTGGTAGTATTATTTTTTTTCTGTAAGCACTATTTTGTATAATAAAAAAAAACCCAAAAGTTTGAAGTAATTCAATCCATAGATTGAAAATTGCATTTTGTTACTGTACTCATTTCTCGAATTCTTCAGTACTTTCTTATACTGAAAAATATTGAAGTGCTTTATATACCCAATATATATATATAAAATACTATTAATCTGAGTTTTGTTCAGAATCATTTTTGACTGTGATGATTTAACATTGATTTCAAACTCAATACGATAAAAATTAAAAACACTTAGGACGGTCAATTTGGCGATAGAACCATCTTTGACTCCTTTAGTCCTTTGTTAAACTTTTTTTCTGTTATATATTACCTTATCAAGTTATAAACACATCATTACGTGACTAAATAGTATAACTAGCTGTCCTAGCCGACGTTGTCCGGGCCAAAGATTTGTTTTTTTAATAAATAAATTTGTACAAAATGTATATGCCATATTTCTTCTAATTTACTATAATATTTACTATATTAATTATAATATACCTAACCCGCACACTTCGTCGCCCGTAAAAAATATCAACTCTTAAAACATTGTGATTGTTCAACTCCTTTTAGGTGTAACTAGCTGCAGTAAGTGCAACTCAGCCACCCCGGTAGGCAATGTGCGACTGCAGCATAATATCAAGTAGGCATTATGCGAAAATTTTATGCATGCTTGATCTGCCCGATTAACCAATTGAAACTAATATACAAAAAAAAATACTAATTTTTACTGATTATTATTTCTCCTATAACCAATAGCAACCGTTTATACGCAACGATTTCCATCGTAAATCCCAAAATCACTGTTTGACCAACTCCCCGGGTTGGACCTCTAATTTACCCTTTTTAAATTAGCCTACCTATGTCACTCAGGGATAATGTAGCATTCTAATAGTGAAAGAATTTTTTTAATCGGTCCAGTAGTTGTTGAGTTTATTTGTTAAACATCCAAATGCTTCTTCTTTATAATATTAATATAGATATATATAAAATACGAGTATAATATGCATGGATTGTACTCTTATATTTTATTCAAACAAAATCTTTTAATAATGTTTGCTCATAAATAAAATAAAATTTTTACCTTAAACAATTTCAAAGTTCACTCAATAATACAATGTTGGATATTATTATACACCTTTATAAATTAAAATAAAATAAATGCAACACAATAACAAATGTATCAAATTTTATTAGGATAGCAAACTTCGGTAATTATTAATTTCATGTAAAATCTATGACGATAAAGTCTAGTTATGTTTATTTCAGAAGTATAAGTTTTTAGTATAATTATTATAACAAGTTTATTTAACGGAAATATATATACATATATTATGTATCTACTAATACCACGTTGATAATTTATGTTTGAATATCCATCTAATTATATCAACTCAAATGTTATTTATCTTATGATTACCTAATTTATTATATTTGTTTTATACACGACTACTTAAATTCGACGTATACAAGTAAGGCAAATACACTTCTGACGGTTTTGTGTTTAATTATGTCAAAAACATAAACATTGTTAAACCATTAAATTTGAAAAATACAATGTTATTCCTTAAACTTTGTAGTTTATAATATGGAAAAATATTAAAACCAAATCTTATCTTTATGATCATTTCGATAATATAATATTATTAAGAATTTCTTTTTTATTTAAGTAAAAAGAATAATACCACATTATTTTTAATAGATTTTTCTCTTCAAATAATTGTGTGTACCAACGTCAAATGATTTATTTTACAGTGCCAAGATAGACTAGCTATGATAACAGTGTTTGTGATTAGTATTTAATATGAAAATATGATTTATAGTGCATAAATATAACGAAATATACTTAGTATTATCTTCTAAAACGTAGTTGACCTTTTTAGGTAGTCGTTCCATCACCAAGACATAAATTTAAATAAAATATATAGAAGTAAATTAACTAGTTGTATGCCATTTTAATAATATTTCATTGTCAGCGTTAGTATACGTATATAGTCAACAATCAGTACAATCACATGTCATAGTTGTACAAAATCATTTATAATTACATAAAAAATGTACATAATTATTATATTTTATCATAACTCAAAAATAAAAGTGTTTATTCAGTTTTATCACATAACAATTATTTATACTTTATATGAGGTTAAATTGTATGTGTAAAAAATGTATACCTTTATTTTAATTTTTATACCTATACAGTAATCATTTAATTTAAGAGATTGAGGCATAATTATTTTCTTGTGTTTATTTATATTTCTATACGTGAATAATGATAAATTTTTTTTTTTATCATAATTGAGAGTTTTTGTAAGAATTGAACATTAAAAACCATTAAGCACAAGCAGAACTATACATTCAAAATGTTGTGATTAAACCTGTGCTGATGACACAGTTATTCTAATTAATTGTTTTAACTATAACACTTTATATAAGATAACTAATAATTGCTGAACTTCAGTAATGATAAATGGTGATAATAATAAATTTATAGTTAAATTTAGTTGAATCTAAGTACGTAATTTTATTAAAACTATATAGTATTTATTTAATATTATGAAAGGTTCGTATTATATGAGTTTTGGTTTATCTTCATGTGCACACTCTTTTAGTAGTTTATGTTTAAATCATACTTGTGTGTATTTATCTTTGGAAAAAGTTTACTATTTTAAATATCTTGGTGTACATTTTGACCAGAAACTAAAATTGGTTGAACACAGATATTTTATAAATAATTGTATTATTAAATTATGTAATAAGTTTCGATTACTTTAAGAATTTGTTGGATATAAAGACACTCAGAGTTATTTACTTAGCATTGGCACGATTGATTTTACATAATATGGCGTCTCCGTACATCTTTCACGCATATCAATGTTTTATCTACCTACCTGTATCTTATCCTGTTACAACTGTAATATTCGTTAATTCAAATTATTCTTAATAAACCAATTAATTTAATTTATTCGGATTCTTAAATTCGAACTTTTATTCAAACTTATGAATGGCAGATTTTATTTAACATGTTTAGTGTTAATATAAGAAAATTTGTAATTTAATTGTACTAATGATTGTTCATTTAATTATATTAATTTTAGAACTTAAAGAATCAAAAGATTAGAAGTGTTTTTTTGGGCAATTTAATATTATTATATTAATTTAGAAATGTTTATTATATTGTTTTCTGATGTGATATAATATTTTTTTTTATAATTCACTTTTTACTTTTTACTCGGCTTATCCACATTGAAGAGTATACTTATGGGATGAGCTTGAAACTATCATTATATTCTATATGTTATTTATATATTGGCCTATACTTTTTTGTTGCAATAAATAGGTATTGTTAATATTATAATAAATATATTTAATGTGAGTTTTTCATAAACATATTAAGTACATTTTTGAACATTGAACAATCCTATACTTCAGGGAATAATGCCCGTTAATCTCGTTACCTTGATTAGTTACTATCAATATTTTATTTCATCCCTGTAAAGGTTATAAAGGTTGTAATGTAATTTAAAAGATTTTTATTTTGTTGATCATTCAATATTACTTGCTACCTTGATAATTAGGTACGGTTTCAAAGGCATTGCAAATCTTCTGAACCTACGTTGTTTCATAGAAAATCCTAATCAACAAGTATGTAAAAAGTAATTTAACCGATTATCTTATTTTGGACAGTAGCCCATCCGGCTACCGTTTTAAAAAAAAGTCAATTCCCAAACGACTCCCGTCAAATAATGTTTTACAAACAGGTACATTTTTATGTATTCAACACAGCCTTCCCACTTCATGCAGACTTCTGAATTCGGACAGTCTCAAAGAGGTGTGGTTAAAAATGTGTTGGTTTTTTATAAAGATTATCTAAAATAATTTATTGTGAATTAAATTTTAGAGTTAAAAAATAGGAAAAATCATTAAAAAATGTATGTATCTGTAAAAACATATATATATCAAAAAATCATACATGTGATCATTCTTGAGGCACAATTGTTTATATAATCCATACGTCATTGACTTTTCCAATTAGCCCCAGTTTTTTTCGATTTAGATGTATTTATAATTTATTAATTTATTTATTATTTAAATATATATTTATAATTTATCTTTTTTCAATTTAAATTTAAACTATACAATGGTATACTGTTTATCGGCAGTCGGTATATCGACCTCAGATACCGCCAGTCGTTTGGAAATTTACCTGTTCACAATACCTTTTCAATGGGAGCTTTTTGGGAATTTACCTGTTCTAAAACCTTTTTCGATGGGAGCCATTCAGGAATATATTATAGACAAACAATGAACGGGAGCCGTTTGGGATGCACCCCTTATTTCAAATCATGCAATACCACAACTGGATACTGTATTGGACCATCTTCTTTTTATAGTTTATATTAATGATACTTATATAGAATAAACTGTGATGGTACATTTTTATTTTACTATTGACACGATAGGTAATTATTGATTATTAGAACAAAAGTAATTTCATTTGTCAGGTCTTCATGTTACATTATTTATATAATCTAAAGTGTCCTAGCTGACTTACTGACTGACCAACATAGAGCCTAAACTATGATAGCTAGAAACTCTACATTTTGATACTACTTTCTTACCATACAGATATACAGTGGTGCACTAAAAAAGGATTTTTCAAAATTTGCATTTTTCACACAGTCTCAAAAGGATTTTGAGATTCGTGATGGAAATTGAAATATTTTTTTTGTTTATGTTTTTTCCTTCTGAAACCCATAATTTAATAAAGTTAATAATACGTTCATTGATGGTATACATATTGATTGTAATATTTGTATATTTATATATTATTCAATAATCAATAAAAATAAATGCATACATTTATTACATAAATAAAGTAATAACAACAGAACATTATTTATAAAAAGAAGAAAATTAATATTTAATATCGTTTCCTTATTAAAAAAAAAATATATATATATATACATATCTATACAGGTAATATGAATGGCTTACCATATTTTCTTTTACATAAAATTAAGTACCTAAGGGGAAGTTGTATAAGAGTTATTAGTGTTAATTAATAAAATTAAAATATAAATCTAATTAATCACAACATTTCTGAAACAAAGATATAAGTATTCGCCAGTTTCAAATATTTTCTAGACCAACTTGAATATTTTATTGCAATATAAATTGTAGTTAGTGGTGGCATAAACTTTATTTTCTAGCGATACAGTTTTTTTTTTCAATGGTCATTATAGAAGTTATGATATTTCTGTGCTATCGTTATTTCTCCCCTTAATTATGATAATCATATATCTTCATTCAAGAAATCAAAAAAAACATAAATCATAGTAGATTATTAAAAATTAATTTCCTTATTATTATAATTTATAAGGTACCTTCTAAATACTTGTATATTGTAAAACTACCAATGAATTATGATAATAATAAAACGATATCTTAAATCGTGTTGTATACAAATATATATCATGAAAATGTTATAAGGTTTAAACAATTTAATTTAATTTCTATTTGTAAAATTACAAATAGGCCGTAGGTGGGGTTAAATAAAATATATAGTTGGCATTTACTGACCTATCTTGACTATATAGACTGTATAGTACATTATTATTTGTAATTCAATTTAATATCACAAACAATATTACACAGGTATTTTGTATACAATATAAAAATGTTTATAAACTTTAAATAACTTTGAAAATTACTTTAACAAAGTAAACGACGTATTAAGAATATATTGATTAAAAGTAACATATTGAAGTATCGTTTAAAATAATTTTAATAAATAGTTTAAACTATTCAATATAAAGCGCAATAGCATGAGGCATATTAATTATGTTTATAAGGTATCTATTTTTGTATATTAATGTAGGTACATGTATTAAGGCTTTTTTACAAATATTTTTGAAAAATAGCATCAAGATATATTTACTAGAAATAAAAAAACCATTATAAAATACCTAACCAATAACGTCCTTGATTTATGTACAGTTTAAAATGTATTATTTATTTATTTCTAATTACATTTTGCATTTTTTATAACTTACTTCATCCATTCATTAGTAAGGTATTCGTTTAAATTTGATTAAAATCTTTCAGTTAATATTTTAAAGGTTCGTCTATTAATCAGTAATCACCATCTTCTTATCGTGCACTAACCATAAACTATTAAAGAAGTAATTTTAGAGCATTGTATTTATCCATTGGACCAGAAAAATCAGAACTTTTAAGTTTACGTGAACGAAAACCATCGCCTCCAGCTATAAGAGAACAAAATTGCTGCCAGACACATTAGGCCCATTTACAAATAAATTAGAACAGTCTAATAAATTAATTAATTTCACCAACGGGACTATAGGTATATTCAAAAGTGGTGACTTAACTAGTCTGGCCATTAAAAAAGATTTATATTTTTTAGCATATTTTACAATGTTTGAGATAGAATTCAATTTTTCATATTCAAGGATATATAAAATCCAGATGGTGCAACAAATGTTTTAAATAATCGATTTACACCAGGAGAATTTTGGTAATAGCCTTCTGCTTTTTGTCGTTTATATTTGTTTATAATAATAAATAATTTTGAACTATATTATTATAGACATAATTGTGTTTACGACGTTTACATGTATTATTTTATACAACTTTAAGTTTTAACATCATTCTCTAAATATTAAAATTACAGTAAAAATATTTTTATCAATATATAGGTAAGCCACTATATAATAATATATGTCCAAATGACTAAATGAGTTGGATCAATCGTATGAACAAAATAAGTAAAAATTATTTATTTTCAATGATTAATACTTATAATAATTTAATAGGTTTTGTTACCTTTATAGTTTGTTACCTATATACAACATAATATTAAAATTATGATTGAACAGATACAAAATATATTTATTTTTAATTGCATAAAAATTAACAACTCAATTTAGTTATATTTGAATCAATTAAACGCATTAATTTTTTTGTAAGAAGTACCTAATAAATAATTTTACTTACATAATAAAATGATTTTGTATTGTATAATATCATAATGAACGATGATTTAATTTTTAAATATTTAGTATTTATTGTAAATTGATTACAAAAAAAAATATATAGTACAAATTGTATTTTCTGTAAAAAATAATAAATAACATATCAGTTAAACAAAACTATCATATTTACTATGTCCGACGTTAAATATTTAAAAAAAATATTTTATAAGACCTAAGTTTATAAATATAAAACTGTATTGTTCCCAAACTAGGTTATTTAATTGAACGTTACATTGTAGGTACTCTTTAAATTATTTTATTTGTTTTCCAGATTACATTTTATCCGAGTTTTTTTTATTTGCTCATATATTACTTCATCAAAAAATGTATTCAATTTTTAAAAATTTGTGAGAATACACATTAAAATATATTATACTTAATTATAAAATGTACTGTAATTTATGTAATTCTTTTTACCGTTTTTGTTAAATATTTTTCTCTTAAAAATTGTCATTGAATATTTCCCAAAAAAAATATTTTATTCATTTGAAGTATTTAATCGTTTAATCAATGATTCATATTAAATCCAATATTATCAAACAATAAAACGGCATTAATTTTTTTTTTTTTTTAATCAAATAAATATAGAACTCATTTATGTTTTAAATTTACAGTAAGTATAAATGATTTATATATCTCATAATATAAGCAAGTCTTGTGCTGGATTTAGAGAGTTATACAAAATTAACAAATTTTTAATAAGTTTTACGTACAAAATAAAATACCAATAAAAACAGTATAATAATATTAACTAATTTATTATAGTAGTAATTTTATAGTAATTATTATAAAATTATACACAATGGGGAAGAGAAAATATATTTTGATTAATATACATTTAATAAACAGAAAAATACAAAGAGAGAAGAAAAGTAAAATAATAATATAACTTACAGTTGATTAAGTATAGTAATAATAGTAGTAACTGCAATAATTTTATATAATTTTTAATTTTCACATATTTATACATAGCTAATTACCGATTTTATTTGCATAATAATAAGTTAATATAATATTATGATAATATTGATATATAAGTTGTTATACAAATAATTGTTTTTATTTAATTATCCAAGATATTAAAAATAGGGACCTAAGTATTCCGGGAAACATTGACCAAATGATTTATTTTTATCAGCTACGGTGGTATTATAATATTATGTATTTTTTTTTAGATTACAATTATTAATAGATTTATTTTAAGTTATTTTAATGTTAATTACAAAATTGTAGTTATCTGAAATTTATTGAAGAAATAAAACAAGTCTAGATATTAATATAAATGATAATTTCAATAGGTATTAATATTGTATAATTAATTTCCATCTCATTGATATATTATATTATATTTAAAAGGTTATGACAATTATACGACTTTAATAGTTATGTTCAGAACTATAGATATTTTTATTCCTTAAAATTAAAATAGTTAAATGTGTACTACCGTGTACTTTTATTTTATGCTGTCGTATTTCTCAGATTAAAAACGTTATTATACTTTTTATATTGTTGTACAACTAAAAATTATAAAATTAATAATACATTTGGCAATTGAAAGAAAAGTTGCTTAATATTTGCAGTTGACGTTTCATTGATTGATGATAACACCTAACGTATAATGGTAAACTTAATTAATGAAGTTTTCAGTTGGTATCCGAAAATAATGGTTTAAAGTTTAGCGAAGAAAATAAAGTACCTACACACAATAATTTAGATTTTGGTAGAAGAATTGAGAATTTTTAAAATTTATATGATATTGTGTTATTAGTTTTTACAGTGTGAATAATTGTTTGAAAATGGAACCAAAAAAAACAGAATAACGATTATTTTATTTTTTATCGATTTGTTTAAAAGAAATAAAATAAAGAATTGACCAGGAAATATAAAATTAACAGGTACTTTCTGTATAATATTAAAGTGTACAATACTCTAAAAGTTTTGGAATATTTAACATAATAATATAATACAAGTAAAGTATTTAAATTTTGTTAAAACGAAAATCAACAACAATATTTAATATAAACAACTTATAATTCAACATTAACATGTATCTAGAGAGTATTTTTTAAATAAACGAAAACTAAAAACTAATCTAAGAATAATTACAAAAAATAATATTTAAAAAAAAAACCAGAGTAATAATATTAGTGACATTGATGGATGTGCATTAGGTAAACAAACATTAATTTCATTTATTATTTTTAAAAATATTATTAAAATAAATGTATGACACTTTGTCGGGACAACTCAACGAATTCAATGTTATTTATTAAGAAGTTGTATTATACAATTTATTATGCTCCTTAGGACGTCACTCATACCATAAATAATATAGACAGAAACTATTTTCAGTTTTAATTTTACTAAAAGCTGTTTGCGATTTTCTCGTTAAAGTTATTGACATAACTAAAAGCATAATATAATAAACGAGTGCTAAATAGTGTACAACTCTAATCCAATTATACGTTATATCTATTCAAATTAACAATAAAGAACTTAAAAAAAAGTCATAAAATAGTTTTATTATTAATACGATGTAAACAATATTTTTTATTGAATCTTTTATTATTATGACAAATACAATCACAATACTTCAATCAATAGTTATACATATAACTACTTACATTTCATATTTTTCATTTTTGTAAAAACTATTTCTTAGTTATTGGGTAGAATATTAAAATGTGTTGCATATATTTGTCAGATTATATTTATTGAAGAAATATGATTAGATTTAAACTGTGGTAGTGAACAAATAAATCATTTAATCAATGAAATAAATTCTTATCCCATTATAACCTTGATTTATATAAATTTATTGTAATAATTCTTTCAATATACTTTTGACCGTTCTTTTAACCAAGTTCATTATGCTGATATAATATTATTAAAGTCAACCTTTTATTAATATTAACTACAAATTCAAATATAAAAATTATTACCTAACTTTAAAATTATTAAAAACAATATTTTATTTAACATAATTATTTTTACAATTTTTACTGCTGGGTGGAGTAAGTCATAATGATAAGAGGAATGAAGTATTAGTATAACGTACATTATTTTAGAAAAATAAAAAAGAACTCAACAGTATAACATTGATGAATACATACATTAATTAATATGGTGAATACTCATTTTAAAGGTTTTTAGTTGTTTGTATAGTTGTATGTAGGTAGTAATATAAAATGAAAACAACTATAGTTTAAAATTATGAGATATATTTCAGGGATTTATATAAATTTAAAAAAATTATTAAAAGTTACATTCATGAAGATTATTTATTATTTATTATCCTTACAGAGAAAAAAACGGTTACAATATACAAATTATAAAATTTAATTTACAATATTAATCTACAAATATTAATTACACAAGTGTGGACTTGGTAGAGCTATTACTCCACTGTCGTGATAAAGTCACAATATATTGTCATTTTTCATTTAAGTTGTAACTTATGGCTAGTTATTAACTATAAATTTGAATAAAAAAATCGTAACAATTATATACAACGACTCATAAACGAAACAATTTCTGTTTGCACATATAGAATTCATCTACATACTGCATTGATGTATTTTTATTCTACAAACTGGTTTTATTATAACAGCTTATAGCATAATAAATGAATGCATTATATTATAACAATATATACGCAAAATATATGAAATGAAAACTATTTTGTTTTATACAATTTCATTATAGTACACAAACAGTAAATATATAGCTACGCTACGCTGCACTGTAAAGTTTTATTTTCATTATAATAAAAAAAAGTAATACCATAAAACGCGTAAATAACGCAAGAACATAATAGATCAATAAAAATAAAACAAAACATCTACTTGGGTTTTTAGTTTTTAGATTCACTCATTTTGTACTATTGAATTGGATCAGTTATACTAATACGTTTTCAATTCATTTTCCAAACATGTTTTTTAAATAAAAACATTTTTCAAGATTTAATTACTTACACATTAAATAATCATAGGTACCATTCTATATCGCAACATATACGTTTACATCCGTCCTACTATTCTATCAACCCGTATCAAATCAATATTATTAACAATAGAGTCAAAATAATTCTAAGAAATAAAAAGTAATTAAAACCTAAATAAAAATCGTGAAACGAACGTTACGATTATTATTTTTCAATTTTAATAATATATTCACCATGGTAATTAATTTAATATGATATAGTACTTTATTTTGACGATTTCTATTAATTATGAATAAATGGGTTTGTTTACTGAAGTAGGCACCAAACACTACAAAATGTAAAAATATTAGGTCTTTTCAACATAATTGAACTCTGCAATTAATTCTTAATATGATGCAAAATTTTTACTAAATCATAAGAATTTCATAAGTAGATAAATATAGCCAACCCCCGTCTAAAACACCGTCTAAAGTTATAAAAGGCAAAAAGTTTCAAAAATGCAAATACTTTTTTACAGATATAGAATCTACTAGTGTTGTGGTATTTTTAAACTCGTGGTGGGTATAAACGTTTTAATTAATGTGTTATGAATGATCAAAGACAATGATGTGTTCTACATGCAATAATAAAAGAATATTTTAATTAATAATTTAATATTATGTTTCTGCAACACTGATCTATTTATTGAAGTTTCCTCTACACTTTTTGTTATTTATGTATAGGTGTTTTATTTTAATAAACACGGCATGCTTTAAAATATTCATAATCAAGTTAAGAAGTAAGTATAGCATTTAAGATTTTGGAAAATGTTTTAACTAAAGTTTAATGTTTTAACGCTACACATAATATAAAATATTAAAAAAACAAATTATACAGGTCCAATTTAGAAAACCACCAACATTTAGAACCATACTTGTTTTTACTTAAATGAGTAAATATAGTTTACGTAGTAATAATATTCAGAGTTTCTCTGTATAATGGTTCTGTTCAACTGTTAAAAATAATTAATAATTATAGAAATGCGTTATATCAAATGAATTGACAAATTGTTCAAAAAAAAAAACTTTTAAAGATTTATTGAATTTAAAACTGTCAGATTAAAAGGGGTTTTAAAGTGGAAACTTCGTCCAGTAACTTTAATTTCTCCGATAAATCACAGAATAATTAATCGCAACTCTGTAAATTCTAAATTAGTAGTAGTAAGAATCTCCAATTTAGTATATGAAAGTAAAATATATGTTACAAAGCTAGAGTACATAATACATCATTAACTAATTTTGACAGTTGTTCCTGACAAGTAAATAAATGATTTTCCGTTACACATAATGTACACTATAAACATCACACTGATAAATAAAATAACAAGCATACTAGGTAGGTAAAAAAGGAAAAAAGAATTAAAAAGAATAATACAATACTTTGTGATGTAATTTTTTGTTTTGTGAAACTTTAATGAAATATGAACTTGAAAACAGAACTACTAATACCGGTTTACGAGTATGACACGGTTACTTATTATTTGGAATACTGATAGAAAAATAAACCGAACATGTTAAATTATAATAAAAATGTAAGAAAATATAGATATTCATCATTCATAAAATATAATAGTTATAAATTATTTTTATTCTGTACTAAATAATAATATTTGCAGTCATGGCTTGAGATCACTTTATTTAAATTCAAGAGACTATTTATTTTAGAATCTCAATGATGCTTTAATATTTAAACTTCGTATGTATAGGCACTTAAATATGTATAACTGGGATGCATTCACCTTTGAGCGATACGCTGTAGGACAGTGTAGGTACTAATAGTTCTTTATATACATTTTCAAGGTACCAACAATATACCTACATATTATTACGGCTATTACGTACGTCGTCGTACAGTTTAGTCATATTATTAACATTATTTTACAAGTTGATATTAATACACATTTCAAGGTAGGTACGACACAGTGGCGGTCAACCTGGTGATGAAGGGGATAGATCCTCATAACCTTTTTTTCAATATTAATCATTTTAACATATATAACAGTAACCTTAAATTATATATTTAATGATCAAAATAATAGTTTATGTTAAAAAAATCTCTCTCAATGAGAAAATCATTTGACTGGTACGACACAATGGTCCAGAATTCATGATGTATATTTCAGTATTTAATTTACGAACAATAAAAAGTAAAAAAGAATTGTTAAAGATCTATAAATCTTCTGAGCAGCCTAAACATTATAGTGTGCTGTATTCTTATTTTATGTGTTAGCTAGACATTTATCACTCTGATAACGGGAATAAATAAAAAAAAAACACGAGTTATTGGCAAATAGAGCAAAAAAGCTAATTACGTATGTATATTTTTTATTTAAGAACTGTACAAATCAGAAGACTAATCAGGTTAATAGCAGACACACCGCTTTTTCGGGCACTTTGCTCCATAGACAATACATTGGTCCTGGCAGTATTCGTCAGCACCGGGTAATCCTTTTATTTCTCCGATTCCAGTGCATTGTTCTCTGAAAATATAACAAACCGATATTTAATTGGCTCAATTATTTTAAAAACCAATGACACGAAGTGCCACAATGAAACTCACGGACAAGTGCAGAATTCTTCGGGGCAGTTTGACGGAAAGTTTACACAATTGTTTTCACACCATTTGTCCATGCCGGGAACAATACGATACTTCTGCGTTGCAACACATACTTGGGCCCTAAATTAAAAGTAAACATTTATATTATATACAGTGAATAAACATAATATCTACCCTCTTTATTTGAAAAGATGAAATTTGTTTGAATAAAATCAAAATAATTCTTCGTTATCTTACAAGTCGGTTATGATAAAAAATAAATAAATAAATGTGGAGTGTGTCCTTAATGTACAATGGATTTGGTTGAAAATAGGTTGGTCCGTGCCAAATGAAAAATATAAAATATGTAAAAAGGTTTTCATTGTTGAGTAAAATATTGAAATTTAAAAATAATATTGAATGAATACAAAAAAAAGTTACTATGAACATTATGATAGATAGAATACTACTAAAAATAAACATTGTAATAAATATTATATATAATTTTGTTTTGTTTGGTGTTTCCGATTTGTTTTACTATACTGTAAATGTTAGACAACATCTACAGTAGGTACCTATACTATAGTATAAAGCATTTGATAATTTATACTCTTATATTAAGTAAAATATAAATTAAATAATATGAAATTAATATTGTATCTCTAGGTTTTTAGTTTTTATTTTCGCATAAAATGGGTCAAGGGACATTATCGTAAATATTTTCATTTTGTATGTACAGACAGTTCTCAATAGCATTATATTTTGTGATCAAAAAAGATAATAATAGTATGTTGTCTTTACTCTATAACCACTTAAAATGCTTTTGTGTGTAATAACTAATAAGTCGAGTTGACATAACTTTATATTTTCAAATTGCATAGGGTTTAACTGCTTAAGTTCATATACACTTACTGACAACTGTAACAAACCCTATTTTTAACAAAAACAAATGTTAAAACGTATAGTTCTTTTTGGAGATAAGAAAACTATATTGTAAATGTTGTTATTATTATTATAATAATGATTTTTAAAGCTAAAAATATTTCTTGTTTTCTTGCTGTTTGGTTTAATTCAAATTTATATAATACGGTATAATATGAAAAACTATTTAATCGTTCGGTTCTGACAAAATGTATGAAAGTATGCAAAACATTTTTCAGCAATAATGTTCAAACAATTTTACGTGAATATCAAATCAAAAAGTTTATTTTTATTATTATTATTATTAGTTCATAGGAAATAAAAAAAACTGAAGGATTTCAATTGGAATATAAATTAAAATTCTATAATGTTTAACCGAATTCTGAAATACATTAGACAATTTTGTTTTTATCAGAAATATTTTTGAAGAAAATAATAATGTAATATAATGTATTAACGAGAACTACTAAATTGACATTTTAGCAGGTGTGTTAATATTGGTAATTCTTCACCACGAAAACAAAATTCAGTAAAAACGAATAATGTGATTACGTGTATATGAATTTTGTAATGTAATATTGTTCTCGGTTATATATTTTATTTTATTATAATAAAAGAAATCATAGAAAAAATTCAAGAATATTTTACACTTTATTATACTCGATTAAGGCCAATTGATATCCATTAATAATTAAAAATGTTATTGTTTTTATTATGACATAGAAATATGGAATTGTATTTTTCAGAAACTTGTTCAGAAAATAAAACCAATAAATCACCAGAAGGCCATATTAGTTAATACTGACTTTATTATAAGTTTAAAAAACTTTTGAATAGCATTCATTTCCATAGTATTAAAAAAGTTTCCGGCATTAACAATTTACCTGAGTCTCGAGTCACTAACAAAAATGAATTATTATTCGTTAAAATATGATTTTATTTATTTATGCATATTTTTATGTATTGTAAACTTTATTAAGACCAACAAAAGTGGAGAAACTCTGAATATATTAAAATACAGTCATGTATTCGTAGCATTGGTAAGTTGACATTTTGAATTATCTTTGCGTACTTTTAAAACATTTTACTCTGAATTATTACTTTAACTTTTTACCTACTAAATAAATATTTCTAAGTTGATTATTTAGAAATGGTGTATGTAACATTGTTAGTTTTTCATTTTAACTGATTCATAATTAATTTGTACAGTTAAAAGAAAAATAATTTTTGTACTGAGCTTATAAAAATTTGTTTTACTAGTACCTTGCACCTACCTATGTTACTTTAATAATAATGAAGGATACAATATAATTAAGTAAATTGACAAAAAACTACAAAGAATATAATCGTAAAAAAGAATTATGCAAAAAAATTGTTGTTACGAATAGGTAATTTCTTTATTTATTTTGAAAAATAATTATTAACTCATACAGGTTTTATTGATAATTCTAAAATAAAGTTATTATTCTTCATTAATGATTTTAAATATTTATTTCGTTCTTATTTTTACGGAATTCAATATTGATTATATATGCCAACGTCAAATCAATTATTTTTTTATGTACCTTTGTCATATTATGCATACTATATATGCATATAATATTTTGTATGGCTGAGTAAGTGGCTATGTAAAACATTTTTAAAATTTAAATAAAAACAAACATAATACATATTTTATTTTAGTATGTACAATATTAATTTGAAAATATGTTTGAATAATAAATCATACAGTTAATTTAAAATTAATATTTAATGTAAACCATTCACATTTTTAATAATTGTATAAAAAGAAAATCCAACTCTATTTTGTAAAATGGTTTATTATTATTTATTAATCATTCTATTAAAATAAATATTTTCGAATTGCTACTTAGTGAAAATGTATAGCTGCTACTGAAAGCTGGAAAGTGACAAATATATTAATATATATAACCACAAAAAGCTTTTGCAGAGTGGAAACTTATAACTTGAGCCACTGTTTTCACTCGTACATGAAATTAATTAAATATAAAGTAATTTCCTACTTAAATTTCGAAACTTTCCTTTGAAAATGTTTGTAAATGAAGAATTTAAATGAGTTTTATTAAATTTTACTAATTTATGAGACATGTTTAAGTATTTTATAGTAAATATTTATGAAATTAAAGGCGTACCTAGACATTTATAAATTTAAAATGGGAAAAAAGTTTTTACATAATTATCTGCACCTATCTGTTTCAGTCGAACTATATGGTTATTCCTATCAACTATGGATTCCATATTTAATTGGAATATAAATGATATATTATCAAAATAAACAGATATACCTTGGGTGTGTGTACAACTATGGTATACGAATGTAGTCTGTGCCATATCATTTGTCAAAAGAAAAAATACTTTAAACAGCATTTGTTTATATTTTACACTTGACAGTACAAAACGAAAAGCTATAAAATTAATTTTTTTGTTATATTTAACAACATTAATAATACCATAGAAATGTCAACTCTCGAGTATATTAATAAAATTATGAACGTCGTCATCGTCCGTGCGTAGATAATTACGACCATAGATACCATTACACAGGATGAGTGGGACGCGTGAACAAAATTAACGATTTCGAAAAATAATAACTGACATATTATTTCGTGCCTTATAAATTGCATTGGCGTGACGAAGAAAAAACAGATATTATTATTACATATATGGTATAAGACATTAGGTAGAGATAAAGATCCACAAAATCGATACATTACCGTTCCTAAACATACTCCTGCAGTATTTTCCGATCGTGTTTGGACGAGTCAGACATTCAGACGAGTGAAATGTTTAACGCTCGAAACCGGTAAAAATATTAAAACGAATTGGAAACGACACCCCCTCCCCCTCCTCCCCTAAGAGTGCCGACGGAAATAAACAGTCACAGAAGTCGATACACACACAGTGTGTGTGTGTGTGTGTGTGTGTGTGTGTGTGTGTGTGTGTGTGTGTGTGTGTGTGTGTGGAGCGTGAAAGAGGAAAAAGCGCAATCGACAAATCGAGGGCGGCACGCGCGCGCTACGTACTTGACCACAAGTGGGTAATAAATCTGCGGCGCTATCCTTAAGTCGTCGCCCCGGAGAGCCGAACTGTAGTAGTGCTGCTGCGGCCTGTTGTGTATGAACTGCGGTGGTAGACCTGATGTGCTGGTCACAATTTTGACGTCCGCACAGTTCCGGAACGTTTCCGGTAGCCCACAGCCCAGTCCTTCCGTCCCGTTGTCGCATTTACCCCACATGTTACCTGTGAACAAATACTTTACGATTACGACGACCACCGATACATCACTAGCTTACAAATAATACATTTAACGTAAAATCGAACGTTTTAAAAACAATAACATCCATTGTGTTTTTAATGCCGTTAGTCTAAGTAACGTTAAATAATAATTATATTATTATTCCACAGTGGCATACTTTCCTGAGGTGAGGGTTATTCCAAACATTAATTTTTGGAACGTTTGATAATAGGGAGTTTGAAACTTTAATTTTTGAGGGATGAGGTATCATGATATTTTCATAATGACCCTTCTGACAAAAATATAGCATGCGCAACTGACCACTGGTCATAACATTGTGTTATATTTTATCGTCTATACGCAGGTACACTACCACAATAACAAATATAATAATAATAGCTAGTCAAGTCCGATGAAAGTTGTAGGTACAAAAGGAAATATTATATTTCCAAGCAAAATAAATTAGGTACGAGTAGATCATAGTTTGAAATTAAAATATGCATCGTGTTGAACACAAATATTAACCTTTCATTTTATATAAGTATTAATAAACAATTGATATTCCTATTTATTTCACGTGTTATTACCACGTACTTAGGTATATATAACTATACTTTTTATAATATAATTTCTTTGAAACTACAATGTTGTTTGCGTCAAAATTGGCACACTTCTCTCCACTTCTCAAAATCGCGAATACAAGAATACAAAGTTTTTGGTGTATAGTATATTATTTTACTAATGTCTATTGTCTAATGACGATTTAAATTCTTTAAGATTAATATTAATATAATGTTATATAATATGTATACTTTCTTACTTATTTTTTTTTACTTGTTTACTACGTTGTAGTACAAAAGATATTACAAAAACAAATAATTAATACGATTTTGGAATTTATTTGATTTAAATAAATACATATCAATGTAATATTAATGCATACTATAGTATGGGTCCTAACAATTATGACACTTCAATTATTTTACAATCATATTATTAGTCGATATATACTACATAGATTAAACAATGTGAATTTTTGATGTTCTAACGAGTAACTAGTTATGTATAATTTAAACATAATATACAATAATAAACTTCTGTCAATTTTGTAAAAAATTGTGATGTTAAAGAAATACAATTAACGCCCAGAACATAACATAATTTATTTTCAGTTAGATACAGATATATTTTAAGACTGTTTGAAATTAATTGAAAAAACAAAATATCTAAATACAATACGAAATCGTGAATAGGTATTATTTAACAATGTATTTGGTACAAAATCATGTAGACATTTACTCTGCTGTTTGCATGAGCGGTATGACCACAGTTGTATTAAAATAAGTTTACAAAACACTTCGCTGTTAATGCCATAATAATATGACAAAATAACAAAACACAAAATAATAACATAAAACATAACAATAGTGACTAACATCTATTGTTAATTTATTCTTTTACATAACGTACGGTACTCGAGTAAATACCTCTCGGAACTACATCATCTCTTCCGCTCAACCAAAAACGATGGTAGCCATAGATGGCAACGATGCCGTTCTAACACAACTTTTAATATCACATAAAATCGTTTCACATTAATTATTAACTATAATATTATATTTTATTAGATACGTGAAAGGGGAATTACGGTATAATAATATTATTGTAGTAATATAATATTATATAACATTTAGATATTTAATTAGGTACACATAATGATGCGGTCCTTTATTGTCTGTTGTTGTTTTTTTTTTGTGTAAAAGTTATGTGTTTAGCTTTAGATATCAAAGTGAATTCTCTGAATGGTATATTCGAAAACATAATTTCACTGAACAGTTGATTAGCAAAATAAAATTATGATTTGAAATATTTTCAATACTTTAAACACGACTTATATGTATAAATAAAAAAGCATTGACTATAATAAAATAAAGGTCGAGCAATGAGGATTTCAATATGTTACTCAAACAAGAAAAAGTAACAACATAGGTACTAACTACTAAGTGATGTAAATTATTGCACAGTTATTTTTAAAGAAAACCTAATTTCTTCTTCTGGATAATTATAATGATCACTTAAAATTATTTTGTTTTTAAATATTAAATTAAACAAAAAAAAAACTATTCATAATTATTGCATTGAAAAACACTCACCGCATAAGTGTGGCTAAATTGTCTATCCAATGCCCCGTGTTCCCATAATAATCTGTTATTAATTTTGTATTGTTATCTAGTATACAATTAATATTACAATATTGTCTTTATTTTTATAAAGTTTTTACAAAGCGTTTTTAAAGTTAATTTACAGTGTTTTAATAACACATTACCATAATTGTAAAATACATGGAATATACAAGTACATACACATCCACACGGCATGGTGTACTTAGATTTACAATCCTCAATGATGTAATCATATTTATTTTATTAAAGTACATCAAAGTCCTAGTTTGAATAAATTATTATACTGGCAAAGGTATTACTTTGACAGTGTATAAATCTTGTTTTTACTAGATAAAATATTTTTATGCATACGTTTATTCACTTATTCATGAAACAGAATAATTTCCAACAGATAAAAATATATTCTTATTACCTAAATTGTTTCGAATCGTATTTGAATTTAAAAAAATCAACTACACTTCAATTCATAAATAATTAACTTACAATTCAATAAAAAATCATTATGATAATATAGTCGAGTATTTTAAATTTGTCGAGAATAAATTTAATTTTCCAGGAATAAATTACCATGAAATAATTTTATGTCAGCTAAATATTTAGTATATTTAGTATTTTAATATTTTTAAAATATTTGTATTTTCTTTCAGGGAATTGATTTATTACAAGAGTTTCAAGTTTCCTTTGCACAAAAAGAGAAGATTTATTTTAAGTTAATTTAAAAATAACAATACATCTGCATAAACTTGATCTTAAAACTTAAGTCTAAGACAAGAAATGCTCATTAGCAAACTAGGTTTTTCTTTAAATTGATACATAACAAATGTATTGAATAATTCTGAGTACTCAGATATAATAGATAAAATAATTTATATGGAAACAAGATGTATTATTTCAAAAATAAGTTCATAAACGTGCTATAAATATTTTTAGAGGAAATAATATTGAAGTATATATTAAAGTTGTGACCCGGAATTATGTACACAGTTGTAATAATCAAGAAAAAATAAATTTCTTTGTAAACTTAAAATAGTAACTCAAAAACTATTTACTTTTATTTTTAAATAAGTAAAAAAAAGTTTTAGAATAATTTAATTTTGTCTGGTATCAAGATTATTTACTTAAAACCGCATGTGCAGAGCATACTAATACTATATTATTCTTATTGCTTTATTTGTAAAAGTTATCAAACATGAATATATTTTTAGTACCTATGCTATGGAAAACAAAATTTAAATTTGTTTACTCTCTTCATTGAATTAACTATACATCTAATGTACTTATGTCTAATAAAAGCAATTAATTTAACAAATGTTAATCTAAATAATCGTAGAAACTAAAATCGTGAATATTATTTCAATTACAGCTTATATTTACTATATATATATATATATACACTTGTAAAGTTAGTATTTACTTTATCTTAAGAATATAATATATAAAATAATTTAGTTTAATAATTACCAAACCATTAATAATGAAGCATATTGTTATATAGCATCATTAAACTTTATAATTCTAATTTCTTAAGCTGGTACTGACTTAAAATAACTTTTATCACGAAAAGATAACTCATAGTGATTTCCTAGAAAATCATCAGAATTTTAAAAATTTAATCTTGATTTTAATTTAATGTTGAAATACAAGTATAAGTTGATCATTGTATAACAATGATAACCTATTCTAGTGAGTTTTTAAAACTATTATTTTTTATACTCTACGATAAATAATTAAATATAAATAGGTAGGCAAGTGGGTGTCACTCTGCATGTTACAAATGAGTAACTGTAATGTATGGTGTTAAATTTGAATTCAATGATGTAATACAATTGTATACGAAAAACGATTCTGAGGAGTCAGCCTATGATAATATATTACTAAGTATATTTGATTATAATATTGTTGTGAATAAAGTAATTTATAAACCTATTTACGTGGAACTTTATTTTAAATTTTCAGTCCTTAGTCATAAAAGTTAAACATTTTATAAATTTTTAACTACAATATCATTTTTTAAATTCAAATTTGATATATTTTCTCAAAATTTGAACTTTAAATGCTTATAAAAATTTGTGACAATGTATTTTTAATATTTTTCAACTGCTATTGTAATAATAAATCATCAACCTTGTATTACATTTTCACAATTTTTGACACAAAAAATACAATTTTATTAACAATTAAACAAAGAAAAATTCAAAAATTCAAAATGTCCGTAAACAAAACGAGTCAAAATATTTTGAAAATTATAATAAGCATAAGATAAAATAAATATATGGTATAATTTTAAATTTTATGGTGTATAGAAATTACTAGTATAGACATTCAGTGAAAATTTCATGTATCTATGATCATTTGTTTTTGAGTAACACCAAAAACTAAAATCGATTTTATCAAAAACCAAATTTGCGTAAAAATTCCCTTTTTTCCTTATTTTTTTTTTTTTTTTTGTTTTTCTTGGTGCTTTTGAAAACTACTGGGAATTTTAAATTTTTACCCAAACTCGCAAACTAGATTCACTTTCTCATCGGAAAATATACTGTTGTTGAAAAGCATTATTTCGATTACTTATCGTGTACACAGACACAAAAAATAAATAAAATCGCTCCGCTCATAATCTAAAATAATATTTAAAATTTACAAAATGTTGTCAAAATTTGAACTTAAAATATTTATAAAAAAAAACTTGATTTGTTATGAAGTTTTGATTAAACATAACATTTTTTATTAACCATTAAAAAGAAACTTTTTCGAACACTTCGAATGTCTTTAAATAGTTCAAAAATAGTCTACATATTTTTAAAATTGCATGAAATGTATATAATATGATACTTAATTCAAGTAATGGTGAAATAATTTATGTTCCTACAAAAAATATTTTTTGAATTACAACTAAATTAGAAAAATCATTTTGGGAAAAATTGTTACATCTGATTATACAATTCGTCAAAACGTAATATTAAAATTCCCAAAAAAAATGAATTTGCCTTTACCCTCAATTTTTATTTTAATTCCAATAAGAACAACTTATTAGGAATTTTGTATTACATTTTCGGGAATTTGACAAGGAAAAATAAATCCTTCTTATCATAAATTATCAAAAACTTTAAATACTTATAAATTGCTCAAAAACAGCTACAATATTTAAAAAATATGTTAAGAAAATACATAGTATTTGGTAAAAATTCCAAGTCTCTGTGGAGATTCAATTTTTAATTATTATAACTAAAAAACAAATTCTTATTGTCTTAAATAGTAATATATTATATAAAAAGGACAAATAAATAGTTACATTTTTACACATTATATTATTATCAAAAACGTTTAAATATTTCCTACAGAATATACCTAAGTAGAAAATGTTCTTGGTTTTGATCTAAAATAACGAGCTTTAATAAATCACAAAAACACGCTAAAAGTGATTACAGAAAAAAAATTAATTATTGACTAACTTAGATAATACAACTTAATCATATTCCTATTTCCTACTCACCCGTATAATAAGTCCATTGAAGAACACACTGGGAGCACGTGAGATAAGGTGGTAACCTCACCCTGTACTTGAAAATTTCTTTCTTCTTTGAATTTTCCGGGATGAGATATCGGACCTGCCGTGTGCCAGATATGTATAACGGAAACCTCAAGAGAACATCAAATTACAATAAAATATTTTTTATACCAATTTTTTATAGTTTGCAAATATTTTATTTTGAATGTTACGAGTGATCATATATATATAACATAAAATATAATATGAATCTTTTGATTGTAATAAATAAAAAATATTAAATCATATTAAATCAAATTGATAATAGCGTGCACAACTGATAAACGCCTTATATAATAATACTTAGATGATTCATGTAACTTTAACGCACACTTATTTGCTTACCTCTCTATACAAGACTGTGTCGCTTCGTATTTAGGATTATTATTTGGACAGAGATGCATTTCGAATCTTCCTTTGTGGTTGGCAGTTAATTCAATTTCAACATCAATCGTCTGAAATCCAATGAACCATTTATTATTTTTACTATAATATGAAAATGAAATGTAATTTAATTTCATATTGGTTTTTTTTGTGTCGTAACATCAAACATTAATTTATTATTTTTTAAAACTTAGTTTCGTATAACTTTTCTACATTGCCACTAGTAAAAATAATTTTTATAGTGTTTTTTACAGAAGTTTATATTATAAAATAAAATAAGCTATAGAGACATTTTTTAAGTTGAGTAATCTAAACATGGTTTTTAATAATATTATTACCGGATAATAATTTCCCATGAATATAATACATTTATTGAATTTAGAAACAAGGTAATGATAAGACTATAATAATGATAATTAAGTCACGTCTTTAAAGAATTGTTTTAGATTATATAATTAAATCATCAATAGTCAAATTGATATAGGTAACTTTTGTTTTAACTAAAATTTCAAGTTTATTAAATATTTATTCTAGATTACATGTTATTCTTTTGATGATTATTTATCATATATTATAATTGATGATTAACTATTATATCATCTGTATCATAATTGAAATGATAAGAAAATAGATAAATAAATAAGAATACTAAAATAAAATATAAATTACAAGTGTTGTACTTATTGTGTAACTACTACCTGCTCAAGTATTTATAAATTAATGAGAAAATGTAGAAACATAATATTATAGAGTTTAAGATCCTAAATGACGCGTTTTAGAAGGTTATTAAATAAATCCATCATGTTTTAATTTAAAACGCCAATCTTAACAAATTTGAATTATTTTCATATTATTTACATATAAATTTAATTTATAATAAATTAGAAATATTATTAGTTTTTGTAATAATTAAAATCAAACATAAAATAATCTAAAAGCGATTTTTTATAAAAAGTTATTACCTATAAAAATATCATTGTTTTTCAAAAGCTGCTAATACGTTTTGAACAACTATTTTTTTAGGAAGTCATAAAAATTATTACTGATATTAAAATTTAAAAAAAAGTGGTGTTAAAATACATATAAAAATATAGTTAAAATATTTATCTAATATTATTTTCTCAAAAAACATAATAATTATGTAACTTATAGACATTTTTTTTAGTTTATTATACATTTATATAAAAAAAAATAACGAATTATAATAATAATTAATATTCATTGATATTTTTGTTGGAAATTACTCATAATTTTCTAAATGGATTTATTGTCATAAATGTTTATTTCTAGATATAAGTTAAAATATTACAACTCATTTTTATTTTGTTGTGAACAATTTGAGTAGTAATAATATTATCAGGTTATAACCAATAAATAAGGTTTTAACAATTCTACGGAATTAAACAAGAAAAGTTTATTTTACTTATAGAAATGTTAAAACTTTGTGACCTACTTTAATATATATGGTACGTTTATTATCAGTTTAAAAATTGTAATATTTTAAGTTTATTAGTAAACCAATGTAATTAAAAATAAACGTATTATTTATTTAAGCTACATAAAGAGCTAAATTTATGAACAGCTAAAACAAACTTAAATTACTTTTTAGAAGCAAATCCAATTTTCGTTTTAATTAAAGTATACTGTGTGCATAAACATTAGTACATTTTAGCATTTTATGATCATCGAATTCATTTAAAAATCAAATTTATTCTGCATTCTGTGATATGATGTCATTGTTGTAAGTTTTAGAAATTGTATGTTGATTTATAATTTCTATCGTTGCAAATTCGATGGTCCTAATTCTTATCAGGTAACTGGAATTTGACGATTTACAAAAAGCTTTAGCTCCTTAGAGGATTTCAATTCTAAATGACATACTGAGCAAAACTTTCGTTAAAACTTTCTTCTCACATTGTGTTTTATTAATATTTCACGAGACCATAAAAGTTCTTAAGAAAAGTTAAAGTGTAAATGGTAATTACATCCATAGATTTTGTATTAGAAGTTTTTAAACCAAACTTTATCCAACAATTAAATAAGAAGGTTATCCATCGAACACAATCATAGCTTTAATATTAGGTAGAATTGACGAGTAATAATAATTAATTTATGATTGAAGAATAATAATCACGACAAACGTGATTGCAACCATCGCAATAATGACACAGTGTTATATTATGCGCATCATTTATTCGAGTATAATGATAAAACGCTCATAATTGTTTCAATTGACCTTACCTGACCTGCAAAATAATGCCTGCTGATTATCCCTCTGCCGTATTCACCCCCCGCTTCGTGTCGTCTAGGTTGAGCTTGATCATACGCGTCCCCGCACACTCCACATTTCCCGTCGTTAACGCTCCATTGAACTAAAAACATATATTATTACCTTCTTAGTTGTTTTTTCTTTGCTCTACGTTTCAATATTAGCAATTCGAACTCGTCAAGTAAAAATAAAAATAATAAAAATAATCGACGGATTTTCTCGATCTGGATTCACATCGTACCAGAATGGCCACCGCAGAACAATTCGTTATCGTTGTAATCGACCGGATTAGGATATCCGAACCGCCACATACTGTTTCTTGATGGCGGCTCCATAAGTCTTCCATGGCCGACCACGGAATCGAGATATACCTTAAAAAACAAAACGATATCGAAATCATGAAATTTATTTTGCTGTATTTATGTAACAACTATCGGAAATAGCATGGAATCACTAAAGAAAAATACTAAACACTTCACTTATGTATTTAAATCGAAAAAAAGTACCTACTTAAGTATCGTCGTTGCTATTATTCATTGTGAACGCTTATTTAGTAAGAGTACACCATCTTTTATTTCTACACTATTATTTAAAATCAAATATGAATTGATGGTGAATATTTTCATTTTTATAGAAATATACATATAATTAAAATAATTAATATTAATGTTTTTATATTTGCATTTAATGTATATTACAAGAAAAAGTATTTGATAAATGGAACTTGAATCAAAAGTATAATGAATATTATGAATTAAGAATTAAGTAGCATTTAATTTTAAAAAAAAAAAAAACACTTAAGCTCCGTCCAGTATTCAATATTTAATGTACTTTTAAATTTAAATTTATAATTTCTTAAATACACTTCAATGGTTCTTAGCTAACTATATTTAATTGTTCGATTGTATTGTGTACCGTACCTTTTAAATCTGTCAACATTCGATAATGATATCGGGAAAACAAAAATCGATATATTGATAACAAAAAATATATTGTTGGCCCAACTAAAAGGGGGAAAGCAGTGGCGCCATTTGAGTTTTTTAATAGGGGTGCCAAAATTTAAGCAGGCCAATTTTTTTTTTCATGGGGCCACTTTTTCTTTATATTAGTTAATACATACCTACTATATCTTTTGCGAGACACCGATTCGTAGCTAAAAACTATTTTTTATTATACCTACCAACGAAAAAAAGTCATCATGCATACCAATAATACGCATCTACAAATAATAATATGCTTTACCTAATTTACCTCCATACACAATAATAATTTATTATATATTTATATTTTATATGTATTAAAGTATTCATAACAAATAATATATTTTAATTTTTAGGCATAGGCCATCACCTATAGGCGTAATTGTAAATTTTAAACCAGGCCAATTAGAGACAGAAAACAAATAGGGGTGCCAAGGTACACCCAGCACCCCCCCAAATTGCGCCCCTGGGGGAAAGTAGGGTAACTGATCTCCTGTAGCTATAGTCGGTGTTGAGTGTACCTCATCATTGAGAAGTAAGTCACTGTAATATAGGTGTTAAATTTGAATTTAATGATGAATCATATAACATACGAAAAACGATTTTGTGCAAATAACTATAAGTATATTGTAAAATTACATACATTAATATTGCTATTATATTAATTTATCTTGCAATTAGTAATACGGTAGATGGTAGAATAAATTATCTTTTCCCGATAATATTGCATTTGAAAATGTCAGTGTGTGTGTATCAAATATAATATATACGTAAAAGCTTCAAGAACTTACGAATAATATTTTTAAATTAGGTAGGTACATCAAAATAACTAAAACCGTTATTCTTCGTTTAAATATCTAATTTCGTTGAAATTTGAATTTAAAATATCTATTAAATTTAAACTAAAAATGCTCATTTTTTTTTTTCATTTTAAATATCTTTCACAATCTATAAGTTAAAATATTTACAATATGCGAAGTGGTGTATTAAACAGGTACCTATTTGCGTGAAGAATCTATCCATTAATTTAACTTCATAGCATTTGTGTGTTTTCATGAAAATTAATAATTTACTTAATATTTTCTTAGGTTACAGCACAATTTTTGATTTGGTCGTATTCTGAGATTGCATGTGATGATGAGAGCAGATAGTTCGGAGGTAAGGAAGGCGATAATTATCGTGGATTTTGGAGAGAAGTTTTTTATAGAAGGTTTTAGTTACATTTTGTGAGTTTAATGATTATAAAAAAATTTTATATAATATATTAATCATCTTTAATATGGCTATAATAAAAACTTATGAGAAACATTGTATTAAACTTTTAAGGTTTTTGACGAAATAAAAACATCTTAGTATATAACATTTTACCTACATTTACAGATAAAAAATCGAAAATGTTAAATATCTATAAATATAATTATATAGCTCAAACAGTGTCAACATATTTTTAAAAATGTATTATGTATAGAAAATACTGATATAAATATTTATGAAAATTTCAAGCAACTGTGGTTGTTTGTTTTTAAGTCAAACCAACCAAAAAAAAACAAATAGATTTTGTCAAAAACTGGTTTTCTTTTAACTTTTATTTTTAAAAGTACTACATATTAATTTTTTACTTTTAACTCCAACTAGATCCTCTTTTATTCCAGAAAGCACCCTCAAAGTTAAATACTGAAACATTTTTACAGCCCCAAAATATTGATGACAGACAGGAAAAATAAAATATACAACAAAATTAATAAACTCATCCACCAGAATTTAAAATGTAAGAAAGTAATGAATAATGATATACTACTAACATAATATAATGATAATTTTATTATTGTTAAGCGATTATTTTTTATCCTTATAATATTTTTAAGTAAACTTAATTTCAAAATGATCAGTTATTTGACGGAAATCGCATTTTAACTTTATATCAATATCATTTTCGAAAACTTACGATTTTCCATGAGAACGATTTTATACATTTTTAATTTATTTCAAACTAAAAACATATAATATATATTTTGTTTAATATCCTTTAGTAGAGCATTTTGTATATTTAATTATTTTGCAGCAGTCAAAGTTTAATTTACAAGTGGTAAGGTGCAGAAGGAGACACTCCATAGACTGTTTCACTCATCTTAAAATGAAATAATAATAGAATATAGGGCTGAGATTTGAATTAATACGTCATATTTTTACTAAAACATGATAAATTAATTTAAATTTTAGGTATGTAATAAATTCGTATCTCAACTCTCAAGACTTTCAATAAAATGTATAAGTATAATAAAAGTCATTTTTTATTTTAAATATTTCGTCATAACATAATATACATTATATTCTTTAATAATTCCATATTTTTTTCTCATGTTTTACACACATTTTTGTTTACAATACTCAAAACTGAAATAATTTGTCAATTTCTATCATCAAAATAGGAACAAACACTATTCATGGCCAGCGGTGAACATTAATTGTAGGGTCGTATTAATATTGTAAGTGTGTACTGCATTTATTTTTTTGATAATTTGAAATAGTACTTAGTATGCAATTGTTCTACTTTGGAATGATAAGAATATAAAAACAATTGATTTCATTACATGTTTTAAAAAAAGTTGATTTAAGTAAATATCTAAATTAAAAAATAATCTTAAACCATACTTTAATTTTTTATCACATATTATTTTTAATTCTTATACAGTATTTATATACTAGGCCTAGGACCTGGTTATTTTAATTGTATACAATTTATCATACTTTAGCTTTAATATTTCATAAACATAAGCATTACAGACTACACCAATAAATATTGGTTCGATTGGCAAGTTAATAAAATGTTTTGTTTTAGAATATTATACAGTAAATATAGATCTACATGAAAAAGTAAAAACCTAATAAGTCATTATGATATCAAATAAATGTAAGTACTGTATTTCTATATTCAGTATTTTCCAAGCAAAACGTTAATTAACACTAAACGCTGAAACCAAATGTATTTAGATACCTACGATAACTGCGGCCCATCAATAAAATTATCAATCTAAAATTAATGACAATTATTTAAGTAGGTAGTTCTTTAAACTTGCATAATTTACTGCTTTTAACCAGTTATTGTTGGGAACAGTTGTATGCTAAAAAAACTTCATAAGTTCAATAGGAACACAATAAGTTTGTTAAAAATTACATTTAAAAAGCAATATAATTGTTAGATTATATTTAAAGTTCTGTGTAGAATCTGCATTTTTGATATCAGTACATTGATGAACATTTTGCGAACATTAATAGGTATATTAAGTATTAATATAAATTAGTGTTAATTCAATACCTACTACAAGTATTCATTTAATAAATTCATATTAATTTCGTAAAAAAAATGAATTTAATGAATTTTAATGTTTTGGATATTAGAAAACTTATACAAAACTTTTATAATTTTTTTTTATTTCATATCAAAATAAAATGTACAATGTACATGGTTATAAAATCAATAGTTTTTCCTTATTCTTACAATATAAATAAAGTATAACTTAATTTCACAAAATTTTCTACAACATGAGTTATAAACTGTTAAATTATGTACTTTTAAGCTACATTCATGTTACGCTACAATTATTTTATTGAATTATCTTATAAACTGCAATGAATTATTAATAATTACTTCATTATTATTACTTTTATTAATCCTGATAAATACGAATTCGGTAAATGAAAATAAATACGAAAAAGTAAACATTTTATAAAATTGATTATGTTAGATATTTCTTGACTTGTTTATTATTTTAAATTAAACAAAAATGGATTTTTACATTTTTAATCTATTATAAGATCATCAAATTGTAGTAAATACTGTCGACGAAAATTGTTTAAATGTATATACCTACATTCGTTATTCGTATACACAATACATATTATTTATAGTAATAATAGTTATAAGTTATAACAGACATAATATTATATATAAATAATATATACGTATATTCTTTCAATGAACATAAATATGATTTATTTTTAAATGAGAATATAGTTTATCATACAATTTAATAAATTCTTTAAATCTTAAATCATAATTTTTATTTGAACACACGACCGAATACTTTTGTTGTCGTTGTAAGTTATTCAATTTGTATATTTATTAGTACAAAAAGGGCGTTGCGATGGAAACGGATTTTAAATGTATGAGTTCACTGAAGGCGAAGTTCCCCGATCTGATAATATTATTTATGTCATTTTAACAATGGTCTGTGTAGGTGCCAAAAACGATATTATTAAAGTTCGTTAGTGTTGCATAAATTCCATTATATATTGTAGATGTGATGAAATTAAATATTCCAAAAAGGTGACAATATTCGGCCAACCTAATTTTTATCTGAACCGGTTTTGTACAAAACATTAAAATCACATTTTTAAACAATTTTTTTTTTTTTTTGTATGTAAGTTGCAAAAAATTAAAATCAGTTAATAGCTAATACACTTAATATAATCTGTTGATTGCTATTATACATACTTTTACTCAAACAAATATTATTCTTATATAAATTGAACTGAAATTGATTTTAAATCAATTCATCATATTGTGCTCATGTAATTTAGTAGGTAGCAGTATTTTTTAATTTCTTCATTTATTTAAGTGAAAAATAAAAATAATTATAACAAAATGTAAAAATATAGTACATTATTTTGTACAAAGGTTTTTTTTATTATTATTATTACTTATAATAAACTATAGTTAATAACACAAATTGTCTTCAAAAACTATAATCAAAAATCAATAACTAAATTAATAACATGTTTTAAATAAATTGATTTATTATTTGGCCACATATTATCGTGTTATTCGCTACAGTATAATTACTAGTCATCTATTCGCATGTTATAGTTTTACAGATCATTTAATTATAAATGTAAAATTCATAAATTATGTTCACTAAAAACCTGTTTTATAATACCTTAGCATATTATTCTTTAAAATACTCAATAAAAAAATTAATTCGTCAGTCATTTTACATTTTAAAATGTGTACATATGTAATGTACCCAACGTCCTATAATCGAACCATGTACCTACATTGAAAATCTTTTGTTATTATCTTTAAAAGCTATATTATGTATAGACAATAGATGTATACTATTGTATAGCTTCTACTCTCTATGGATAATAAAAATATATAATACTTCTTATATAATAAACAATTTATTAACACCCTACAATTAGTAAGGAATAAATTGTAATTAAATATTTTTTTTAACTTTTAACATTCTTTTATTATACAATAATTTACGTTCTGATGTTCTGTTGTTATATTTTTTTTAATAAAATGAAAAGCTCGGTTGAAGGAACATACAATACCATGTATATTTTAAATTATGTGAAATGTTAAAATAAATACTTAAGCATAGTATTCAAAAACTACACTTGACTTCTTTGAATGAGCTTTCGTTTCTAATAATTATTCTAAAAAGAATTCATGGAAAATAATAATACTATATCATTATAAATGGAAACAAACTTGAGTACAAAGTAGAAACTGTATATTTTATTTCACAATTATTTGTTGTTTTAATTACATATTTTATTTTAGCATAATTAAAATGTGCTTTGTGCTCTTCCTAACAAAGCATAATTTAATAATTTATTACGCCTTAATGCTTATATTTTATAATTAATATGATATAGTTTAAGTATATATATTATTTATGCATACAATCCGTTTATATAAATAGTGATTGAACATTCTTATGTATTCTATGCTATAAGAGTAAATGGCCGAAACTATTTTACGTCATATCTATTGTTACTATAGTTTATACCTAACAATGAAATCATAATACATTTTTATTTATTATTTTGTGTACTCACCCAAAGTAAACAAACAGGAATGAAGATTTGCAGAGTCCATTGAGTAGATGTCAAACATTTTTTCATTTTTGTACTATTACACTTCAAAACGACTGCATTCAAACTGAAAAAAAAAAACTAGATGATACGGATTACTATATACTAAATAATTTGAATCGTTTCACGGGTCCCCCCAAACACATAATGATTATTGGACAATTGGATATCATGTTTCGCACCTCTTAACCTTCGATCGCGACGGATCCATTCGGGAATTAAATTATATTTTTTGTTTATTACGTTTTGATTAAAGCGATACGAAATCTTTAACACATTTAGATCAGGAACAGTAGTATTAAATGTTCGTATTACTTCGGAAAGTGGAGTAAACCAGTCGTTAATTGACCCTCGAGGGGCTGCGTGCAACGTTTTTATGAGTATGAAAAAACATGGAAATTTGTCGTTCGACAAGGCCAAACCCTCGGGAAAAACGAAGAGAGGGAAACGACTAAAATACAATAGTCCAAAACAAAAACAAAACAAAAATACTACGATGGTAAAAAATATAAAATAAAAGATGATAAAAAAAACGCATACAGATCTAACACAATGTGAGTATGATCGGAATTTGCGCGCTTCAATTGTACAATATCGGCGACGACCACGTCGAAAAGGTCATGTACCACGTTTGTTTATGGTATAGGTATTAAGTACTTGTTCTCAAAACTTTGTCGACCACGGCAAGGGAAAAATATAATGTATGGAGTCGTTCGGTTATTTTATATTATATTATTTGCAGTGTTTTATGTCTTTTTCCTCTTCGTGTACTCCACATCACAATCACCATCCCCACCACCAGCCCCAACCCCAACCACCCATACGGTCGAGACACATCCAGACAGTCGGCAATATAGGCAGGACATATTATTATACGTACATTGTATAGGTACTTGCAGGTCGTAATACTCAGGGAACGACGACCTTCGATTGTGGCTTGTGGCGGCGGTCCACGGAGCAATCGCGACACGCAAAATGTGTATAATATTATAATGTTTATGGTTTGAATATATTATCATTCAATTGTGTGTATACCCTTTAGTAGAAAAAAAATTAATATATTCTGTATATGCGATGTGAAGACCGTCAATTTCGTATACTCTATAGGTTTTAGGTACCGCGAAATAGGTATATTATAATTTCGAAATCCGTAGGCACTTCGATGACGTCTCAATAATAAGTTATAGTGTAGTGATTAGTATAAATGTCTCATCCCATTTCATGTTCTGTCAAACCTCGTATAAGTAAATGAGAGCGCAATAAAATATAGTGTAGACTGTAGGTATTATTGAATATAATATGTAGGTTTGTAAATAGGTACTGCGTGATACTATATTATATTTTGAATGTTTCAATGCAATAATTATTATATTATTATATATTACATATAGAGACGCTCGTTATTTTTTGTTTATTTTATTTATGCTATTTGTTATCTTATATTTTGTTTTTATGCTCGAGCTCTAAGATCATACGAGCCATTATATTTGTTCATATTATAGCTTACATGAATACAATTAATTTGTTTTAAGCACACACGATACGCAAACAAATTATTTATATAACGAATATAGTAGCGGTTGGGTATACAGTTTACAAAATAGATAAAAATTCTTGATTTGTATAATTTAAATAATAATACCTATGGATTCCTAGAAAAATCATAGATTCAAATAGAATGTATTATCCGTTATTTTTATATGTATAGGTATATCAAGAATCTCAATGAATATTCTTTGTTGACGTTTTCATCAAGTTTCGAGTTATTTAGAGTCTCCGTAATTTATTTTCAAACAGTTACAAAATAACGCATCAGTAACTTAATAAACGCGCTTAGAATACCAACACTTTAGAGTCGTAGACAATATTCTGGTGCTACATTTTTAATGATATAATTTCCAAGTCAAATTAATGCATCAACGTTACTATCTAGGATGGGATTCCGAACACTGAGTGCTCAGGAGCCATTCTAAAAAGCAGTGGTAAATACAAATTACCTAGAAGCTGATCCTCTACAATAAGAAAAGCCATGTCTCCAGCAGAATAATGATAATAATTTACTGTACAATCAAATTTATAATATTAAATAATATGTTCTTGTATTACTGTAAACAAAAGGCGAATGACGTTTGTTATTTAAAATCGATACCTACCTACTTAAATATTAATTTATGAGTGTATTAAACACATCATGATAGATAATATAAATCACTTAATATTATATGGTTATACTCGTATAGCTTAACTGCTATTCGACATTATTTTGTGTTACACATCAATATTATTAGCAAATATGAATACGATAACAGTTCAATTATTTACTTAACAATATCAAGGACATTTTACCTCTATCTAAAATCTATAGAGTATTATCATTTATAGCTTATAGGTAGGTACTTAAAAAACTATTTCGTTGTTGAGGGTGCTACCGTTGTTGACATCAGATCAATCACCATGCCGATGGTTAGTGAACATAACATAATAGTAACATTTAATTAAAAAGCTATAGTTAAAATGATTTATAAAAATTATAAACTGTTTGGGATATGTAACCTAACACACACACACACATCTCGAAGTTCTAGTTACATATAATTTGACATTTCAGACTAATATTTACTTTCATTGTAGATAGGTACTTTGCTTACACAAACGATATTAAAATGGCTCAAATTTTAATAAGTCGCAGGGTTCTATTACAGGAATAACTACAATACTACATATACCTATAATTTAATAATTGTTTTTGCTCACTGATATAAGAACTTTAGTCCTGTTCTTTTTTTCTTTGGATACTTAAGGTAGCCGATAATAGTAGATACTTACACACTAGTTTCACTTGTGATTTCGAAAACTCGTATAAATATAAAAACTACTTAGATATTAGTTAAAATGTGAAATCGATATATATTATCTAGGAAGTAAAAGTATAGTGTACCCACATACAAATAATAATGAAGATGTGATTTTAATATTTGATTTCAATTCTTATTTTATCATACGTTGTGCTTATTTAAATTATAAAATAACAAATGTTTCCATTGTTTTATTTTCAAATTTATTAAACTGAATATTTTAAAACTATTACGTTGCGAGCATTTTGTTAAAAGATTCCTCATCATATAATATATTTAGTTTATAAAATAGGGATTGTAAATAAAAATCGTATTTAGTTTCTAAGAACTATCATGAATCATGATCGTATTAAAATACCAAAGACCAATAATACCTACTGATTGGCAACCACTTATCGCAATTTTAACTGCTGACTCACGATACATACTAGTTTGTCTTCGTTCTTCTTGTTCAACCAAGTGTATTGAAGTACGGAACTTTGTGAAGTGTTGTGTATGCAGTGCAGCAGATACTAATATTATTATCATTTAATTACCTGCAGAAAATAAGTATTCTCAATTCCGTAACAATTTTAAAAATACATATAAGTATACAACTATACTTTAACACTAAAAATTAGTTTAGGTACACAACTTGGTTTTTCCCAGTCAATAAGTATTATGGTTGCTTTTAAATATGAGTTTAAAATTATAACTATAATATTAAAGAGCTACGTTTATTATGATTTTAAACTTTTGAGCTTATTTAAACTCAAATTAAAAATTAATGTATTTTTCGATATGACTTAAAATCTCAGATAATCAATTATTTAATCATTTATTTAAGTAAAATATTTATATAAGTTCTAAAGTTTGGGCTGGATAGAAATATAGAATATATATTAGTGCAATATAATCAGTAAGTGATGGTGAAAAAGAACGCACAAGGACAACCACACTGAGACACTAAATTTATAGATAGTATAACATAACTTATAAGTTATAAACATGTGAATCAATATTTACATTCAAACTGAAATCATATAGTACGTATTTGAAATATATCAATTTATTTTTTCATTTTCACTGTCCAAATAAATAATTATCTTTAAATTGTCTAAGTACTAATAAAACATGACATTAACAATAACATAATATTAACGTATTATATAATTCTATTCTTCAGTCATCGCTCAAAAAATACAGTAAAACCATTAAAACTTAATTATTTGAATTTATTAACTATTTATCACTTCTCTCTGACCTACGCAGTGTCTATGAACATTAAATACACGTGCATAAATATTATGTAAATAAAAATTATAATTGAATACCAAACATTTAATAATTTTGAATTGAAATTAAAAAATAATATTTGTACTTAGTAATGTATTTACTGTTTAGTACAACATTACATGGGTACATTAAAATATTTTATTAAGAGGATGTCAGTGAAATATTTGTTTTCTCTCTCGCGACCACGAGCAAAACATAGATAAAATGCTTTCACCTAAAATAATTTTTATGATTTTTGAGTAATCTTAGAGTATGGAATCACTTGTTACATTTCGGTCTTATATTTTATTATTATTTGACTTTGTAATCGACTTTCAAAATAAAAATGAAAATGTGTACATTTAAATGATGTTTAAACTGTTTTGAGATAGTATTCAGAAAAATCGATGTTCTACCATTAAAAATATTATTCTCTATAATTTTTTAATAGGTGATTTTACCCTAAGATGACTCAAAAACATAAAAATAATATTCCTGCGTAAATGCGATTTATCCATGCTGTGCGTGGGCCAGAGAGAGAAAACAAGCGGTGCGCTGACATCTTAATGCAAAATATATTTAACGTTTTTATTTTCATAAAACCAAAATAATAATTTTTTTTATGAATGATTGAAAAGTTTTAATTGAGAAAAATTTTTAATATCAAGATTATTTAACTGTGAGTTGTGATAAGTTTAAAATCATATTATTTATAATCACAATATTTTAACTTTCAAACATATGTACCTATATAAAGATATGTTTGTTTATTTAGGATATAAATTACCTATATTGGTAGATACACAACATAAAGAAGAAAGCTAGTTTTAAATCGTCATTTTATATTATATTCAAAGGATAATATACACAGGAAAATAAAAGTGATAAATTTCGATAAAATAAAACTAGATAAACATGAAAAATGTTGCACCTATAATGTCTATAATATTGAGACTTTAAGAGCATCTTTCAGTTGATAAATATTTTCAGTAACTTAACAGTATAGCCATCTCAAACACAAAGGCGAATGAAATAAAATGTTAAAATGTGTGATGTGAATATATTAATTTTTTTTACTATATATAATTACATATTTAAAAACGTATCCTATATTTATTTGTGTATATATTAATATATTATTATATTTTAATTATTAGAGGAAGGGAGTAACAGAGTTACTGTATAATAAATAAAACATTTGAAAAGCTGTTGAAAACGACTGTTAAAGTATTGAAAAAATCATAAATATTTATAAATTAAAAAGTGCGTGTGTTTATATGATCGATATCTATAAGATAAAAAGTAAAAACTTACAATCGTAATAGAAATAAGACATTGGAATAAAATAAAATGTTGACGTGATAAATTGAACTTCAAATGTAAAATATCGCGTACGTATACCTATTACAAACGTCTACTGTACTATATTATATTTGACGTTTTCGCTTACAATGTGCATTCGCGTTTACCGAACTTGTTTTACCATGGTTCCATGAGCATTAATATTTTAACGAAATGAATGATATGCTAATATTTTATGCTGCAGATAAACCTATTTCATAATAATATTATATATTTTATATTATTAATAAGTAATGATAATAATATGTTGTATGATATTATTCTTAAAAAGGCGTTCCCTCATAATAATAATAATATTTTATAATACAAAAACATGCACTATGTACATTTTTATTTTTCTACCCAGACGTGGTTAACTAGTGTGTTATTTTTTTTCGCTACACAATAGCCAGACTAGTATTTTCAATTAGGGTAACCCAAGACGGTTTTTCAAAAGTCGGTAAACAGCACGGTTGAATGTTATACGTTGTGTTTGCACATCTCTCAGGATATTCGTTTTTATCTCTCTGTCCGCACAACATGTATACACACACACACAAACACACACATTACATCCTTCCCAGATAGTGTACGCGTGTACGCGCGCGTATGTGTGTGTGTGTGAGTAAGTGCGCATGTATTTGGGCCTACTTCGAAATCACGCCAGAGGTCAGTAACCATTTTCAATAAGTGGATTAGTCACCGGTCGATCCGGCTGACGGGGCAGCATATTATATAGTGGTTACACATATATACAAGACAAACTTGACCTATCCGGAGAACATGGTTAACGTACCTACCACGATTCGTACGTAAGTACCGTCGTGGACAGTAACGCGTGCGAGCAATATTATGAATCATTGGGTTGGAATACGATTTCGTTAGCGAGGCGCTGCGAGAAACGAGGAATAAAAATGACCACTAATCCAAATAGCCGCGGATCCGTACATCACGTGACTCTTAATCCTCTTGTCCCGTGTGGTCGTTCTCTAGGCCAAACGGGTCCAGCTGCTGCGTTGACATTTCGCAATGATTTTCCACGCGGTTAATGTTTTATTTATAATTTTTTTTTTTTTCTTCATGTTTTATGTCTCATAAATGTCAACATAAGCCGTTCAAACTCTATGTACGTGTGTCTACACTCAAGCGACACTCACGCTTTGTCTTCAAAGGTTTTAACTTATATATGCATATGTATTATACACACGACCAGACAACCGTCTGTAAAGAGATTGTAATACGTGGTCGAAACTTCTTAGAGTGTTCATAATATACATTATAAATGTATGTAAATAAATTCATTATAAGTATACACCGCAGGACTGCAGGAAAGACTAAGTGATAAAAATTGTGTAAATACCTAATCTGTTAATACTTAATTCATAACAACTACCTATACATAGCTAAGAACTTAATACGTATATATATATATTATATATATTTATTCCATTTATTCCTATTTTCTACAGAATATTAGGTACTTAACAATAGTTTGTTTTAAATAATAGTATAATACAAACAACAACTTTAATTAAGAAGTGTTGTTGTTATTAACTGTTATATTTTATTTTTACAAAATTTAAAATTGTTGTTTATTTTTTCAACTTTCCCAGTAAATAAAAAAAGGAACATAATTAACTTACTGATTAAAACAAACAATAACATGGCACTGTAGTAAATTGCCTGATGCTTGTACATAAAAATAAACTAAAATTCTAGAGAGAAGGGCACACTGTTATAAAATAATAAATTAAATTCTTTGTGTACTATTTTTATGAATAGTGTCTTAAACTGTCTTTGTGATTTTGGAGACGCTATTAGGTACTTAAAATAATTGTGATAAAAATAAAATAATTTTTAGATAATTATGTCCTATAAACATACACACTACACACATTAATATTTGTATAATATTTTAGTTAAAACAGATAATGATTACTTAATTATATCCTGATTTGAAATATAAATTGAAAAAATATTTAAATGTAGCTGTTTTAAAAGTCAAAGATAAAATTATGCAATTAATTCAATATTATTAATACATTTTTTTCCATACAAATGGATATAAAAAAAATTATAACCACAAACGAAAAAAGCATTCTAAACCAATTTTATTTTTATTAGATATAATTTTCTTATAATAATTGGTACAACTTTTAATATCAACAAAGTATGTCTTAAATTCACCTAATGTGAAATAATGGTGTATGATGTATAACTTTTTTTTAGATTTTGGATTAAGCCAAGAATGTGTAGACGATATTTTCTGAAAAAATACTGTAAGCACTTTCTAGTGATAAAAACTTAAAAGCTTCAAATGTTTCCTGTAGCCCTATCTATCGAATGAATATTGCTACTAGTTGGTTCTTCGAAAAGGCCATTTTATTGAAAATGGAAAACTGAACATTGGTTCTCACTTCTCAGTAATTTCCTTGAACACAGTATACAAACAAATCACCAACAACCCTCAAAACTTATTGAAGAAGTTTCAGTTAATACAATAATTAAAATGTAACTATAATAATATAATAATGGACCACCAACACTATCTTATATAAGGGCGAGCACAACGATACAAGTGGTGAGAATTCAGTTACTGTGTCTTCTCTGGCTATTTAAGTGTAATCATCGATGTATTTGGTTCCAATGAAAATAATATTATTTATTTGTGAGTGAATAATTCACGTATTGGATGAAATAAAGTAAATTAAATAAGTATCTACAGTTACGTTTACTTTATAAATCATTTTACATTTTTATATGACAATGAAAATAATATATACTTTGAGTAGGTAAAATAGGTACCTAGCTAATGCATAAATTAATCAAATGTGAATATGTGAATAATTATGTAATATATGACTATTCTTATGTTTATGGTATAGGTAACAGTTATAAAAATGACTTGTTTAGAGGTTTTAATTTTCAATTAAAATGTTAATTCTGATAATGTTAGTTTTATAAACTGTACCGATAAAATATATTTCAAATAATATATTACTTAAATACATTATGAGTTCTCAAAAGGTTACGAGGTACAAAATATGTATATTATGGTATCCATTACTAAGGACCTTTTTTCAATATTATATAGGTAAATATAAATAGGTACCTAACGTGAATATTTCATAAGCTATTAATCAGTAATCACTTTAACATAATCAGGTGTAAATATTATTAGTTTCTTAAATAGTTCAGTTCTTGTGTTTTTGAACCAAGTATAGATACAATATATGTATATTGAATATATTATAGGCTAGGTAGTAGCAATCGTGTAGTTTTCGCACCTATGTAAGAATATCCAGCATAAAGAATATTCAGTTGGCGAGTGGTTTAAGCCATTGTTGATGGTAGATATATTTATATAATTATTATTGTTATTTTGTATAAAATCTTCTTGTCCTACCGAATAATGATTTAAATTGTAAATGCGACGAGGTTAAGTCAACACGGGAAATGAAAACCCGTGGTTCGGAACCCGGAGGAACCAAGCCGAATTATGTATGGCCACATGGAAAATGGTTCATTGGTTTCGTCTCCAATGATCTCCCCGAGACAAATCGGTTTGATTAATACGTGTACACTTTGACCTCACTTGTACAGTTCGTTGTGATGACAAAATTTTATCACGTGCCTTGTCTATTATAAAAAAAATCACCCTACTATTTATTAATATACAAAAGTACGGTAACCGTTAAGACGCTATGGTCTATCAACACGATCATGTTCTCAAGGTCAAGATCAACGTCTGTAGTTTATATCATATTATACAATATGCATAATAAATAGATAATATTATGTTATATATTACATAATATTATAATCCTAATAGACTCGATGGGTTATTACCCATAATTTATTTCTGCAATAACATTTAAACTTAAAGTAGGCACCTAGTTCAGTACCTATATGCATTAAGATGAATGAAACTAAACTTGTTTAATTATTTAAAGTTTGTTTTTGTGTACTAACAAATATAAGAGCATAATAACTCTACCATTTAATCAAAACCAATCATATCTATTAATGTTTATATACGTATTAAAAAACTGTTTACAGATATATTTTATAATTTAAAAGCCCCAATAAACAAATATTATTTTGGTGTTCAGGAAATTCAACTCTGGTATTATATGGGAATAAATGGGTCCATAATACGTACGTCTGTACGACGTAGGTAATGTTCCTTAGACTTTTTAATGACATTTTTATATTATTGTATTAGTTATTTTAGCTATAAAATATTGTATAGAGCTATCCAAAAGTGTGTGTCATAAATTATAATAGTATATTTCCGGGCGGAAGGGCATCTTCGCTCGTTTTGAAATACTAACACCCTGTGTTATAATTTTGTGCGGATTCTACATTTTATACAATATAGAATACCCAATCGTCGTTTAGCCAACTTGTTCTAATCCACAAAGCTCAGAAATAACTTATAAGGATTATTTAGCTCGCAAAGCGTTTTGAGTCGAATAAACTGATACACTATTTGAACACGTACGTATGAGTATACAATGAATGTTTCGAGATTATCAAAAGGATTGCGTTTTATGTAACGGCCAATCCATTATTGTTTGGAAGTTATTTTTTTTTTTTTCTACAAACAATATTATTACTATTGGCGATGTAGGTACACTATAATATTATACTATATCGGTATTTATTATACTGATTTATAAATGTTGTGTAATTCACGGTGGTTGGCATATTGACAAATGCAGGTAATGAAATTGTCGAATATTACAGCAATACAGCATACGCACTACACACACCCACACAGGCACAGAGTGGAATTGAGTTGCAAAAATAACGTTGAAAATTATATATTTTAATTTGTGGGAGGTATATTTATTGTCTAAACTAAAACACGTGTCGTTTTGTTAATGGTAATGAATGTTAATGGAAAATAATAACAGCAAAAAATTAACATTTGACATTAAAACGCAAATTCAGCAACTCGTAAAACTAACTTTGACAGTACCTTCATTGTAATTACGTGAATAATATTTTAAAAGGTTGTAAATTATGAATATTTGTTGAATAATTTATTATATACAATAATACATTAAATAAAGACAAATGATAAGCTGCTGACGTTTTATAATTTAATCGATTCAAATATTATGGGTTCATTTTTATTTTACTGCATAGCTGAAGATCGAATGTGAACGTGGTATCAATTACAATTTATTTAGTTCAGAATTTGAAATGCCAACAAAACTGACCTTCAATATGTATTTTGAAGTATAGTCAAATCCAAAGTAGCCTTCGTACACAAGATAGGTAGGTACGTGCAAAACAACCTTTATGATCTAATAAAAATAATACTTTTTTTTTAATTATGTACCTACAACAACCAGTTCCATCAAACAAAAAAATGATTTAAATACCTAAACCACAAGATTAAATTATTCATGTTATATAAAAATCTAATTAATAATATAATATGATAGATCATACTACACGCATTAATAATTTACACTCATTTGACAAAACAAAGCAAGTTAGTGGTAGACATGTAATATTTTACAAAACATACGATTCCTATATAATATTATAGTGATTATGTAATATGTATTTACTTATGAAACTAAAATTAATTAAATTTAATGAGTAATGTCTGTCTTAGTGTATAGACTTATAGTTAAAGTTTGGTTTCATTAATTTAATCTTACCGTATACACAAAATTGAAAATTTTAATAAAACAGTATTACTTATTTAAATAAACTAAAATCAATGCCTACTCGTTATTATAGGTACATTATTGATGAAAATTAATATATACAAATATCCATGCACACCAGTGTTTTTTAATAATTATATTGATAGTGATAATTTGGTTTAAAAATTAATTGAGAATGATTACATTTTTTTGTGAGGTTAACTGGAAAATATTCTATTCAACTTTTAATTGTAATTCATTTTCACCATACATTCACTTAATTTGATAAATTAATTAAAATGTTGTTTCGAAATAAAAAATGTTTTTTTGTTAATACTACGGAAATGTAATTCATTTAATTATTAATATTAATCATTGTATGATTATTATATTTGTATTATAAATTATGAAATAAAACCAAAGATCAAATTGTATCATAATAAGATTTCAGATGTCGGTCAAAATGAAGGCATCAACTTATGGGTGACGCGTTATAATGAAATATATCTGATGACATAGAAAGTTATAAGACATTGAGAATAACAATTGTCATTTATTCCATCTCATTCAAACAGTGAAATTAAAACAAAATCACAAAAACTATTTAATATTCTAGTTCACACTCCGACCTTGACCAAAAAATACTCGCAACTTGGAATTCATAATATCCTTAAATATATTATTCGTAAATAAATAAATAAATGTATACTACAATCGTGTGAGTGTATAATAATATATTAGTATGTATATACAATAGGTAACCCATCGTCCTGTTATCCCTTCGATATTTATATGAGATTTCGAATAACAATCGTAAACAATACAACATTGTTCCAATCCAATCCAATCGGTTTTATTGAACTTAATGGCTATATTTGAATATCTCGATAAAATAACGTTACGTGTATAACAAGGGATCGAGAAGACGACATGTGACATATTCTTATACCAATAAGTGATAAACACCTACCGATTGTACTTCAATTATTAACGTGAAATCTTTCAACGGTTTTCGATATTTCAACGAGCAATTTTCAAATTTATAATAACTCGATACTTAAGATTTTCATTATATTTATAAATGCCCTTAATGATGTCATTGCTAGCGTTTTGAATTTCGTCTCACGCGTTCAATAGACGTGTCAGTAGCACTCACGATTATCAAACCGGCAGTTAATGAACCGGCAACTGCTACAATAAAACGAAAAATACCGCTCGAGGTCGTGCGCCTCGCGCAAGTTTATGTGACAGGAATATCGGAGCTTCTAAAATCTGCTGGCATATTATTATTATTATTATCTATTAGTTTTTGCTTTAGGTCATAATCCATACCGTTCGGTTGTGTTAGCTTAGAAAAACGATTTATTACAGGGTCATTTTGTTTGTGTTATAATGACATATATATTATACGAATAACATTTGACACGGAAATACACAACACTGCACCATATACGTATAACCACATTTGATTTGGTTTAGTACAGTGAATAGTTATCGGCACGTAACTCGAATATCGGCTTTACTCTAAAATATGTTAATAATGTTAACAACCACTATCTATGTAGATTAAGACTGATGAAAACAATTTAAATATTTTAATCTACGGATTTATCCTGCAGAAATGAAAATACTTAGGTTTTAATATGGATTGATTTGTATGCGTTCCATAAATTAACGTAATTAGTAGTGGTTATTATAAAGGAATTGATTGTTTTATACTCATAGTTAATATTTCAATAATGTTAACTGACTTATCACGATTAAAAAAAAAACGTTTCGAATGGTGTGTTCTTTATAGAGATATGGTTAAGCATTATTTTTTATATAATTTTTTATATTATAAAATATGGAAATTAACAGTTCATTCAACAATCGTTCAAGTCATGTAAATTATATATGAAATAATAATTTATACGGTCCTATTTAAAAATTAAAATTAAATCTACAACTTTACCTTAACTTGTATAAACTTTTCAAATTCTAGTGGTTAACTAATGAAAACATCCACTTAATAATACTTATAATAAAATTACATTTAAATCAAACATGATAATAGTAATGCACTCATAATTTAAACTGATAAAGAGCTTAATAAAAAAAATTATAAAAATAATCTCGTATTTTATAAAGGAGTCACTTAAATAAATCGATATGAAAAATAATTTTCTAAAACCATTTTACGTTAAATAAATTTATTATTGTAACATTTTTCTTACCTTTTCAACAAGTGATGATAACCAAAAACAGCAATGTTATGTTACAACAATATTCAACGAACAAATGATAAACAAAATAAAATTATAATATAAATTTGCCGGTGTTGAACTATAGGATACAACAATGCGTAATGGATACCGAAGGTGACAATAACATCATAAAGTTAACGTACCCACTATACTGATCCAGCTCGTTGAGGTCTCCAACGTATTTATATTGTGGTTCACTAGCCACATTCATCTCTTCTACTATAGGTAGAAATAGCCGGTACCCCCCGTGCGTCTCTGAAGTTTTCCAGCCGTAAGATGTATGAATATTTAGCGAATACATTATTTTACGTATACCTATATAATTTATGTTTCTTATTATACACATGAGTAAATATGAATTAGTCGATTTTTAATTTGTTCAAACGATAGCAAATACAACAATTTAAATACATGATAAATACACATATTATTATAATCTTGATTGTATATTATTATAGAAGTTGTTTACTAAACTGTTTGAAAATAACATTTCACGCGCAACTAGATGCCGATTAAATGACAAATCAAGTAAATTATATCACATTCTTATTATCAAATCAGGAATATTCATGTAGGTATATTATATTATAAAATAATATACATAGATATATTATATTGGTTTCCAAAATATTAAAAAGGAATTGATCTAATTCACATATTTCTACACAGTTTCAACAGTATAATGTTAGTAAAATTATACGACTTTTTAAATAAATTACTATAAATATTGGTGAATCATTTATTCAGTTATTTAACAAAATATTCGTACCTATTTAAAAACTTTAAAAATCAAATAACACAAAAGTAACCTATTTAAAATTTATTTTAGATTATTTAACCAAGGGTAAAAAATATGAAATATAAAAATGTAGCAATCTATACGTGACAACAAATTATTAAATAAAATTAGGTACTACTAACTCGTTAAAATCATCAAAAAATCCTAGAAAATAAAAGAAATTGGTACTTATTATGAAAATTAAAAATTAATTTTTAAGACGTTTTATATTTTTAATTTTATTATTTATAGTTGTTAATTACAATAGGTACATCTTGCATTTTATAACTTGATAAATAACTGGTTTGTATATCAATTTATTAAAAAACCAAAAACAATATAGTAGCTGATTTATAAAATAAATAATTATATAGCTTACATTATATTATAAGTTTAAATATGATATTTTTTTAGAGCTTAAATTTATATATTTGTTTATATATTGCAGCAAATATATGTAAAAAAATAAATAAATAATTATACTTATAAGGATATTTCAACAAATAATGATAATTAAATCAGCCACTAAGTCTATGCCGTATAATATTATACATTTTAAAATTAAAAAGTATATTGTATGTGATTTTATTTGAAACTAAATTACAAAAAGTTTTAAAAGTCTTCCTTGTTGAATAATATATAATATATATTTTCATTTTTAATTAAAATTTATTAAACGTAAGTACCGTAGTTTTAACTTTAAAAATCTCTTGAGATTACATTTTAGATCTGAATTAATATATATTAGAAGCAATAAATTAAAAGTTAATCGGTGTAATTTCAACATGAATTATTATTAAATTAATTATTATTGTTAAACAAAAATTAATGATGAAAACTTTACATTGACTCGTGATTGGATCATTCACTGTTCTCGATGATCAGCATCAAAATTGATGTAATATAACTACACAACTAAAAGACGAATTTTAAGATAGACCATAAAGAAAGACCATTGACCTCATACCTATTTACGAATAAGGATAATTTTTATACCTAAAGGCTAAAATCATCCATACGAAATTATGCAAACAATAGTAGTCTTTCAAGTCATCGGCACACAACAAACAACGTCACGTTAAGAGATTAATACAAATATCGATAACAAAAATTAATAAAGGACAATAGAGATTTATGAGAAAATTAAAACAACTATTACAGTGCATTTAAGATTATAATATAGTAAATACCTAATATCAAGTAAAATACAATTTAGCACTTAACTATTTAAACAAATGTTATTATAAATTAATTAGTAGATGTAATAAATAGTATATAATTATTAATAATACATTAATAATACATTAATAATATTATAACCATGGTAAAAGGTGATCATATAGTCTATATAGAATAACTAATTAGGATATAATCCTGATTAATTTTAATACTACCTATAAATCAAAACTACATGGCAAAAAGTAATTAAAAATTATAATCTTTTAGTTGAAATGTATTCTTACAACATATAAAGTTTACCTTCGTTAGAAAAAACCTTTTTTAGATTATGAATGTATTAATTTTTCATTGTGTGGGTGTGTGTGTATGATGCTTTTTTTGTCTATCATTTTTTTTATGTACGATGCAATTGTTGTTTATGACTTAAAAAAGCTTGATAAATTAAAACGAGGTTACTCATCATTTGATTTTGTTGCAATTAAAATATCCAGAATTTATAAAAAAAAATTGTTTTAAGCTATAATATACATTTGTATCAGTAAAGGTATTAGAATATTAGATAATGTAATATCATGTATAGGAGTAATATAGGCAGCACCGCTGTCTCCGCTCAGATACGTTTTGCATCATGTACAATGATCTATCATTGAATTCAAATTGAACACATCTATACTATAATAGCATTGATTAAATATACAAATATTTTCTTAATCAATGGTATGATTATGAGTTATGACCTTCCCAATGACGCGGTCACTCCACGCCAACAACTCAGTGCTACTTCTCTGGTACTTAAATTGTTACAATCAAATGAGAAAACGAGTAAAATGTCACGTTAAATGGATATTCTTATACATATATAATATATTAATAATCTAATATTCATTCACCTGAATTAATCAATAGTAATTTCTAAAAAAATTATATGATATTAGATGATTAGAACATTTTATGAAAGAAAAGTACTGATGCAAGAATGAAGTGGGCCATTATAGTATAGTCACTACCCTAGCGGCCTATCATAATATCATAATGACGAAATCTAATTTATAGAGTTTGTTTCCTTTTAAATTCATTTTTTAACAAAATCTGATAACTAGATAGGTACAGTAGATACATACTTTGAAAATAGAAAATTAATTTTAATCAAAACAACTAACCAATCAATTTAAAAACGGCATTATGACTATTCTAAAAGTGTACAGCAACACTTTTTGCATTTTTCCCCATAAAAGAGATCTTTGAAAAGAACAATAAAATATCATTGTTCAATTAATACATTCCTTTCTTCTAAAATTTCTCACCACGGTATTAATTTATACATTATGTTATACATTTTTGTATACATTTTAATTTAAATGAAAAGTTTAATCGATTATTTTAACTTGGAATTAATATTTAATATCAGTAACATATATTATATATTAATATTACAGGTAAGATATTATATTTAACCTTAAGTAGTAATAATTCGTGCTATAACTTTATTACATATTTTTTCTTATAATTCCAAACTATTATGTGCACATAAATTTAGTCTGTGATGCTAATGGATTTGTTAATGGAAAATTACGATAAGTATATATTGCAAATTTATAATTCATGTACATCTAAAACAAATATACAAGTTTTTAGCATGAAAAGCTTTTTAACTATATATTTTATGATATACAATTCTAATTAACTATATTGATTATTGCCGTGTTAACACAAGTGATAAAACAACCTCATCTATACATATGGTATATTGACATCTAAGACTTGTCCCATTAGTTGAACTATGGTACTTTCAAAACAAAAAAAATGTCAATAAATCATATGAGGAAATACTAAATAGTTTTATTTCTACAATATACCTAGTATCAATATTCAACAAATAGGTTTTTTTTATAATATATTATAATTTTAAGCTGTCTAAAAAGAAAAAGCTATCATTTAACTATACAAATAATATTATATTTAGTACCTATAATAGGGTATCATTTATTCCCATACATTTCTTAAATATAATAGCACTAATAAACTTTAGTAAAATATAAATACATACCTATAGTACTTATTACAATTTATATACTTATATAAATACTAAATATTACATAATAATTTCGATTTTCAAATAAGATATTATTTACAAAAAAAAAAAATGAAAAATATAGGTTAACTTAAGTTTTATCTTGTTTTTCTATTAGCTTATAATGTTTGTATTCTTTCTGTTTAATGTATATAAATAAATATTATTAAGAATGATATTGCCATACAATATAGTTAAATGAAAAAAAAGCAACGTTAAAATAAATCATAAAGATGAAAATTTCAATTCCGTTTTATAATATTTAAAGGGCGTTTAGAGTGGTAGCTTGACATCTTTGGTTCAGAGAAACAAACAGATTTTAAATCAAAACCCGGTATAATTTTGAAATGCAAGTTAAATTAATAAATTATATTATAAAATATATAAGTACCTACTAGATGTGTAATATTATGTAAGTTCTAACGCATTTAATATTTTTCTGTTTTTTGTTTATAGGTACCTAATACCCACATTTAATATTAACTTGAAACTAATATACCGGAATATAATGATTATGCACCGGCTAAATATTTTAAATTGTGAACCTTATATAATAATTTTTGTGTGACGTAAGAATGATTTCTAACACGATCTCAATTCTTATGAATATTAATTTACTGACTTCTTAATGGAGTTTATTCGAATGCATCAATTTTACCTGATAGCTACATTTAAAATCATTTTTCCCATTAGGCAAATATTCTTTCTGATTTAGTTATGTAATAGGTTATTTTCAGTACCAATTTATTCTATTGGAAACCAAATAATGTGTAAATCGTCATGTTTTTTCTATCGTATGGTACCATAACGTTGATTATTATAAAATAAAATAGGATTACAATATTTTAAAGGTAATAATGCAGGTAATACACTAAACGGATATAATAGTCAAAATATAATATAATCTTTTAAACCTAAAAAATTCATAAATTCTATTAAATATCTTATCTTTATTAAAACAATTAACATTTAGGTAGGTACCATTACTAATTTATTTATTGTTTTGATTTAAGAAATTTTAAACTAATTCTTTGTCAGTTATAAACTTATATTAATTGCTATCGAGAAATGTATCAAAGTGAGAGTAATGAATTTTCTTGATGACGACCATTTTTTCACGAAAATTCAATTTGGTTTCCTCAAAGGAAAATCTACAACCAATGTAAACTTTTCTGTCAATAATTTTACTCACGAAAACTTGGATTTAAGTTGTAAAGTAATGGATATCTTCCTGGACGTTAAAAAAGCTTTTGATAGTGTGAATCATGAAATTTTTTAAGAAAGCTAAATTATGCTGGGATACGTGGAACAGCAAATAAGATATTTAAAACTTTTTTAACGGATAGATCACAAAAATTTAAAATAAATGATATGAAGTCAATCCTTAAATATAATCCATGACGTACCTCAGGGAACAGTTCTTGGCCCTATATTATTTATTATCTATATGAACGTCTTACTGAATCTAAATGTTGTTGCCAAATTATTTTGTTTTGCTGATAACGCAGTCATATTATTAAACAAAAAAAAAATTGAATATTTGCAGTACAAATGCAGTGTTAACCAAGATATTAAAATGGTAAAATTATGATTTAACAGTATTTTTCTCGAATATTTCCTTGAAAAAACTAAACATATTGTTTTCAGCATACCAAATGAAAGCATTAAAAATTATTACAAAATAATTAATCATTCAGGGATGTGTGTATCTAAAGTCTTTATTAATTGTTCATAAAAAGTGTAATGATACAGACAAAGTTGATAATGTAAAATACTTAGGTTTACACATGGATAGTCAATTAAAAAGGAAAATATAAATTGATAATATAATATCAATTGTAATAAAACATTTTTATATATTTAGAAACATTAGGTATTTATTTGACACACACAACTTACAAATAGTGCCTATAATCTATATCTCTTCTTTGAACAATAAATTATTACCCATGGTATCGAAATATGGGGAGGAACTTTTAACTGCTATCTCACTAAGTTAGAAACAACTAGGAACAAAATTATTAAATATATACTAAGACTGCCCGATCTTTATATTATAGACCCAACTTATAAATACTTAAACATATTTACCTAATTTAGATAGGGTTTTTTTAAAATAAATATACTACTTTTAGGACACAAAAATAAAAATTATATTTGCGCTTATAATCGTGAACATAATACTAGGTATAAAAAAATATTAAAGTGATTAAAACAAATTGTAAAAAGTCTTTAGGCTTAGTAAATAGTCATATTAATATAGAAGTTGAAATATGTAAATCTTTAATCAATAAAACAATTATTAATTATTCCAGCTTTAAGAAAACTTTAGTAAAATTAATGTAAAATGTAAATTTCACTCTAACTTTGGATATTACTCCTTAAGTACCTACTCCTTACCTCAATCAAAAGCATTAAGGAGGTGAGGAAACACATGTTAAAAATGTAACTATATAGGTTAGAGGTTATATAACTTTGTTTTGTCTGCAAAAAAAGAAATTGCAGTGAATTTGGATATAAATCATCAAGGCTATCAACACATTTTCTTGCTCACCTAAAATTATTTATGAGAAAACATAAATACATATCGTTCATAATACCATTCATAATTTTCTCCATTATTGTTAATCAATTTTTAATTTGTAATTGTTATAAGTTTGTAATAATAAATCATTAAATTACTATATGGATTTTTAGTTAGAGAATATAGTATTATAATTTACAAACATGATTAGTCTCCTAACTACAAATTAATAGATGAGTAATTATAAAAGTTTATTACTTACAGTTAATAACGTTTCAGTTTGCAATGCTTGGTTATTAATTGTATAAGTACTTAGGTAATTATTATTTACTAAGCACACATTTATAATATAATAAATTATAACTGTCGTTATTATACATAACATCTGAATTAATTATTGAGATTTTCATTTAAGTTATAAATGCGTATGATTATTAACTTATGCTTTAGTTAATAATTTTACCTTAGTTAATTAAACCATAGTAATATATTGGTACAGTGATAGTTAAACAGTATTAAGTAAAAGTTATATATCAATAAGTTAGGTGAATTCTAATTAAATTAATCAACAATTATCAGTGTTGGGTATTATATTTAATGGTACCTAGTGCCTACCTAGAACGTAACGAAAGTAACGAGTTACTTAATTTCGTTAGAATTTTTTCAAAGTAACAAAAACGTAATAGAAAATTATTTTTTATAATTAATTCTAAAATATAACACATTACTATTTCGAAAATAAATTTAAAAAAAACATTTTTAGTTAATTAAAAAAATAATAATATAAATATCTATAATGGCCAATGGCTGTATATTATTTTAAATATTATATTATATAATTTGGTTTTCAACGTCTTAGACAAAATATTCACATGGACTATAGGTACTTTATTTAATTAATTTCTCTCAAAATACATGATTAGTAGATACCATGGAAAGAAATCAAAATGGGTCCAAATGGAAATATATTATACTATACTTACACAAATTAAATGGTACCGGAATGATGGATACAACTGATACAAGCTTAAATTTCAAATTAACACTACATAGAATCATTAAACAAAATTAAATCGTTACAATGTTATAAATATTCTACAAGATAAGATATGAGGCTTACTGTCAGATATAATATTTATAATAATAAAGCTTGTTCAAACGAAAGATCATGTATTGACTTAAATAATGACACCTTTACTAAAATTATTTATAGAAAATAGAAACTCTATATTATACAATTACCTATAGTTATTGTCCCATTGACTATAGATTCTATACACAAATTTACATGAAATATTAACCATACTATAAATAAATTATATATTATATATATTATAATATATAATAGTATATTATATTATATTATATTATATTATATTATATTATATTATAATATTGTAATATCATTAAATTGAATCATACTCAACAGTGAAAAAAAAAATTAAAAGACGAGCATTTTACAATAATTTCGAAAACATAACGAGGATTAACGGTTTTTAACAACTTTTATGACATAAAAATACCTTATAATTATAATTTATAAGCGCGTAACCATGAAGGCATGAACTGATGAACTCTAACTATAGTATGCATAATAAGATCAGATATATATAATGACATACAATATGACAATAATGGATGTTTTGAATGTTATATTTGAACAATTTGGCTAATAATAAACTATGGATCTACAATCTACTTTATCGAATGATTTTCGAAGGTCCTATAGCTAAGTATATATTATAGCATAACATATTCAAATAATTTACATACCATGTAAGTAGGTAGGTACGTGGCTTATTTCAATTGTGTTTAACATACATTTGACAAGAAAGATAATTTTAATAAAAAAAAAACAGATAAGTCGATCTGCTGTATATTTCGTAAGTTATGAGTTACAGTGTACCCTATAGTCATCGACTAAGTCACTATAATAGATGTAATGAGTAAATTGTTGATTACATTTTCAATCTTTAAATATGAAAATTGAACATTTTATTAATTTGTAAATATTCATGATATGTTGACGAATATTATAAAAATGATTCTTTTAACGATAAAAAAAATTGTGCCTAGGTATCTTATTGTATTATATTATTAATCTTTTTGACCATTAGAAATATATTTGTTTATCAATATTTATCACTAGAAACTAATTTGACCCCCACTCCCACAAACAAAAATTTACCAACTATAGATACAATTTTGCTACCAGAAACCACAATCAATATTGAATATTTAAGAATTTGTTCGAAAAATTCACGTCGGACAATAAAAACACATCACTGTAAGACTAATATATTCATCGGTTTATTCAGAATCTAAAACGTAGGTACGGTACCTAGGTCCTTAACACAACACATTAAGTGTAGGGAAATGTATATATATTATGTATATATTTTATAAAACAGAATTGGATTATTTACGAATGATTTCAATAGTTGACTTGATAACCGAATAACCCTATTCATTTGCCAGCTTCAGCTCCGCGGACGTGGTACTGGAGAACATAATAGATAATACACACTAATTAAGACATATAGGTTCTACACACACCATAATTCAACGCCTTACAGTTCATAATTGGACTTTTTGTATTTCAATCCTTAATGTTTTCCTATACAGATATATTCCGCTGCTTGATTACTATGTCTTTTACCAATGACCATTGCTTTAAGCAGCGAACTTCCAGCTGGAGGCATTCAATTTATAGATTTAATCGAAAATATAATACAAACTACCATTGTGTTTTCAACATCAATTTGATGTATAGGTATATAACATTAGAACAAACAATAAATAACAGGTAATGATTTTAATTAATGAACTGGAATGAAGTCCAAAAAACTTTATATTATTTTTTTGCTGTGTACGCAGAATTTAATTTCATCATTTTTCTGAATACACTATCTCTTATAATGATGTCATATTTACTATGGTGATTTTTCTAATAGCTAAACGTCATAATAATACTATAACGATGTATTAACGTGTATAATTAAATTGCAGCTGTGTAGACAGTATAGTAAATCATAATTATAGCACCAAAACATATTTCCATATTATAGGAAATTAACAATTAAAAGATAAGTCTTCATTTATGAATTATCATAAGTCAAATAAATTCAGCTTTTAATCTAAATATACTTACCTAGTAGTCTAGTACCCTCAACAATTTATTAGTTTTCAATCTAAATATTAAATAACGAAATATTTCATATTTCAGGTACTAATATAATAATTTTCAAAATTTAATACAGAGTACCTCAAAACTTGTTCATATGCCAATTCAAAAATATCGAAAATACATAGTTACGATATTTTTTAAGCTTTAAAATTTAAACCTACTTTAAGACTTTAAAAATTTCCTTCGACAAAAAACCAGTACACCGAAAATCAACATAAGAAATTTTCGCTTGTTTAAATAGGATAAAAATGTAATCCAAGGTTTCTCATAAGTTTTTATAACAGCAATTTATAAATATTAAAGATACAAAGACATAATTTTGTTTATAAGCATTTAAGTTTAAAAAGGCTGTCTGATCGTTTTTCATATGCAATGATTTTATATCATTGAATTTAAATTTATCGCATACATTACAGCGACCCATTGAACACCTAATATCTAAATGTACAGAAGAATGGAACCCACGTACCCACCTTTTTTTAAGATATGAATCTGATGTATTATATTTGCAAATTGCAGGTATTGTTTGAAGTCATTGCAAATTTGTATAATTAATCAATGATATAGCATAACGTATGAATTATTATATACTAAGTATTATATTATTATTGTAACGGTACACCACCAACTAAAACAGTCCTTTTCAGGACTACACAATAACAACCAATCACAGCACGCCATATTAGAAATCACGGTAACCAGAGCTTTACTACTAAATATGAGTGATTTCAAAGTGGTTAACGACTTAACAAAATACAGCCATGGATAGGGGGGATTAGGACACATCTAATGAAACCCTCCCCATGGCTGTAACCAAAAAACCCAATGAATAAATCACAAATCCGTACCGACAGAAAACACAAGCATTACGGCGGCACACACGCTGGTTTACTAGTCGGTACGGCGCACGGGTTATATACCGGTCGTTTTCCGACCACAATCATCTTCAGTCTTCAATCAACATTACCTCTTCTACCAGAACACACCAGTATCTCAGTACGAAGAAAAGAAGACAAGAAGACCACCGAAGCGAAAGACGATTAGCTGCAACCGGCGGCTGGAAGCCACATCGACGGAGACGCCGAACGATCATTCCTCGTACGGACTGTGCGCACCCCGTACGGGCACCGCCACATTCTCACCGTACGGAACGAAACCGCAGTCAGTAACTGCCAGAAGGAGCAGCGACGGAGAGCGACGAGCATCCGTAGTCTAACGGCAGCACCGACGACCGGAGCCAGACCAAGACACCGGACGAGCCGGCAACGGAACACGCAGTTACGTCCCCGACCTCCCTCGGCCGCTTTTGAGAGCCTGCCTACCCGGGTCTGATTCACCGTAGCAGTCGCTTCATAGCTAGACACTACCCGTGGTCGACCTCCCATCCCTCGCCATATGCCATACAACCATTCCTACAGCCCATATTGTAAATAGGACGGAGCTTATTGCCCGTCGTGACGAAACGCCCTACCGGCAGCTCGCTATTCAGCCCGGCTGTCGTATTAGCGAATCGATCCCCCCACTACCATATTAACTGTACATATATGTTTACATAGAAATAAACAGAAGAAGTGATACCGATAACTTTAGTGTTATTATTTCACTTCCCACGAAACAAGCCAGAAGGCTACTGTTTCATTATCTAACTTATCTTATGTTTACATAACTTAATTAATTGAAATATTGTTTACATCCAAAATTGCAACAATATTGTAACTTGGTAGATAATCGTTAAAACTGTTTACATTTTCACAGCATACAGGTATTAAAGTACATTTCTTATACGATTAGAACCATATACCTACTACATAGTTAGTTATATTTATAATTGTAAGATTCATTAATAACGTAAAAATACTTATTGATTATAGATTACAATTAAATCAATAATATTTCATAGATCCTGTAACTATTAACTATAGGCAATTGTTAAGTTTTTTACATTTGATTAACTTTAATGAAGCAAAGGTAAAAAACTTAAATTAATATATAAAAAATATTAAACACCTTCAGTCTTCACATTACAAAAATATTCGGAACCACTATTTAAAAATGTAGAGAACCAATTAACAGCAAATAGATAAAACTTTTCTAGTACCACTTTTATTAGCAAAGTTAAGGCACAAGAAATATTAATTGTAGCTCTATCTACTACCTATCTTATCTGTCAGTTAAAAATCAAGTCTAGTGCCTAGTACTAACAAGACAGTAACAAATTGTTGTACTTTGAGACGTTCACTTTTTTTTTTTATATAGTGTTTCTTATCAGTATTTTCGTAAATAATAAAGTATAAATCTACTTATCTATACCATCGGTCTTCGAAAATATTGAAGATAGGTACCTATAAAGTTCACTCAGAATTGTTTTTTGAATGATACGATACAATATAACTGCTTTCAAAATTATATTAGTACTTCATAAACCAAAACTATTAATAATACATCACTATCGTTTATCTTGTATTGATAAATAAAGTCATACTTCAAGTCTCAGATAACTTGCAAACAAATTAGTAAGTCCTATTCGGTTTTATAATCTGAAATTTTTTTTTAAAAAAAACGTTCTATTTTATATATTTATATATTATACTATCGCAAATTCATATTTTATGTTAAGTTAAATACATTTTTTTTAATAATAAAACAATAACTATATATACACAAACCATATTTATGTATCATGTTGAACTATAATCATTGTAATCTCGCGTAACCGTATAATTTATTAATTTTAGATAAGTACAGATAAGAAAAGTGAAAACCATGCAAATAAATAATAATTAAATAAAAAGATGAGCAAATGGGTACCTCTACTGTATAGCAGTAGTAGGTGTCGAGTGGGTCACTGTAATAGTGTAATGAAACTGTTGAATTTATACGATTGTACACTTGGCCCTGATTTTGTTATGTACAAATTATTGATTTGTAAACTCAGGTCGAATAAAAAAACATGCTCTGATATTCTCATATATCTAATGAATAATTACTTCACGATATTTTTGAAAACCAATAGGCAATGAGCATTATCCAGATGACACCATAAGGAGGAGATTCTCATTATCCTCCAAAAATAATTTATTTTTATTATGATTGTTAATTTCTATATTATTAAAAAGTATGAAAATTCGTTATAACCGCATACATTTACGAATTATTCGTATATAAATTTAAATGTGTAAAATATATTTATTTTTTTTTTTGGTAAAAAGATAGTATGTATTCGACGTATTCATTTACAGATTTACTGATATTTCTTTATTTTTATACTTTTGAAGCGAGATTTCTAAAATTTTTTTTTAGTTTTGGATTTTTGAAATTTAAATGGTTCATTTAGGCTGTCTATTTTAATATAGTGATTGGTTTGTATTTATTTTAATTTGTTTATAACAGAAATTCTGTACCTAAATACCTAATAGATTTCAAAATTCTTGGTGGCTCCTCATTTTTCATGTGCACCCTCTGAACCAAGAGTCTGCGCACGCCTGTCGACGGAATACATATTTGGGTAAGTTGAATTTTAGTGTGTTATTAAATAACACATTTTGTTTAAAGTAATAATTTTTATTATTTTCAGATTAAGTTGTGTCGACTTTATTATATTTTATCAGTAAAAATTATCCGGCCCGCTGACTTTCAATTCAATGATATAATATCGTTGTATACAAAGAACGATTCTCAAAGGATACACTAAGTATATTTCATAATATTATGTTTTTTGACGTTGTTAGTAATTTATTTTAATATTATTATTATTATGGTAGGTTGATTTTATTTTTGTCAAAAACAATGAATTTATTTATTAAATGATATTATTAATATTTAATTATTATAATAATATTATTTATTTACTACCTAAATTTAATATTTATATCATAATATAATATTATTGTTATTAACTGTTTAGTCATACCACCTTACCATAGAACGGTGTGAATAAGGTAATGTTATACATAAATAGGAAATAGCTTAAAATTAATCTAATATTTTGAAAATGCCATTGCATATATATACGTAAAGTCCTCCACGAGTGATGTTGTTAAATTACAACAATATAACTAACATCGTTTTTTTTTTTTTTATTTATTTTAAAGTCACTTGTATACAACTATGATAACTTATAGTTACAAAACTAACATCATTATTCTTCGTTAATTTTTTTCTTATTATTGTCGATAAATAATTGCAGAAAAACTTGAAAATTTAATACAAGGTTCCTCATAAGTTTTTATTAATGTAAATAAAAAAAAAATTGAGCGTAAATCCACAATATTTTTTTATGATCATCCGAAGATGGAATTTTTTGAATAGTTTTGTAGACTATAGAACTACAAAATCTTAACTTTAGTGATGCCGTGATGAACAGACACAAAAAAACTCACATCATCGTTAAATCAATATCTCTCCGCTTCAAATCTAAAATGCATGAAAACTATTTTACAGCAATACATATTAAGCTGCATTCAATAGCGCCTGATATTGCTTCCAGAAGATATACTATACTATAATTATTTATACAAGGAGTAACCTGCATGGCGTTGACTTAGAAAAAATAAATGCCTGTTTTCCGTTTTTTAATTATATAATAGAATACCTGTGAAAGCCCCGAAAACATTGGTTCATTCGTATTTTGAATTCTTTCCTGAATAAACAGACAACCAAATGTATTCGTGCGTGTTTAATACTTTCATGAGTTATATAAAATGTCAATGACACTATTTGAGTTATAAAATAAATAATACAATTTGGACAATTAATCCAATCATTTTGATCATAATAACTATTAATTTTCTGGAACCAATGGCCACCATATTCCACTATAAATATACATTCTTCTTCTTCTTTAGGTTCAATAGATTCACTTAAATACCATCATCCCATCTCACAGGCAAGCCGCCATCTTTCTCTGTCCGTCGCTAATAACCTTCAATTAGTATCACCTCCCAACAATTCAATATCCTTTTTTTATAACATCTTCCCGGCGCATCCTTGGTCTTCCCACAGGGGTTTTACTAAAAGGATTCTTCAGTTCTATCGCTTTACTTAGCAACGTATTTTGGTTCCTCCAACATTGTCTATACAAAGAGATATTTGATTCCTAATTGAAACAAAATTCAACAAAATAAGGTATTTAAAAAATATGCATACTTATTAATTACGATTGTAAATACATTTAAATTCCTTATAATTAAAAGAGTGCATTGAACAACAATAGTTTGTTTATAATGTTTGACTGTATATGTATATGTATATCTATTTTCTCTGAAGAGCAATATAGAATTACTGACAATAAAAAAGCGATAATTTTTAAATAATCTATATAAAATACAGATATACAAACTTCGATTCAGTTTTAATTAATTACGTTTTTTTTTTTTATATATTTTGTATTGAAAACCAGAAAAATACCAAAATATTAAGCACTTATAATGCTAAATTTCGAAAAACATGCAAATATATGTAAAATAAAATGTTGATGTACCTATGAATCTGTCTATCTATCATGATAATCTGTCAAAAAAAAATTCTTCCATATATTACACGTAATTATAGGACCATCTAAAAAAAATATGCAAAATCATAAGCATCCTAATTTTAGTTATGACTTACGGGAAAATAATGCAATATTTTATTCGTCTTTGTGTGTGACATTGCAATATTTAGAAAAAGATTTAAAGAGTTCTTTAGAGGTTTAATATTTTGTAATAATAATAGTAAAAATAATTGTTTGCTGCCTGTTACATTAATATACATAAATCATATTTTATTTATATGTAGATTTCACACTGTAAAATGATAAGTAGTAAGCTGAATACAGTAATGGTGTAGGTGTTATACTAAATCGGCACATTCGGTGCCATGTATTTAACCAAAAATATATTAAATAGGTATATCTACATATTCAAAAATAAAAATTAACTGCAGTCTTTAACACAATAATTTAGAAAATAACTAGTAGCATTTTATTTTGGTCTTTGATAGTTAGTGTCGTACAATATATTACATACATTTTATAATATACGTATATGTATTATTGTTATGTATTATGTTATATATATATTGTGCCAATATAATATTATAGAATAAATTATAAAATTATACTCTACAATTAATCACATCGACATAACATTCCAATTATTATTATAGAAAAAAAAAGTTTATTAAATAAATATTCATATACAGTAAAACTTCCGTTAACGGTCACCTCTATGTAACGGTCAATTTTTTTGGTCCCGTCGTGTGTTATCCTAGTGTTATCTTACCTCTGTAGGACGGACACCTCTAAAAAGCGGACATTATTTACAGTCCCTTCGGTGACCGTTATAATATGGAAGTTCTACTGTATTACCTAATAAACAAAGATACAGATAGGCACAGAATTCGTTAAATTATTTTCCTAACATTCATTGAAACGTGTTTTTTGACGTTTTACGACAAAAATTAATCAATAAGTTATAAAACGTAAGTTTATTATACAAGTAGGTATGAAATATAACTACTTAATATATTATGTTAAGATTTTGATTAGATATTAGTTTTAATTTGTATCATCATACATTCTTATAATCTATTGTTATACACTTATACTAAACATTAAATTTTTTTTTTTGGTATTGAATTACCTGCCGTTTTTTTTATACTTTTTTATTTTGTAACATATATTTTGATCAAATTTCCTTGTTATTGCAATTAATAGTGCATAATATTCAAAACAAGTTTTTTTTTTTTTTATTGCACAAGTGCATACATACATTTAAAGATTTCTAGGTCATTTAATTTACAGCACTATAATATAGTACATTGTATACCTACTATTTAGAATTTTAATTTAACTAACCTTAGAAAAAAACACATGTTAATATGAAATAATGAAATATCTACCAATTTTATGTATAATATTATAAGATAACATAACTGCTACCTAATGTAAAAATAATTATGTTCATATTATAGCTATAATGGTATGTCATCACTTTTTTACAATTAATATTAAATATATTATTATTTATATTTTATATTATATTACTTCACGTTTGTAGGATAGGTAAAAATATAGAAAAACTGTATGTATTATTATTGCGATCAAAACAGTACTCAGTCCAGTAACAACATTTCGGGAGGGAGGGTAAATCCTTAACCCCCACAGGTATGGCCTTGGTTGTCATATTATTATATTAATATGTTTAAAAATAACGTACAGTCATTTTAAGAAAATTTGCAAATTGATAATTATAAATTATAATATTGTGAATACTGCTGTCATGATACTATGACGTTTGTATTGGACTTTGGAGTTTGGAGTAATCGTTTATTAAACTTTTGTATTCATAGTTCACATAATAATTGTGAATAGAAATGGTCACAGTTTTCAACATGGATAATAATATTTAGAATAAAAGACCCTATAATTCACCTATATAAACTGTAGTCACCTTGAACTTTATATCAATATTATGTAACCTATAGGCTATAACTCGGTAACCACAATATACTTACACACTGACGATATTATTACAATAAAAAATACAAAAACGTTTCGAACAATCAAATGTGCGTATAATATGAGTAGTACCTACAAAGCGTATACCTAATAGCCACATTTTATAATATACATTCGTCATCCGTACATCTAGGTCAAAGCAGCGAAATTAATTTTGCGAAAGTGATAAAACTGATAATATAGTAAATAGAAATGCGCCACCGTCTTTCACGTGGTTTTCGCGAAGTATGTTACCAATCGCTGTTATCGCTTTTCCGGTCAGCATCAAAGCATGCGATTTCGTACCGCGAGTGGTACGATCGTTTGGCCAGGGACTGGTTGGGCCATCAGGTGATCGGAAAAATCCCGATAGGCCGTGTGCTGATGACTGACGAGTTAATCAGGGCAGTACGGTATTCCGCACTCCGCTATATCGCAAACAATCAGTTGTTCTAGAATTTAGACCGTTTTCCTCATAGGTTTTTCGTATTTTTTTCTCAAGTGAGTATTGCCAAATATTATTAATATTTTATATGAGTTATGAGTATAACAGAAACTGAATAATGAGTAATAACTGTTTTTGTTAATGCTGTTATGAAATTTGAATGTTGTGATGCGCAAAATAACAATAATAAAAAAAGGGGGTCAAGTGGATGTCGATCCACTGTACACAGTACGTTACAAGTAGATCACTGTATAATGTATGGTATTAAATTTGAATTCAATGATATAATATCATTGTATACGAAAAACGATTCTGAGCGGAGACGGTATGTCAGTCTAGGATATTTTAAATTATAATGATATTGTTATTATACGGTAGCTGGTAAGTTCAATTAATATAATTCATATTATTTAATTATTAACTTAAAATTATCAGTGATGCTGGAAAAATATTATAATATATATACCTTTATTCGTTAAAATTAATTTTAATATGTAATTTGAACTTAAAATGTCTGTAAAAAATAACTGTGTTTATATATTTTTTAGATTTTCTGTTTATAGTATGTACTATTTATTAGGATCTTTATTTTAAATTTTCAATCCTTAGTTATAAAAACTGACCAGTGACCACTTTATAATTGTTTAATTACAATGGTTGATAATTTTCGAGATTTTGATGAATTTTGTCAAAATTCGAACTTTAAATGCTTATAAAAAAAATGTGTGTCTATGTATTTTTAATATTTTTCAATTGCTATTGTAATAATATATCAGGAGACTTGTATTACATTTTCATTATTTTTGGCCCAACAAATAAAAATTTATTGGTATTTATATAAAAAAACTAAAAATTAAAAATTTAAATGATCCGTAAAAAGCTCAAAAACAGTCAAAACATATTCAAAATTAGATGGTGTATAGAAAATGCTTATATAAACATTCAGTGAAATTTTCATGCATCTACAGTTATTCGTTTTTGAATTGCAACAAAATAAGAATATCGCTACATGGGAAATCGAGTGAATATCTAATCTTGTAAAAATTTGAACTTAAAATGCTCATAAAAATTTATTTTGATTTGCTCATAAACATTTTTTATTGATAAAATTAGGCAAACTTATGAGGAATCTTGTATTAAATTTTCAAACCTTAGATATAAAAAGAAAAGTTTTTATGAATTTCTAACTCTAAATAAATTGCAAATTTTTGTAATTTTTACGTATTTTGTCAAAATTTGAACTTTAAAAGCTTATAAAAAAAATTTGTGACTACGGATTTTTAATATTTTTCATATATTATTGTAACAGTATATTAGAAGTCTACTATTCAATTTTCAAGATTTTTTACCCAACAAATAAAATTTTATTGACATTTATAGAAAAAAAAACTAAAAAAATTGGAAACTGAAAATGTCCGTTAAAAGCTCAAAATAAGTCAGAATATTTTGAAAATGCTATGGTGTGTAGAAAATGCTTATATAAACATTCAGTCAAAATTCATGTATCTACCGTCATTTCTTTTAGAGTTATACCAAAAACCAAAAACGATTTTGTCGAAAATTGGTTTTCCGTAAAAATTCCCGTGTTTCCCTTAATTTTTCATTTGTTTTTCACGGCACTTTTAAAACTACTGGGAAATTTTAACTTTTGACCCCCAAAGTACCAACTAGATTCACTTTCCTATCAGAAAAGGTACTATTGAAGAAAATCAAAGCATTTTTACTGTCCTAAAAGGTGATGACAGACACAAAATTAAAAAAAAAATTTTAAAAAAACACATATTATCATTGTAAAATCAATACATTCATCGCTCCGCTCAGAATCTAAAATTAGAAAACCTCTAATACAATATAATTATAATTATTGTATTTCACACTACCTAAGAAATCGTAAATAATTTATTTCTAAAAAAAGTGGATAAGTAGATTTCGCTCTGTTGTACAGTAGGTTACAAGCGGGTGACTGTAATGGATGATTTTAAATTTGAATTCAATGATGTAATACATTGTTTACGAAAAACGATTCTGATCAGAGACGGTTTGACAGCCTAGGATATTTTATACAATATATGTATTATTATAAAAACCTAAAAGTACCAACTAGATTCACTTTTGGAAAGATCTTCCCATCGGAAAATCTAAGCATTTTTACTATCCTAAAAGGTGATGATAGACTCAAATAAAAACACTGCATGTAGAATGTATGTACATCAGTACATGTATAATGTATATGTCTTGTAAATGTAATACATCATCGCTACGCTCAAAATCTAAAAAAGTATAATGAGGTTGCTATGGTTACCTAATTATATTAATCATCAGTTGCTAGGGGCAACCTTGGATCTTAATAACATTAATTTCTACTAACTGTAATCGGTCAGAAAAAATACAATAATATTTTAGACTTCCAGCTTCCACGCGATGACGTCACGGTAACGCTCTCAATGTCGCACAAAATTATAGAATGACCCACAGCCATAAGACATATTATACACGTCAAAAAAAACCAACAAAAAAATCATTGTAAAATCCATACATTCATCGCTCCACTCAGAATCTAAAAAGTATCTGGTAGGTAATGCATTTTTTAATATTATAATATATAGTTGTTCGAGTAAAGAGGACTTGTATATGTGTGTATTTGAATATTTTATTTTAAATTATTAGTTTTATGAATTTATGATAAATACAGTGAAATTGTTACCTATTATTATGCCTAGTGCCTTCATTGTTTTTTGTACGTCGTTTTTATGGTCACTATAAATATTAATATCCCCAGGCCGATATGAAATCCCAATCCTTTCCAGCGTATGGCACTCACCCATGGAAAATAGATATAGGTAAGAATAGGAGATAGCTATTGATGCGACTGTTGGTTTTTTAATCTTTTAGTGATTCATTTAGTTTTCTGTGACCACGTACCGTAGGTGCTAATATCACGGTTATGGGTTATATTATACGCCAGTCGGTCGATTGGATCACGAATTGTCGATAATATTATTAATAATAATGTGATCATCGACTACATTAGCAGCAATCGTTATGTTATCAGTAAACACTAGGACGGGCGCCGTTCAAAACAAAAAAACCGCTATGAGCCTAGACAGTCAACAAGTGTATACATAACCCATACTAAGACACTCTACATTCAGTGGAACGGTTAACAGGTGACGTAATTTAGAGTGCCTAAGTTATTGCGCAAAATCTTCTACGAGAAATCATCGTTAATATTAGGTAGTAGATGCAATATAAAAATAATATGTTTATCTCCATTTCGAATGTGGCAGCCGACTTTTTTCAATAAGTATTATTGGGCTGCCCGTACAGTATTTTATTTAATATTTTTGGCCCAGTTGATACTTGACGTTTGTCATTCCTGTACCATACCATATATTTTGCGGTCGGAGAATTGGACACTCGTAAGCATGTATACTGTCACCGTATTTTTTAGTTTTCAAGGTAGTCGGACAGGTTTTTTTCGAAAATTTACCTTCCCGATTTATATACGTAAGCCTATACTTCCTCGCACATCACACGATATAAAATCTATTCATTTTATTTATATACATTATTATAAAATATAAATGAAAATAATTGATAATATACACCTACATCGCATAATCCATAACCAATATAATATGTACACTGTACTTAAAATGTATTAATAACATTACACTCGTAAAGTAAACTCGTTGAAAAAATAATAAATAATAATATTAATAGTGAAATATTCGGTGTAAGGTAGGTAATCGGTTCGGCCGTGTATGCGTATAATATTATATAAAGACACACGCACAGTGCGCGCGCATGTGCGGATGTGCCGATTTCAATGCAAACCGCTCGTCGGTGATCGCAGTAGTTGGTGATGACATTCGTGAATCGTGGTTTCTAGTACCAAATCGGTTACAGGAGCGTAACAACGACAGTATTATTATCAATAATTATTATTAATATACATTATAATACACCTGCGCGGTGCGAGTGAGCGAGATCGAGGAGCAGAACTAGAAACATTTTTCGGTAAAAGAGAAATTCAAATTTCGTTGTTCGAAAAAAAAAAATCAAATAATATTGTCTTCGTTATCGCGGCTATGACGTCCGCGAGTCTCCTCTGATGTGACGTCACCGCAGTGTAATCGTAGTAGAAGTAATAGTAGTAGTAGTAGTAGTAGTAGTAGTTGTAATTGTATATTCTACTTGTAGTCGCTAGTTTCGTTTCGGCGTTCGTCGCGCACGCGTATCCGGTTCTCAGTTCGAAACATTATCATTATTATCGTCGTATCGTCGTTAGTATAATATCGTTATATCATTATTTTTATATATAATTGTTGTTACTATTATCGTGTGTTGACTATAAAAATATAATAATATTACCTACAACATAACGACGGCGATATCATTTACACCCGAGCTGTTATCTCTTTGGATTTATGAAAAGTTGCAGCCGTTTGGTCGTCAATAATAATGTAAGTACCCATGCCCCAAGGTTAATGTAAATATTTAATATGTCTTCTATTTATATTAACCTTGTCCATGTCCCCATGGTTTGCCTATCGACTATCACGATATACCTAGTATCATATTATTACGATTAATATTTTACGTAATCCTGCATTGGCGTAATAGAACAGTTGTTGTAGTATACTGGCATAATTATTATCATTATTCATTACTTTTGACGTCTGTTGTGTTGATTTCTGTCGATTTAGGATTTAGGAACTCGCAGGCGTAGAAAAGAGATTAGTTTACGCTCGCAGGAAAATTATTACGTATCCTTGGTAAAAATCAAAACCCATAATATACTTCATGTACATAACGTACATGGCACATCAGACGCTCATTACTCGCTTTGTAACTGCTCCTATCCTATCTATAAAATGTATATAGTTATGACGTGATGACGCTTACCTATTTGGTACCTAAGGTGTTTCCATGAAATATTAATATTACTATCCCCGAGCAGACACGTAATACATAAGTGTCGAATGAAAAAATCGTGTTACTGTGATTAAGTTTTTTTCCAATGCTAAAATTAAGATAACCAACACAATATTATATTTCATCATCGATTAGGTAATGCTTAAAACCGTAATTTTCTCTATTATTGTTGGAACTATATAATATCAAACCGGTTATATGGTTTTGAATGTTTACGTTTTAATGACTTTATCAAAACATAAATTAGTAGATACCTATTAGTAGGTACCTACAGACCTACTACTTAGTACCTATGGTCTTACATAATATTGCGCTTTCCACCAGATTGTCATTGTATATTTTAAATTATATCAAATTGATTAACGACTCGGTTGGTATCAAAAATTTAAAAATTGGAAGTTATCTAAAAATTTACTATATAGATACTTAATAGTTTATTGTGTATAAAATACTGTATTACTTTATTTTATGATAATGTGTATTACTAATCTATGTCTAAATAATAATCTAATCTTTTAAAATTAAAAATTGAATTCCTTAATAAAATCGCATTCTATGTTAGAATGTACTTGGCAGTCACTACTTAGTACAATAGTACATACATTTGTTGCCTAATGACCATTTTTATAATATAGGTAAATAGGTAACTAATATATTAATACAAATACCAAACTATTAACTTAGTTGAAAAATCATGTTAAAATACTATTTATTTGTAGGTACCTATAGGTACACTTTTTATGTGAAGCAATATCACAGAAATTAATTTCAAGTTATATTGACGAATAACACAACATTTATACAACACCCCACCTTTTTAATTTACAATATCCATCTACTTATATTTAATTATATTGTATATTACAATAAATAATACATATCCTATTATTATTGTGGTAATTGTACCTATTAATGATAGAACTTTGATTAATAGTTAAAATGTATCAGGTATATAGGCGTAATTTAGGAGGAATCTTGGTTATACTTAGCATCCCAGTTTTTAAATCACTTTGTTATTTATTCATTTGGTAGTTAAATTAACCAAATAAGAACTACAAGATCTTCTTTTATATTAATAACTGAATATGTGCAGTCATGATTAAATAGTAAATACATATTGAATGTAATGGTGTGGGGGTGGGAGTGAATTTGCTCATTGTGTAATCAATGATCATTAAAGTGACTCAAAAAATAGGGGACTTGAACATCATCAGTTTTTACTATTGAAATTGTGCCTCTGATCAGGAAAGAACTAGAGGCTGAGGACTTAGTAACCCACCACCTAAATCCAAGTATTGCAGATATAGATTTTAAGGATTGGTGTCAGTGTGTCACTGCCTATAAAAAGAAACATTTTAGCTAATTTAAGTCAAAAAGTATTCTAGTAGGTTAGGATATAATATTGATAAAATACCTACTTTGTTTAGTCGAGATCTAAAGTTTTAAACTAATATTACCTATTTAAACCATTAAGACTATTTATGTATTATATTGTATAGTTTTATTTTTTTCCTTAAAGTGACATCACTAAAACAAAACTAATTTTTTTAAATATATACATTTTATTTTGTTCTGTAAGTATGATTTTACCTAAATAGTTAGAAATCAATCTATTTTCTAATCCCTTACTTCAAAGAGTAAATTCAAATATGTAGGATCATAAGTATTAAAATATGAAAACATCTTATCAATCAATAAATAACTTATCTTTTACAAACCCAATATGCCTAACGGCCAACATGTATATTATTCACTACTTCTTCTTCTTCTTCTTGGGTTTGTAGGCCATGAAGATCACATTGTTACACATTCAATTTTGCAGTCTTCCCTATTAGCTGCTCGTGTCTTCTATCCAGTCCTCCATTCCGTACCTTCACATCTTTCCTTATAACATCTTCCCACCTCAATCTGGGTCTCCCCAGTGGTCTTTTACTATCTGGGTTCTCGTCCATGACCATTCTTACGAGTTGATTTTGGTTTCGCAAAACATGTACAGGCCACTGAAGTCTTTGGTTTCTGATTATGCTTAATATATATATTTATTATTATTATTATTCATTACCTATTTAAAATTGAAACAAATCATAGGGCCACAAAAGTCACTGTTTCCTTAGTCTATTAAGTTATTAATTCTATTAATATAATAATTAATACTATTATGTGTAGGTACCTGAAATACTATACAAAACCCATTACATTAATGGTAATGATTATAGTTTTAGTTAGTAAATATATCATAAATACCAATACATTTGTATTTTTAATATTCTGTTTCAATTTGTACCTAGCCCTTATACCTACAAATCATATTTATGTTTACTTGACACAAATTTATTAATTAAGGAGTGTGAAAAAAATCAATGTAATATACAAACAATAATCTTTAATTTTTATCTTTGATTTTTATCTTGCTGAGATACATATATTGAATCAAATTTAAAAAAGTAAATATTTCTTCATAAGTTCTTTTAATCTATAACTACTGTCTACTTTTTAATGCAAATAAATTTCTAATTTCTATCATTTAATGTTATTTTTTATGTTGTTATTATCTTTAATTTGGTAATTTAAGTTTTGAACAAAATATTGTAATTAATTACTTTGATAACTACCTATTATTCTTTTAAGGAGGAAGTTGATAATATTATGTACCTAGTAAAATGTGGGTAACATAATATTTCCATTCTTTAAAATGTCCTCAAAATAGTTTTTTAATACAATGTACAAGCAACAATACACATTCACAAATGTCTTTATATTATGTTATTATTATTTTAAATATATTTATATACTGTTAAAATAAGGATTAAAAATATCAAAGAATTCATACATCAATGCTGTAGTTTTAAATTTAAATTCAGATTACACTTATTTAAAAATCTATTTTATGATTTCTGAAGATAGCACAATTGTGTTTTAACATGTTTTCTACCGTGTGACCGTCAGCGGTAATCTATAATTCTCAAATTTTAAATTTTAGTGACCGCCAGCGCCCATAGTTGATCATTACTACCACGTCACATGACATAAACTAATATGGTTTACCTATATTTAACTTTTTTATGGCTTTAAAATAATGCACTAAAAAAAAAGGTTAGGTATTATTTATAACTATCCTTCAACTTTTCAAATGAATCAGAATATTTTTAATAATAATTTATATTGCAAATATCTAATAGGTATTACTCGATTAAAAATATAGAGTAGAGGCCGCTTATTAGGAACACAGATAATTGATACAATTGCGTTATTGAAACAAAATGTCTATGAATGGGCCGGCCTACTATAAGTAGAAACCAAACACCCATTAGAATCAATCCGTTAATTGACACATTTCACCTTAGTCCAAAAGTATTCCTAATAAGCGGCTTTTACTGTATAGATATTTACAATGTATATAAGTAGAATTAAGTGGCATGGGTACCCCAACATTTATTGCACATTAATCCACTCTTCTATTATGAAACCATTAGACAATAAACAAGATATTATTGCTCTTGTTCTAAAGAAATGAATGTCTGTGTATAATATGTCCTAATGATTATAAACAAAATATTAAATATGGGAAAAAAATAGTAAATAGCATAATAAGTATTTAAAGTACCTTGATATTTTGTCAATCTTAATAATTCATTTTTTAAAAAAAAGTTGTAATTTCAATGTTTTTGTTGTGTACAAATTTAGAAGTAACTTTCTGATTTATTATTGTCTTTTAAATGTTAATTTACCGCAAAAAAATGTAAGTATAAATCTGTATAGGTAGTTATCATAAAACTCACTTTAATATTAGATATAGTAATTTACAAAACAAATCATATAATTGTGGGGAGGGGGCATTATAAATTATAAGCATAACTATTAACAAATGTAACTAGTTTTATATTAAAACTGTAATATAGTTATAAAATTAGTTATAATTTATAAGTTGTAAATGTTTTCATATTACACTTCATTGGTGGAGGGGTTGAAACCCCCCTCAAACTCCTCATGTTCCTGGTTAGTGAATACTGATTATTCAAATTCACAAGGTTAAATTAAAGGTCTTTTCAATTAATATTCTGTAGTCGTTACTAATTAAAAATTAATTTTAATAATAAGTAGTCTATAACTATATATAATTATATAGTTAGGCTATTCGCTAGTTAATATATATTAAAATTTACCTATCTAAAAGCTAAAAATTCCCCATAAAAATTAAAAACCACTTGTTACTTAACTAAATATAATATTTTGTTTAATACATTTTTCAGCTACCAAATTTTTGAAATTAAAAATTAAAATGGAGAATTCTGAAGGAGTGAAAATTGAATCAACTGTTGTTTCAGAAGAGCCATTGATTAGTGCTTTAGATATTGGTCTTTTTGTTGTTATTATAACAGTTGCATATTTTTGGTACTTCAAAAGAGATAAACAATCAAGTTCTTCAGAAAAAAAACCCTATACTATTCAGTAAGTATTATCTTTATTTTTCAACATAATATACATAAATTGCTTTCTATGACATTTTTATACTACTTTTATCTTAAATATTATAATATATTTAAATATTATTTTATTTGATTTCCGAGTATTCTGCTCGTATTCCATCATTTGTCTTATAGTCTTATAATAATTTAATATAAATTAATAATGTAATAAGTGATAACTGGTAACAATATTGTAAATTTGTAACATTATAATGTTATGTTGTAAACGCAAAAGTATAAACATACAAAAGAAATTCAAAACACATAGCAACCATTTACGGTATATGTGTATGCATGCAAATTTGAATATATATGAAGGTTTTACTTTCTCCTAATATGCAATCTACCAGTAAATATGGTCTACCCAGTGATGAAACTAGAGTTCAAATCTTAGGGATGCTACAATAATTATGTATCGCTTACATATCCTTGGGGGCTTTTCCCTTCATATCCCCCAACATGACATATTACCAATATTTAGATTATATTATTATTCACAATGCCTTTATTAGAAAAAACCTTTAACATATTATTTTTTTTTTTTTATTTTATTAAAATTTAAAGTATTAAACATAATTTCCTATCAATAATTGCAAGTGTGTTCAATATTTTTGTCTCGAACAATGTCATTAGCCAGGTTTGGTAGTGGTCTCCAAATGGAAATTTATTAAATTACTTGGTCTTCTTTTGATACTTTAAAAATTGTATTTTTAAATAGTTTACTTTAAATATCATAGTCGTAGTATGAACATAGAGGCTAACCAACCTAGATAGGAAACGTCCAATGTATAATATGTAATTTTTTCACAAAACTTTATGATTTTTAACCATATTTCTAAAAATGCCTTATCTATTCTCATATTTTGAAATTACTCAATGACTATGACACTATTAATAATAATTTTAGAACTAATGTAGCCATTTTGGATTGCTGTATTTTACTGGGTATGTCTATTGTCTATAACTCCTAACAAATGTCTTAAAACGATTACTTAGATTATAAATTGACATTTTGTACCCTACATTATATATGTAAAAAAAACCTGTATGAATTTTACAAAAAAATAGACTGTTTAAATAAAAATTAGAATTTATACTAATTAATCAATAATTATTGTAAGAATATGAAAAAATACATAAATTATAAAAAAAACCATTATGGATTATTCACAAAACATAATTTTATATCTATTAAAAATGAATCAAAAATATTAATACTTTTATTTAACCCTCGCCACCAATACTCAGCTAAGCACACTTCTCTAATAAGTCCCCATTCTTACCATAATTGTTTTAAATAATTTTCAATCTATAAAGCCTCCTAAGACTTTCTATTCTTTGTATAAATTAGCACTGGTTTCCGGATCCACAAAATTCTTCAAATGGTTCATTGTTTTATGTAAATAGCCCTCTTCAGTGATGTGGATATATCCAAGCCAGGAATCAAAATTAATTGTTGTACCCTGTAATACCTTTAAAATAAATCGAATTATAAATAAAAATTATTAAATAAATAACACACAATAGTCTATGCCTAATTTTTAATTATTTGATGTAATGTTTTTTTGTACCTTTACAGTAAAATATCTTGGATCTATCGAACCAATTTCCAAAACATAACATAATCCAACTACCCACGGTCCACCAATTGTCTAACCATTATTGTGATTAGTGTCTTGTTTATCTTCTTGTCTACATTTAAATGCAGTTTTTAAATCAGCAAGTTGAAAGTTCCTCTTATTGTTTACCATACACCATGCGACAAACATATTTTGTCAATTTGAACAATCCCCCCAGAATCTCCAAAAAGTTTTGTTTTGGTAAAAAGAAGACTTTCAGGGATATTTCTACTGATATATATGCAATCATAAACAGTATAATTAGATATTTCTATTAATTATACTATTTGAACAAGTTAATATTCAGTAACCTAAAAGTACTCAATTAGCATGATTTCACTTAGACTCAAATCACTATTTTTGCTGCTATTTGTGATGACATATGTACAAAATTGATTTTCTCTACATACCAATTGGGTAATTAAGACCTTTTTTTCACACCTGAAAACTTCTCATAGTTTTTCTCGGTCATTTCTTTGATACGGTTCCACTTCACTACCACATTTGTGACATTGCATTGAACAAGGTAGTTAGCCCATAATCTTAAGTATTTAACTGTGGATTCTTCTGTCAAAAAAATACTATACAATTCTTTTGGAATAATTTAAAAAAATTTTCTTCTAAGTTAATTTAATTTACTATGAAGTTCTATGTACCACCAATGACACTAAACAATATAAACTGTTGTTATGCCGGTTGTACACTCTCTCCTCGCCTTACCTCACTACCACTCGCTTATAATCAGCAACATACATTAGTACATTACCTATTGTTTATCGATGATAAGCACTGGAAAAATCAAAGATAAAATGTACAAATGTTTTAAAATAATAAATAAAATGATACTATGATGTATCCTATCTAAAGTTAATAAAACAAAAAAATTCAACATAAAACATTAGTAGACTGCAGACTATATTCATATTTATAGTTAGGTAGTACACAAAATTAAGGTAGACTGCAAATTAAGAGATAGCCAAGAGTTGCTTTAAAAATTGCTAAATGTTATATACCCTTAGCATCAGCATACCAAATTTATTAGGGATCCAAGTTAAAGTTAAGCCTTCCCCTACAATTCTATACTTTATTTAGTTAATTTATTTTGGGACAATAATAAAACTTAAAAGCCCAAGAATTAATGCAATACCTCTATAGAAAATAAAAAATGATAATTGTATATAGATAACACTTTAAAAAGTAATTTTGTAAAATCTATGCAAACTTATCAATTTTATAACAAAATAAACCCACTTTTCTGATAAAACACAGGGTTTGTTTTCTTAATGTAATAAACAGTTGCATAAACATTTTAAATTTAACACCATTATAATTTTGACTATATCTAGGTGAATAAAACAAGACAGCTTTAGCTGACCCAACGGCTGTATTTATTTATGCTCTAGTTGATTAATTTTATTGATTAAGCTATAAGTAAAAATGTGAAAATTATTGCATTTAAAATGAAAATTGATTAAATTTAGGTACATTAATTTTGGTTTAAATCAATAAAACAAAATAAAAAAACCATTTGTATTTTGTTTGTGTACAACTATACAATGTATATTTACCTAACGTTGAGTAAGTGACCGCACTTTTTTACATCTTAAATAAAACATATAAATACATTTCAATCATTGATACTCAATATACTTTTTACAAATGTTATTGAAAATAGTATAATAATACTCTACATAAATTTAACAACTTGGCTGTCAAGAGTTTTTTTTAATAACATCACTTGCCTGCCATGAGATTCCATATAATTTGTATATTCCTATTTTTTTAAAAGCGATTAAAGTGTTAAAGCGATTACATAGTTTTTGTTTAATATATATGGCTATCATATAGATTCAGTTATAGATTAGTTATATTTTAAATTATATTCAATCACTAAAAATTGAATTTGAATTGTTTAGGCCATCTTCGTTGAGTTCTATTGAGCAGACCTCCAATAGTTCTTTTATAAAAAAACTAAAATCAACCGGTCGTAGTTTAGTAGTATTTTATGGAAGTCAAACAGGGACTGCAGAAGAATTTGCTGGAAGAATAGCCAAAGAAGGAGCCAGATATAAAATGAAAGGAATGGTAGCCGATCCTGAAGAATGTGATATGGTAAATATAAGTTTAAATAATTAAGTAAATGTTTAACATATTTTTGTGTTTATTAATGACGGAATAATAAATATTATTATAATATGTATTAATGTTTTGGTGTAGAAATGGACACATTTAAAAATTATACTATAAAACCAATAATATAACATTTTTGATACTTAATTTTTTTTTTTGCCATAGGTACATGTGTAACATAATTAAATCATTAAGTGCAATAATAATGCCATTAATAATTTTGTTTGATATATGTTTGCAGTTTATTATGTGTAATATTTTGTTTCAAATAATTTATCCCTAGATAAAATAATTTCAATACTAAAATTCAAATTTATTTGATGATTTCTTATGCGCAACAATTAATATTGAATGTTGATAGTTTGTGAAATGATTTGGTAGGTAACAAGTATAAAATTGAGAGTTTCAATTGAAATAGAAGTTGAAGGTCATTTAACTACTGTGCACATAAAATACAAGGTTTTTTTTCTTTATCCAATGTCATAGTGTAAAATATTATTTTGTAATGAAATAAAATAATAGAACATTAAACATATTTTAATTATTACATTTATAAAATCATAAAATATATTTAAATTACTTAATTAAGTAAACAATTTGGAAATGAAAAATCTATAAAAACATATTTTTAACTACAGCGTAAATTATTATAATTTTCAATACAACAGGCAACAGGAAGTCATTACTGATAATACATAGTTGTAACTATAGGATTCCTTGAGAAACATGCATGTCACACGATCTATTTTCATAAAATAAAATTCTATTACACATTTTGAGTGTTTTTGAGTTTGAACTTTAAATTATTATGCCCATCCAAGTACCTGTATAATAATTTATTAATAGTTTTCACAATTAATATGGTTTTCCAATTTCTTGGATTCCAAACAACACTATAGAGTATAGGCTTTAGTAGGTATCGTTATCCATTATTCTAATTTATGTACCTATTCAACTGTAAAATGATGAAAAATTGCCTCATTGCCCAAAATGCATATAAATACCAACAATGGTGGCCCATTGGAAAATTTCTAGTTTCATGATAGGCCTATTGATCAGTCTATGATCTTAATAACTAATTAAAAACAGTTAAAGTCATCTTTAGTCAACATTTTTTTTTATTATATTATGTACTATATAATGTTGTAGCTTTTATTTACAAGTTAATTTCTAGGCTATTAATATGCCCCGAGTTCTTTCAACAAATTTATTTTAGAGCACCAGCTTTTAATTCTAGAAACAATCTTCCTTTTCTGGTTTCTTAGTTCTCTAGCAACCTAATTGCAAATAGTCTGGAGAACCGACATTTGAAAAATTGTAATGATATACCTAATTTCAATTTTTAATTTATGAATTTTTTTTTTTTGTATATTACTACATTTTAGTTTGTATGACACTTCCTGTACTCTTTACCCCTTTGGGGTGTTTAATTTAAATAATTTAATAAATTATTAACCTAGGTCTCAGTGGTGCTTAAGTTTTTAAAATTTGATTGGGCGATTTTAAAACTTTACGGCCTCAATATCTTAATTATTTAATATAGAGATACTGTAGTATACATATTTTACTCATAATAAATAAAGTTATGATGTAAATAAAAGGTATGGCCAGACCTTAATATGAACTTTGGCACCACTGCTAAGCTTTATTAGTTATTAGTCTAGGATTCAAAATTTGAAGCAGTATATGTATAATTGTAATCAATAATAATACATAATATAATTTAACAAGAAATATCAATAATAATATTCTTTAGAAAAAAACAAAAAAAAAAAAAATCACATTTTTATGTGAAAAAAGTAAAGTTCGGATTGTTCCATTTTAATGAAAATTCAATTAAATTTATTAAATTTATATATATTTCCATAATTTATTTTTAAAAAAAGCATTTACTTTCAAATCCCTTACACTAAAATTAAATATAAGTATTCATTTTTATATTTAGATAAAGTGTTGTGTATATTTTAATAATTATTATAATTGTTTTGTAACATTTTTAAATATAATTAATGAAATATGTTGATATTCATTTTATCAATAATTAATATATTTTGTACCCAATGGTAATATAGGTATAGTAACCTAACTAAAATCTAGTTTCTAGGTATAACAATGTATTAAAACTAATTTATAATAATTAATAATCATATAATATTATGGCATTATGCAGGTACCTATTCAGTTTCGTAAATATCATATCTAAATAATTAAATCCATAGGTACCTACATTTTTTTATTTTTGATAATTTCTAATATATCTTGAAATATTTCAGCCTTGTTAGAATTATAAATTATAATTTTAAGTAACCTATAACAGTTATGGCAATAATGATTGAATGTTAATAATTATGATTTAAAATAATTTAACTTAGTTGTGAACTTGTGTTAAGACATTAACTAAAGTATTATAGACTCTAATTGGTTCTCGAGCAAAAAATCAAGTTTCAAATTTATCAAATAATTATTGTATATTCAACTCTCTGTTGTCCAAGTTGATTCCTGGATTATTTAAATGTGTAACTATATGATACATTGTACATTTGGATTAGTTTCTATTGGAATTAGCTACTTTAAATCATAATATTTAATTTTAACTTTTTTATGTGTAATGTGTTTCGTAATCAATGTATTAGAGCGTGTCCAAAGACATTTTTTTTATCATTCACTACCTATGTACTAAAAATTGGCCATGCCTCACATGACTATTTTCCTGTGCTCAGCAAATTAAAACAAACTTCACTGGCAGAAAAGCAACTGCTAATATATCATTTTTACATAAACTCTTGGAGGAACAATCAAGATTGGAGCCCCCACTCTTCTCTCCAGTATACATTTTAAAGTACCTCAGCATTCTCTCTGTTCCTATACAACATTCTCAATTTTGAATTGTTTCATAAACTACAGTCATAATAATCCGATATGTTGGATACATAGCTAATGAACAACCAACATCTCTTACTTAACCTAAATCTTATTATTATAATTGTTATTTTATTGTTCTATTCATTTAGATATTTGTTCTATGTTAATGTAAATATATTAATTAATGTACTCATAAAATGTAATTTGGCTCTGCGTGTAATGTTTGACATATATTATATATTACCTATATCATAAGGAAAATGCATGATATCATGCTATTCATTTATTAAAATGTTATCTCAACTATTGTAATTGTTTCTTATTTTCATTCGATAATTTTATTTCAAATAATAAACTATAAATCAAATTGTTATCTTCAATCTTAAAATTTTTTTAAAACATTTAATTTATACCTACTAAAAGTAAACAATTCTTTAGTTACATAGGTATATAAAAATTGAATAGGAAAAATGTCATCAACATGAACCAACCATATTATTAGGTATATTATTTAAAACTAACTGTAAATCAATTCAGATATACTTTTTGAAATAAATCAAGAACCAAAACAAACTATTTAGAACATTATTCTGATGCAGATGTTAGAATGACTCATGTAATGTTTTTCCCACTGTTTATCATAACATTATCTAATTTTGAAGAGTGCTTCCAAATTGTATTTACATTTTAGACTCCGAGTGTATCAATAAATGTATTGATTTTACAAAGATGTTTTTTTTTTTATAGACATTTTTTTGGACAAAAGGAATGTTCTAAAAGTTTCTAATAGCCCATTAATTGGAAATTGAGTCTAGTAGCTACTTTGAAGTGGTTTTTTTTTAAGTTTTGCCTAAGCAAAATGAAACACTGCACAAGATTTTGGAAGAAATAAATAAATTTAAGCATTCATAGTGTTAAGTTAACTTATAATTGAGGTTTATTCAAACATTTTAGATTCTGAGCTGAGCGAAGAATATATTGATTTTACAATGATTCCTTTTTTTTTTTATATATATTTCTGAATACACGAAAAATTTTAGAAAATATGCTTCAATTTTCAACGTTGTAGGTGATTTCTGAAATTCAAATTTACAGTATAATATAATACTTTCTTTAAGAGGACGCTATACTGGGAATGTTACTTCTGTCGTGCAAATGTTAAACATAGCAAAAATATTTAGCAGGTAAGGTTGTAGTCAAAGTTAAGCAACCAAATTTTCACACTAGAAAGAGAAGAACGTTGATAGTACAACATTGTTCTTAAGTTTTTGATATCACAAATACAAAAGAAGTTCTTATTGTTTAAAAATGCATTATTATTGAGTTTTTCAAACTTGAATAACTTTTTTTTTAGTTCTGATATCGATAAATTAAAAACAATGTTGCACATTAAATGTTCTCCTCTTTATAGTGTACAAATTTGGTAGCTTAGCTTAAACTACAGCCTGAGTTATTACACTCAACTACTACTATACAGCAGAGCAATTACTTACTTCCCCCCTTTTTTTTGGAACCAATTATTTCTTTCAAATTTATTATTGCAACACATCACTTAGTAGTTAGTAACATGTACCGTATCTATATCATGCCTATCTTTTTAGTCAAAGAATTTATTGTTTTATTTTAAATCCTGAAAAAGAATTTTATAATAAAATGTAATATTATTTTTACATTTCAATATAGTTTAAGATTATTATTTCTTGAAAATATATTATGTATTCAAAATTCATCTGTTACTTTAAAATTAATGAACTATCCTATTAGATGTATTACTATATACAAAATGTATAAGTATTAAATGTGTTTTTATTAGGCACTTAAAAGAAATATTATAGACATTAGATGAAGTATTTTAATTTGTTTAGCATACCATATAAATAAATTTATTATTAAAGTTTATGGCACTGTAATAACTAATAATTCGTTGAATTTTTCTGAAAAAGTATGATTAATTTGATTTAGCGTATAATAGAAAACTGATTTTTAAATGACATTATGTATTTACGAAACAGTACTTACTTTTAATTTGTAACTAATAAAAAATATTATTTTATTGTATGCCTTATACCATTTTTATGTTAAATCATTTGGTTGAAATATTTTTGTATTGTATGACTAACAAAATTCTTATCTATCTTAACTATATTATTATCAAAAGCTAGTTAAAATAAAAGAAACTATAACCATTAATATAATATAACCATAATATTAATTAATATTTAATTGTTTTATGATTTTAGGCAGACTTGGTGGAAATGAAAGAAATACAAAAGTCATTGGCAATTTTTTGTATAGCAACGTATGGTGAGGGCGACCCTACTGATAATGCTATGGATTTCTACGAATGGCTTCAAAATGGTGACGCCGACCTAGAAGGATTGAATTATGCAGTAAGTATCTTATTAAGGTAATTTCAAATTCAAATTGTTATTGTTAGTGAGAATAGTAATCTGCTGTTAAAGTTTCCTTGCCTTTACTGAATTGTACTATATTCATTCAAATTTATAATTTCTATTTGATATCCAAACTGCCCATTTAATTTTAAACTTACAGTTACATATTATCTTCAGTCTAAATCTTAGACTTAATCATTTAGGAAACAATATTTTTATTACAATTGTTATTACTTATCTAACTTGTATGTTACCTATATAAATAGGTATCTGAAAAAATGTCTACGTGCGTTTATTTAATTTAATTTAATTCATACCGATGTTAAGTGGAGGTCACCCCAAAGTTATAGCCTACTTCATCCTATTTATGTTTGACATTCATGAATAGTGAACAAATGTATATTTTAATCCAATCAATAATAATTATTATTAACATATACTGATCAGGTTTCAAGCACATACAATTTATACAAACCTAATTGTAATTAAAGTACATAAATTATAAAATACTAATTCATGAGTTTGATGCATGTTACATGTTTTCTCTATGGAAAATGCCAATAACTTTTAAAATACAATTTTTTCACTATGACAACATTTAAAAATAATTTTTTTTTAGTTGAACTATCTCATCCTTTTACACATAATTAACTATTATTAGTTTCATATATTCATAGAGATAGATTTTCTTTGATGTTATTCATTGTCTAAATTATCTTCTATTTTTTGCAGGTATTTGGATTGGGAAATAAGACTTATGAGCACTATAACGAAATTGCTATTTACATTGATCAACGTTTAGAAGAATTGGGTGCTACTAGAGTTCATGAAATTGGTCTGGGAGATGATGACGCCAAGTAAATATTAATATTATTTTTCATCATAAATCATATTTGAATATAATATAAAATATTATTTTAAAAATATACATTTCAATCAAATGGTTTAGTATTATAATTAACTGAATATATGTTTCATATTATAATTATCATTATTATATATACTAGAATTAAAAATAAAATGCATATAATTATACTCTATTTGAGTTATGAAATAAACTCGGCGACCGACTTGTGCACATGGGCGTATTTTCACTTCATGACAGACTTAGGTACTGACTACAGATGGTTAAATCGATTGAGATGACACCAACCAACAAAAACTGGTCGCCGAGTATGTTTCTTTATTTGAAAAGAATATTCTTTATGAAAAAAATGAAAACATCCTGAGATTAGATAATAATTAAAAGTTAAGGATTCCCAAATGCTAGCAGTATTATGAAAAAAAAATAGTATTTAGTTCTCACTTCTAAGGTTTAAATAAACCTATTGACATTTTCTGTAAGCTATTTTAATTCTTGCATTTATATTTGTTTTCTTACAACTTTTCTAACACAACTTAACTTTTCATTTTAATGTTATAATAAAAGAGATACATACCATCTCACTCCCTGGAAATCCACAACGAAGACTTAAAAGGAAATGGTGTCATGACCATCTAATTTAAATATCCTTCCTTAATTACCCTAAATAATCACCTAGCTATGTGCCACTAATGGGTGGCTTCTTATTCAAGAAATCCATGTTATAACCCTTATCCTATATGCTTATTGTATAAAATTGTATAGATTGTGTATGTGCGTTTGTGTAATAAAAAAAAAAAAAAATGTTGTAATATTTAAATAATAAATATATATATTAACTTATATTTTAGCATTGAAGATGACTTTGTTTCTTGGAAAGAAAAATTATGGGATAGTGTTTGCTCCCACTATGGTATTGAAGAAACTGGTGAAGAAAGTAATATTAGACAATACAAATTAGTAGACTGTTCCGAAGTTTTACCAGAGCGAATATTTTCGGGTGAAATATCACGACTTAAATCTTATGAAAACCAAAGATTGTAAGTTTTATTAAATATGTTGAATTTATTACTATAACTATAAGGATACCAAACCCGTATGTATAGTCTCTGTCTTACAAATGTACATTCAGTATGAGAAAATGTTGCATTAATTTATATTAGAATGATTGACTAATTATCATATTTATAAGTAATAAATAATAATATTACCTAGATGCTACAACAGTCATGAGCATTTTAAAATTGTAATATTTTTCATAGTTATAACTTACTTACCTACTTTAAAATTAAAATATCAATAACAACCGATTGTATGATGTGTCTATAATAATGTTACTTTAAGTTTGATGATAGGTCAATTCACATAATATTAAAATGAACAACACAAAATTGATTGATTCTGTTAAATGTAAATTTTCTGTGTTGTACATTTGTATGAAGGATACAACACATCATGAGGGTTTGGCATTTGTTTAAGTCGTTTAAGAGGTTTTTTTTTTGTGTATAATGTATTAATTTACATGTTTATTTTTCAGCCCATTTGATGTTAAGAACCCATATTTATCTAAAATATCAGTTAATCGTGAGCTCCATAAATCTGGTGATCGTTCTTGTATGCATATTGAGTTTGATATTGATGGATCAAAGATGAGGTATGATACGGGAGATCATGTGGCCGTCTATCCCAAAAATTCTTCCGAATTAGTAGAGAAAATTGGAGAATTATTAAATGCAGATCTAGATACTGTATTTTCATTGTTGAACACTGATGGTAATAATCTGTAATATTTTATGTATAATATAAATTTGCTAATACTTATAACTTTTTTTTTGCAGAGGAATCCAGTAAAAAACATCCATTCCCTTGTCCTTGTACTTATCGAACAGCTTTAACTTATTATTTGGATATAACTTCAAATCCACGCACACATATTATGAAAGAATTAATAGAATATGCAAGTGACCCAAAGGTTTGTTTTTGTTTTATGAACCATACATTTATTTTTTATGAAATTCTATCATTTTTGTGTTTGTTTTGTTTTAGGATCAAGAAAAATTAAAGCTTATGGCAAGCTCAACCCCAGAGGGTAAAAAAGAATTTCACGAATGGATTTTGCGTGACAACCGTAATATTGTTCATATTTTGGAAGATTTACCGAGTGTCAAACCTCATTTGGACCATTTATGTGAACTACTTCCACGATTGCAGTGTCGTTATTATTCAATATCCTCGTCACCAAAAGTGTACCCAAAATCTATTCATATTACAGCAGTTCTAGTAGACTATACTACTCCTACTAATCGTGTCAATAAAGGTGTTGCAACTAACTTATTAGCCCAACTGAAACCAACCAATGATGAACTTCCACAACCTACTATACCTATTTATATTAGACGATCTCAATTCAGGTAAATATTTTATGTAGTTTAAATGAAAATAATTAAATATAAATAAAAATAAAATCACATTATTGCTTAATGTTTTCTTATAATTCTTTAAAATAATGTGTTTACTTAGGCCTTGATACAATTTATATTTATAGATTGCCACCTAAGAGCCAAACTCCAATTATTATGATTGGTCCTGGTACAGGATTAGCACCATTCCGAGGTTTTATACAAGAAAGAGATTATGCACGTAAAGAAGGTTTGTAATTTATATTTTCTGTAAATGTATGCACTAAAGATATTTTTTTAAATTAAATTGTTTTAATTGCTTGTTGCCTTTATAGGTAGAGAAATTGGAGAAATGGTTCTGTACTTTGGATGTCGAAAGAAGGATGAAGATTTCATTTATGAAAATGAGTTACAGGAATATGTTGCTAATGGAACCTTGACAAAGGTAAATTGAAAATGTATTTTAATAGTGCATCATTATTTACATACATAATATGTTACTATAATATTTGGAAAAGACAATTTGTCCAAACTAATATTTACCAAATTCACTATTTCCTATTTTTACAATAATTTAGCTACATTTGGCATTTTCGCGTGACCAACCCGAAAAGCAGTATGTGACACATTTGTTAGAACAAAATGCTGATGAACTGTGGAATATAATTGGTGAAAAAAGTGGTCATTTATATGTTTGTGGGTATGTATCATTATTGTTCTAAAATGTGAAACAATTTTAAATGATATGATGTTAATTTTTTGAATACTTAGTGATGCAAGGAGCATGGCAAAAGATGTGCATAGTATTATTGAAAAAGTTGTCATGGAAAAAGGTCAAATGACCAATAGTCAAGCACTCAATTACGTTAAAAAAATGGAACAACAAAAAAGATATTCTGCTGATGTATGGAGCTGATTTGTGACACTGTTACAAACTTTGTTTTTTATAAATGTACAATGTTGAACAATTTTTTTAAAAAACATTTAAAGAATAATTCATTCACTAAAAAAATAGTAACAACAAAAATGGAAGAGATGTGGGCTTCTTATCTGTTTTAGTTATTAATTAATTTATATTGTTGTGAAAAATGTATAAAAAAAATATTACAATATTTCCGTTATTAAGCAATTTTAAATTATATATGATAATGTTTTACTATTGGAAATTTTATAACTTCTATTAAAACTATTAGATATATTATTATAAATATTTTTATTAAATCAACAAATTAGTGGTATTTTTTCTTTATAAATAGTATGCTCAACAACACCATTCAAAAGTATAATCAAAAGTAAAGCAAATTGCTTATATATATTTATATTTTGGTTTCTTATAGTTATATTTTATATCAGTATACTACTCTTCTAAACTCATGAAATTCAGGAAAATATTACCTTTACTAAATCAAAATACAATATATTTGGTATTTACAACTATAAATGTATTTATTATATTTTATTGAAGTAATTTGAAATAAAAACAAGATCAACGTACATCAATATTATTTAATGATATATAATGTGAATTAAAATAATATTAAAAATGTGTTCAATTTTATTTGTACAGTCGACTCTCAATAATTAAAATCCTTTGGTAATTCAAAATTGTTCCCTTAAAAATCTCGCAGTAATTCAAATAAAAACAATGCATTTAATTATACACGATAATTCGAAGTGTATTCACAACAATTTATTTCTTATAAGTTACAATCTTATCGTTAATAATTTACCTTACAATTGTGTATAAATTTAGCTTATTATTTCCGATAACTATCAAATTTATTATTATCGTAGGTACAAATTTTTTTTTCAGAACTCAGTATTATAAATTGCTTTTTATGACCTCTTAATATTTCAAATCACTAAGCAATTCGAAATTGTTCATAAGTCCACTCAACTTTGAATTATTGAGAGTTGACTATAATATGTAGTATATATTCTATCAGTGGTGTACCCAGAGGGAAGGATAAGGGGCTTCACCCCCCTCCCCATCGGTCATGTAATTATATAAATCTTATATTATAAAAGGCAAAGTACAAAACATGATATTTTTAAAAACTGTTTTGATAGAACATTTGGCGAAGTATTAATTATTAATAATTTATTCAGCCCCTTGCCCATTGTAAAATCTTGGGTACGCCACTGTATTCTATACCAGAGGTCACCAATTAATATTTTAGAAGAGCTACATTAAGAATCTGGAATCCTTACCAATGAATAAAACTTATAAATTATAACACTATAACATACTATCGGTTATTTCTAGCCTGCAGGCCGTATTAAATTTGACTTTAAATGGTGACATCTGTTCTATGCTATTAAAAGAAATGTAAAGTATTTTGCTTTAGTGAAAGTGTCATTCCTGAACTCCGTATTTTGTAATGTATTTGTTTCAAAAAACTTAAATTTGTTCATATTATAACTAAACTATTTATTTTTTTATTGTATGAAAATATTTTTGATAAAAGTAAAGACGAGGTCTTTGAAAGGTCTCTGTTGGCAACAAAATATAAAACGATTACTATTTACTATTTTCTAACAAATTACATTGCTGTTGTAGGCACTATGATGATTAATAAATTACCCAACTTAATACTAAGTTGATTTGACTTTAAATATTGTTATGACGTGATGGTGAAAAAAAAATTAAATGGTTAATTTTTTGTATTAACAGAAATATATTTTGTTTGTGTAACTTTTTGATATAAAATGTGTTGGGTTTGTTTCAAATGTATTTAAATTCTGAAGTATTTATTTATTTGTTAAACTTTCTTCAATTTTTTAAAACATGGTGTACTTTATTGTGATATATTTTTATGAACGTTACTATTGTAGTAAGCATTTAAAAATCATCCTTTATTCTGATTAACAGGAAATAGGTAAACTTATCTGTGATCATTACACAACTAACTCATTAAATACCGCCGATTGTGTTAAATGTTTTGAACTATTATCAAATAAATATTATTAATTTAAAGTAATATACGTAAAATAAAAATATTGATTGTATTTATGTAGCCTACTTCCTGGCCATATCCTGTCATTAGTTCTACATAATACATATTTTATATTTTAACAATAATAAGGAAAATAATGATCTGGTATTTTTTGAAATTTTTTCCAGAATTTATTTATAGGAGTACCTACCTACCTATTTTATGCATTTATCTGTTAATGATACTCCTAATGATTAGTTAATGATAATATAATATTAAACATAATTACTTATGCCAGGTGGCTAGTATAATCACTATATATTTATTGAATCAATAGTGTATCAACCAGCTAATGATCCCTTAAACATGATTTAGTGGCCACAATATGTAAGTTAACTACGTTAAGTTAATTTTATTGAACCATTAAATTACTTAATTTTTCATGCAACCTAGCAATAGTCTTGCTAAATGGGATATAATATTATGTAATGACAATTTACCTTGCTGCACAATATGCACAGTGCTAAGTGCTAACTGAGGAAATTAGGAAAAAAGTTGTGTACCCGCAAATTACAGTTATACATTTGTCATTAATGTTCGTTATGTTTACAAGTTTAGTTTATACTAGTCGATAATAGGTAGATAAGTTGCATATAAGGGTATAAATCAAATGTACAAATAACTAATGATATAAACATAATATTATGTGTATAGATATTATTTATTAATACTATATTACAATATAGATAGTATAGCAACTGGTAAAATCCAAATAGCTACGAAAACAAAGAACATTTTTATAGGAGACAAAGATGGTTGATTTCCAAAAATAAAGTACAAAAAAACATAGTTTATTATATTATATTATAATATTATGTAAAAGGTACTTAGGTACCAATAATATTTTAGTTAGCACAGTAAATCACAAAATATTTATCAAAATCATATAATAATATATATTACAGAGACGCTTTATGTGTTTTACCTATGACACGTGTTGATATAGTACCTACTGATAATGGTTATCCTCATTCGATACGATAATATATTTTGGACATAAATTAGTTAAAACCACGGTTTAAGATCTACGACCGTATATGTTTAATTAAAACTTAAAAGTGTAAATTGGTTGGAGATGGGTCATCGGTAGATATTTTGTTAAAGAGTTTCAGATTATATTACGGCCCCTCTGATGACTTCTAGTATAGTTAGGAATACCTAATAGATTATGTACTTCATGTGGTAGATATTATATAGGTACTTATTATGCGTATAATAAACAATACGTCTATACCTACCTTTTGTGTTTTTTTAACAAGATCTATTTATCTATTTATGCGATTACCTAAAAAGATGCAATTACATGATTTTTTATTTTTTTTAGGAAAAAAAAATGTACCGACGATGACGTGTCGAAAGCAACAAACTGTGAGGAGAATAGGTGACGGATCGACGATAAAAGTATAAAATATGTATTGATTTTTTTGGTTAACCTAGTGTCCGATGACAAGCGGAAAGGAGCGGACGACAAGGAGGGTGCGGAAGTGGAAAATAATGTGGCGGACGGTCGTTTCGACGGCGGCAACTGTAGCTGATCGACGACGGTTCTCAAGAGCAAGAACAAAAACGCAAGACAAACGACAAACGACGGAGTTGAGGGCCGACGGTCAGATCCGTTGGACACGTTGCACAGCGGTGACTCGCAACACGCCTGACACGCGTAGATCTTGATCCGTTCGCCGATCACGATGCACCCGTCCTCGCATTTTCCCGAACAGTTGCGTTCCAGCGACCAGAGCTGTTGGCCGGAAGTGGTGCTCTCGTTACTCGTCGTGTACGAATATCGTTTCACCTGTGGACACCGTAGTGTAATTTTAGCTGTCAAAAATCATAATATAGGCTAGTGGCTACAATATAATTATTTATTTATTTTGTTTTATTTCGTACAGAGCAAGCAGAGACCACTGAAAAGACTCGAGCGGGAACGCAAAACGTATTTACCAGAAGAGCAAAAACCACACCAGACTTACTACAACATTTTTTTTGTCAATATGTAATTATATTTTGAAATGCTCGTCTCATTTGAGACACCGCCATCTTAATTAATATTATTATATATCGTAAGAAAAATCGAATCATTAACTACCGCTATACTGATTTCAGATTCTGAGACGAGTGTAGATTGTCTTGACTTAACAACGATGAGTAGGTTTTTTTTATTGTTGTGTCTTTTTAGATTTTTCTAATAGAAAAAATGCTGTGATCACCAACTTCGAAAAAGAGTTTTAGTAACATTATGGATCTAATATAGGTACTTTTAGGAGGACAAAATTTAAAATTCTCAGTAGGTTCCTACTTATTAACCTACTACCTACTGTTTAAAAATAATAGAGGGAAAAAATACCAACATTTGTTAAAATGTATTAATAACAATATTAAAGTTTAAAATAATTGTTTAGTAACCTTGGTTACCCTTACCTATAAGTTAGGTAACATCTTCGTCCAGAATCGTTTTTCATCGTATATACCTATAATAATTTAGCCATTTAGGTACCTATCATTGAGTTCAAATATAACAGTGCCTACTCAATAATGAGGTGTACACCCGATAGTCAATAACTACAATATAGGTAATACAACAATACACTTGGCAGCTTTTTTTCTTAAATATTATTATTATTTTTGATTACATGATTTTATAATTACATGATAAGAATTAGATATTTTATGAAAACTTTAACAAATACATACCTACTCATTCAAGCAATTATTTTACTAAGGCTGTATTGAATATAAAATATTCTACAGAAATTTGAAAATTTCGTAGTATTTTAAGTGCCCGATTGATTTAAGAATCGACGTGATGTGATGGTAAACAATAATAAAATTCTTTTGTAGGGCAATAAATAATATTGTAAATTTAAATTCAAAAACAATTAAAAGTGGCGCACAAATGCACAATATACAAGTCGAAAATTATACTTAAATCCTATGTAAAGCTGACTGGGCACAGGCGTCAAGATTCAGCGAGCAACAAGTCACAAAAAACCCTACATCATAGTTAATACCTACTGATTAGTGTGTTTTCGTGGACCGCTTTATATAAGTATTATGGAGTGACCCCCACCGGATATCTGTATACACGTGCATGATAAATATTTCTTATTGGACGCTGTAAAAAAGCAGTTATTGCTTTAGCTTTTAGCCCGCCTAGCATGGCTAAAACGGAAACGTTCAGATGAATACAATTTAGAGCATTAAACAAACTAATCGATTTTCGAAAAATATTAGTTAACCCATTTGATTTATATTGGTGAAAGTTGAAATACGTTTATAATAATATTAATTATTTATTTATTTATTTATTTATTTATTATTTATTATTTATTATTCTACAGCTTTCACTATTATACCTACGCAAATATTAGAAGCTGAGTATTTTGTACGGTAGAGACATTTTTCTGCTGAAATCAAATATTTTTTCAGAATCAAAATCAGACAACGTTTTACTTACTTTAATTTTTTCAAAACCATGAGGAAGGTTTTGTAAAATTCGTATAATTAATTTTATATTCATATCGAATTATTGTTGTATTATTCATGCGCGTATGAGAATGATACCCACCATGAATTTCACTTACACTTATAATCATTTACAACTAACACATAGTCCTCGGGCGGCTAATACGAGATTAGAATTTGCGTAAATGTTGCCCCTTAAAATAATAGCCGTAGTTAGGCCCCATTGCACGACTATACGAAGGCGTTCTTATTTTCTTTGTAAAATCAATTTTGAGATTAGGCCGTTCAAGGTTCACCTATGAACGCAGTCTTGTAAAGAATACTTTTATTCTGTATTCAGAATACGTATTCGAATAAACGAGTATTTAAGTATTCTGAATACATATTCGAATACATTTAAAAAATATATTCTGAATATATATTCGAATACTATTAGAATATTTTTTCCCCCTTTAATGTTTATCAGTTTTGGAATGGTTGGAAATTAACGTGGGTCGATGAAATTTCATTCAAAGAGAAAAACTATATTGTTTATAACTTATAATATGCCCGATTTTTAATAAAAAAAATATTGTTTTGTCCCAAATATGAACTATTTTTCAAATTCAAAAAAAAATAAAAACAATTTTATTCAGAATACGTATTCGAACATTTTTTTCAAAAAGTATTTTAAATAAAGTATTCGAATAAAAAAAAAGTATTTTAATAGTTTTATTTGAATACTTTTCAAGACTGCTTTATAGGCTTATACGTGTACTTGTCTTGTCTCTTGCGGTATGTCGGGGTCGATGCCCCAAGTTAGTGCCCATTCTCCTACATGTGTAGCCTACCCATTACTCGCAACACACGTATTATAACTAGCTGGCCTGTTTTATGATCAATGCGGAGTTCTGGTAATCGTGTAGTCTCATAGTGCTAAATTGGAGTAATAAGGTCTACAAAGCCCGAGGATTTTCTCCCACTGTAAATATTTTACCCTGGCATCGCAATTCTCTGCGATTTGTCATTCCTACCACCCGTGATCTATGCTAAAATGTTATAATTGTTAATAATTATTATTTGCTAGTTAATTTTAAATCATTAATTTAAAGAACGTGAAGGTGATATGGTTAAAATATCAATTATCACGTAAAATACTATATTACTATGGGTATAGTCGTATAGAATATAATACCTATAAAATATTATTGCGCGAATACCCTTATTTTGCTTTACGATTATGATTGCACGATTATACAATGTTGTCACATTTAATAACACGCTATTACAAATTCTAAGATAAATGTCTTATTCGTATTTTATCGTACCTAATGAATTTTCTACCTGTACGGCTTATATATACACTCAGTACTCACACATAAAGTTAAGTTACCTATTAATATCACTATATCAGTAAAAATATAATTTATCATCACTATCGATTAAATAAATGAAGTAAGATTGTAAGAAGGTCTATTTTGTCGGAAAGAAAAAAAACTTACTCGTTGATCATTTTAAATACCTATCGGTTAATTAATATAAGAAAAGACAACTAGAAAAATGTGTTCAGAATTTCAGATACTTAACTAACGAAATTGGATAACACAATTTTATCAACCAAATAAATTAAACATTTATTGGTTAAAAATCAAAAGTTTTTTAAAACATCTTAATGCGTATATACTATTAAGCCTAATCTGACAACATCGCAATAATTTCGTAATAATCGTCCATATATCTTACTCAAAATGTATGTTATATTGTCCCGTTAAAACGTGAGCAATCGTATTTTGAAAAAGGTAAAATCCGTGCAATCGTACATTACCAAATACCTACTGGCTACTAATCACTATATAACTAAACTGATAAAAACGAAGTGTGCTGGTTAGTTAAAAGTATTTCGATTTTAATGGAAGTATAAAACGACAGGTACAATAACGTTTTTAAATAATTTTAGGTAAATATCATTATAACATGATAGGTCATAGATACCTATGACCTAAAAACGTTGAACCGCAATATAGACCCGTAGGACCGTAGGTATTTCGATGTGATTATTATTGCCTATAGGTATTATATAAAATATGATTTTAAAATAATATGGAGAGCTGCAGATTGCTATACAAACTAACTTATATACATAATGTAATTTTATGAGGCCTACAACATGTGTTAAGGTCGCCACACACTGCAGCGGCGACGGCGGATAAATCCTTTTGTCCTGGCGGTGCCGCCGAGGTGGTGGTAAATTGTGTCCGGACTCATTTTACAGCCACCGCTGCAGTGTGTGGGGAAACCTTTACGGACTACGCATTCCTGGAAACGACTATAGAACAAAATCCTGGGGTTATAGCCAGAATTTATTCGACTTAACCCATAAATGTATGATATATAGTGGACCTCTGGCATATTAATAAATATGCCACGTATGGACCCTACTCCGCCCTACACGTCATAATAATAATATATTATTACATATAATAATATTCAGGATCATCTTAGCATTATGACTAGATCCTGGGAAATCAATAGTTATTATTAACAATAAATTATAACAATTTTGCATAGACCACATATGGCAAAAGGGCCTACTACAGAGAACTACAAGAGTAGAATATGTATATACTGTCAACTGTGGGAAAGTCCTCGGATTTAGTAGCTCTTAATAGTTTAATTAGGAGGCACTATGACAAGACTATACGATCAACGAGATACCCCGCTTTGATCATAGAATATATAGGATATAGAATATAGGCCAGCTACGGATACAGCTGCAGATCCAAGGCCACACATGCAGGATCGTGGGAGCGGAAGCACTATTCGTAAAGGACAAGTTAAGTAGAGAGACGAACTCATAACATAATATTACGAATTATAAACTAATATATTACTTTAATTGTTGAGTCAAATTGTTTATATAAAGGCTAATAAAAAAAAATAAAAAAATAAACTAATATAATATTGATTGCTAAAACAACAACCAGATGTATGAAATTGTAGTAAGCCAACTCGCAAGTATACCAGATGATGAAGTTAAAGAAAAAATAATAGTAGACACGATGTATTGCTACTAATATATTTATTTTGTTGAACACTGATAGTTAATGACGTAAATAATTATGCAAACAAAACATTCAAGTACAATTTTACTGATTGTTGAAAATATTTCCAAGTCCAAAATTAATTGTTAAGCTGAATGACGTAAAGGTGCTCGGAGTAGCTTGGTTAGATCACGTCTGAAAACAGGCCGTTTTGGGTTCCCTTATATATCCCATTGGTCTCCCCCAGCCATGGATACGAGTATCCGTGTTCCCACGAATACCGGACGCTATGTCCGTTTTTGGAAATGCTTACGCCTACTCTTTTCCTATCGGTTACATTTCCCGATTTCCGACTATCTGCTGCGTGGTATTTGAGATTAACCACATAGTATATATATGTACGGTGCACACAATATATATATATACATATACACAGTGGTATATCCGGGGGGGTGTTGTACCCCCCCTTCCCCGAAAATTGTTCAATATTTAATTAATTTAATGATCGACCGACGCAGCACGCGGCACCCAGCGATCACCATTACACGTCAAAATATTATAACTTTTAGATTCTTGTAACTTTCAAGATAACTTTTCGTATAGTGTACGACGCACGTATAAAACTGACTAATAATTAGCAAAAACCGAATTACATGACATTATGATACAGAATACAGATAACATAATATTAAAACCGATTAGCGGCTTCTGCGATTGCGATAACGATATTTTAAAAATTACAATGTTTTAGATGAACTTGCTAAAAAATCGAAACGAAAATTGAATATAAATATATAGTTTAAAAAAAAAAATATTTACATATTTCAACTTTTTATAATCAGCGTTGTAAAATAGTTATACACTTATAAAATATTTAATGTATGATAATTTATTATAATAAAAACGCACAATTCAATAACATTTTATATGTTGCACTTTTATTACCCCCAAAAAAAAAAAAAAAATCTGGATACGCCACTGCATATACACATATACACATACTATATATATATATTATAATATATATATTGTACTATAAAATAGTTCACGCCTTATGGTATTTGAGTGTATTTGTGCGTGTGTGCGATACCGCATTGTTCCAACCATTAACCATATTAATTACCTATTCGCTTCTTAATCCCATTTCCTATTACATACGTACTAAGTGCTTCTTTTTGATTACTAGTGTTCATATTAAACATTCCATGTACGTTCGAACTGATTATGTATTATTATTGTTATTTCGGGTCACGCTGGTCCACTGGCTCATAGCAAAATCATACGTCTTGGTTCCTTTATAGTTCTACGAATTTAGCTATAATTGATAAAGAATATAGCCAATCCAATACCAATTCATATTCATAGCCACGAATATTCGTATTTTATGAAAACAACTTCCAAGACAACACCTGCAAGGACATCGGCCAAATTCAGCAAGACCAGGCTCAGACAATGGAACGGAACACCACTCGTGAGGGAGGGGGCCTCTGTGAAGCATATTCAGATGTACCACAGCCGTTGAGTACTGAGCATCTTCGTGTCACTCTCACATACACACGACTTGTACAATACTTTATATTTTACTTGAGTTAATAAATAACCATTTAAAATTACTATTGAAATTTGTGTTAACTAATTACTCAAAAACACAATCAACTGAATCTCTAGCAAACCGGACGCAACAAGTGTTTTGGGATGGTATAAGAAAACATTTGTTGTGCACTTTGCGGCACCTTTCTAGATACCTACATTTCGACGGATTGAATTCTAAATAATTTTAAAACAGATGTTATGCTTGAAATCTAAGAAAAGGGAAAAATGTATTATTCATGCTGAAGTATACGACTTAATATCAATACGGAATCGAACGGGGCGGAAATGAGACGCCATGAAAAACGTGAGATTTCATTTACATTTTACGATATACCACCAAATGAGATAGTTTTGTTATTGGAGGGGGGAGAGGTCGTGAACATTTGCCCGATATGTAGGATACCAGTATATCACTATAAGACTAAAGTATCACATTGTAATATTAGGTACCTAACCATTTATCTTATTAACAGTCATAATAATAATAAAATTATTATGTCGTATATACGGAAAAACTATAATCGGATGGCCAGAAGAGCATAGTATACGCTAGTTGTGTGCACATTTACGCAAAAGTGGGCGCAAGTTAATGAAAATAATCAACTCAAGTTAAGTTAAGAGAACACGATATCGATAAGTTAGAAGTTAATACGGGAAAAAGTATTAACTTAGTTTAAAAAATTTGATCTGTATATTATATGTCAGTTAATATGAATTACATAAAAAGTGACTGCGTTCTTTTTGATTTCCTAAATTAGAATAAACAATTTTATTGAATTTTTATCGTAATGTACAATGTATATACCAATATACCTATTTTACATTACACGATTATTAAATATTTAAGCTATACCTACACATCTCAATTAATAGTTTAACAAATGTTAATTTTTTATATCAAATAGCAATTTAAGGTCAAATACTATTATGTCTATCTAATCTACTAAAATATATATATATATCTATCCCAACAAAAACACTTCGCCAAACTCCGTGTAAAAAACAAGTATAAAAAAAAAACTGATCTAAAAGTTGTTATATAATATTTTATAAATTAGTCTTTGAACTATAGATGACATTTTTGTTAAAATAGTCGGCTAAATAATTGAACTTAGCTATTGGTGACTTTAAAACATTTAATTAGTAATACACTCCTTATTCCAGTGATATATTTTAAGAAAAAAAAAAAGAAATATTTGTATTATAATATATTGAAGTATTGGACTATTTTTATTTTTATGTTAATCAAGGGCGTCTCTAGAGACGTGGTTGGGGGAGAGGGAGGGGGGACTAAGTCATAATTTTCAGAAAACTTTCTATAGTATAATATGTTTTTTTTTTTGTAATTTTGTTTTTAACAATACACAATTTTTTAGAAATACAGGATTAGGCGGGACCCCCTGGAGTGACCTCTGATTTTAATATTAATATATGTATACATATAATTCCATAAAAAAGAATTTTTTTTTAACTCGACGGATTATTTTTAAACCAAATGAGAAAAGCCAAGTTATTTCAACTGTCAATTGAACTAGTTAAGTTCATAAGTTGTTATTAACTTTATCTAACCTAAAGTACCTGAAACCCGTGGATGGTACGCAGTGGCGTATTTAGGCCGGGGCCCCCAAGTTAAATCCAAGTTGGGGGCCACAGGACTCACCTCATAGAATCACTGTTTAATTTTTACACTAAAGAGGGCCTCCAACTTGTATAGGCCCCAGGGCCACAAAGTTTCATGCTACGCCACTGATGGTACGTGTGCACTTCTGCGCATAAAACTGCATTTGCGTAATATTAAAACACGAATTTTCTATGTAGTGGGTGGTGACCGTCATATAACCAATAGGTTATATTTAACATTCACAAAAAACACAATATAAAAACACGTTCATAATATAACGGTCGTATACGTATAAAAAAGTGTTTTAAAAATATTTACGAATCAAAACATTTTAAAAATAATTTCATTAAAGATGCCGCACTGCTAGTCAAGGTTTATTATTGATACACTAAATAGTAAATACTAATTATATAATAATATGTTCTAGTATAACCGGAGTTTGTCGATTGCGTCCAAGACGCAGGTAAACGATTTTTTGCCCACCTTTTCCGTGTCCCGATTGCGTCCTATTGTATAGTAGGTAAACGTTAATGTGACCCATAAATTGACATATTAAATCTAATATATTTGTCATAAATGGTGTGCAGGTATATTTAAACACGAAGTGGTTTTTACTTGATGATTTTACGAACATTTATCTTAAGGCTGGTACTCTTATCGATGTACGATTTCGTAGCGATTTAGTACGAAAAGTGCCTTAGAGTCGAGAGATACCTATTTTAAAGTTTATTGTTTATATTGAAAATTCAAAATGAATACTCAAAGTATTAGTGAAAGTATAAGTGAAAAAAATAAAGAAATCAAAATTATTGATAAGTTTAAGTATCGTTTTCACAAAATGTTGGCCAATGATGTCGAGCGTTGGAGTTGCACAAATAAGAAATGCAAATGTATTATTTAATTATTTATTCCTATATACATATTTGGACTTAATTTTATTGATTTTTGTATTATTATTATTTTATAACACTGTCTAATTAGAAATGTATTATTTAATTATTTATTCCTATATACATATTTGGACTTAATTTTATTGATTTTTGTATTATTATTATTTTATAACACTAATTAGAAATGTATTATTTAAATATTTAATTATTTAAATTATTTAATCATATTAAAATATTGAGTAAATTAATGGTTGTATATTATACAATAGGACGCAATCGGAACATAAAAAGGTAAGAAAAAATAATTTACCTATCCGACTTGTGGACGCAATCGACATACTGAAAAGGTATAAAAGGTTGAAACGGGACGCAATCGGATGACGCCCAGTATAACGCGTAGGCACTTAGTGTGTATCTATTATTCCATTTTATTACCTATCATATTGTTATCCATCAGCTGCAGCAGAAGCAGTCTCATTTTTTTTTACACAGCTCATCAGTGTCATCACCCGATTATAATTTAAGGTCATTATTCTAATATTGTATATTATAGTTGTTTACCATGCATGTTTTTCTATCTCCTGTACATTTCGTAGAAAATCTCAAATAATCGTCCTTGTCTGTGAAATCACTGCAGCTTTTCCCGTTTACCATTGTATTGCACTCGTAACAAAACATGAGGTTTTCTTTTTCTAAAGCCGCGTTTGTCTGGTAGATTTTTCCTGACCAGTCCACTATGACAAAAGCGAATATAAAAATGTAAAAAATTGAAAATAATATTATAGGTATACATTTTTGTATTGATATATTAGGCATGTTCTACAATATACCTAACCACGTGGCAAAACGGGACCTCGCTACGGTTATTATTAATAGGGTTACATCTTACATAATATAGGCAATTTTAACCGCCCAGGATCTATGAGTTAGTTGTAAATGATTATTAGTGTGAGTGAATGCTCACATGCCAGGTATCACTCTCGTATGCGCATACGTATTATGTAATACCAGCATATTATAGTATGTCAATAATTCGATAATAATGTAAAATTCACCATACAAATTTTACAAAAACTAACTTATTGTTTTGACAAAATTAAGTTAGTTAACGTGTCTGATTTTAATCCTGAAAAAATATTTGAATTCAGCAGAATAATTTCTTCAGACCGTACGAAACACTATTTTCAGTTTTTAGTTATAATTATGATTTGAAAAAATGCATATTTTAAAATTTTTAACTACAGTTTAAAGTAATATAAGGTTTAATTTGTACAAAGCATTCCGTACGATATATTATAAACAATTTTCTGAAGAGTTTAATTAAAAATCAGACAACGTAAGCTACCTTTAATTTTGTCAAAACATAAGGTCTTTTGAACTAAAATTGACGGAAGTAGTGAGGCCCTTTAAGGACAATAAATATTATTAAGGGGGGGTTTACGGTTTACCTATACATTTACTTAGCAAATACTGACAAGGCTGGGCAAGTTAATTATGTTTTTTTAGCTCATTAACTATTAAGTTAATTTAGAAAAATGTAAGTTAAGTTAAAAGTAATCCAACTTAATTAAAAATCAGTTACTTTTTTTCCATATAACAATTATACCTACATTTTTAAAAAACTAACAAATAACATCGAAATTCAATAATTAATGTCTTAGGTATAATTTTTAAATAAATATAATTATTAAAATGAATTACCTTAGTCCTTAGGTTCTTATATTATACTTTAATCAATGATGAAAAGCAAACAAAATAGTTTAATTATTTGTATGTATTTGTTTACGTAAAGGTCAACAACTATAATAAATATTATAATAATTAAATTCTTTTTTACAATATAATGAATTCGTATTTGGTTTATTGGTTACACAGCTAGCAGCTCCACAGAAAGCAATATAAAAATAAGATAGTGAAAAATAATTTTCAACCACACGTGAAACAGTCGACAGACTATATTAATTTGTCTATTTTTATGTCCACTATTAAAATCTATACGTAGTAATGTACTATATAGCATATCATACAGTCTTTGCAAGAGAATTTCAAACTTTGTTTACTGCTTATTACAGCCCGGACGTATCCGCGAGTGGTTTATTTAAAATAAAAATAGACTTTCGTCCCGTTGTTATAAATAGTTTGTTTATTTACATTTGTTGTAAGCCGACTCGCAAGTATACCAAATGATGAAGTCAAAGAATTGGATGTAGGTGTAAACATAGTAGATTCGATGTAATGCTACTAATAATATGATAACACTGACAGTCTTTGACGTAAATAATTACGTGCAGTAAAATATTCAAAGTACTATTGTTGATGTTGAAAATATTTCTAAGTCCAATTTAATCGTTAAGCTAAGTGACGTGAAGATGCTTGGAGTAGCCTGTTTAGATCACGTCTGCAAACAGGTCGTTTTGGGGTCTCTTATATAGTCCTATCGGTCTCCCCCAGTCCATCGATAGGAGGATCTATGATGGATGTGCTTACGCCCACGATTATCCTGCGGGTTTTAACCCGACAATCCACTGACCAATATTTTGAGATTACCAATGTGGTATGTATATACTATGTATATAATATACATACATATTTACCTACACATATACATACGTACATAATATCCTATATATATAAGAGGTATCCTTGGAATCGTGTATTCCACTATTTCACGAGTTGTCATAAACTATGATATTCTTGTAAATGTTCGATTATACTATTATTGCTTTCTAACCGCTTTCCTATTATTTATATCATTTATGCCATTGTAATTGTAATTCACCGAATTCATGCTTAAGTGTATCTCATATGTGTACCTGTACTGACTACATACTATTTTAATTTATATAGGGTCACGCACTCACGCTGGTAGCTCCTAGCGACCTAGCACATTGTAAATAGTAAATACGATGAACTACGCTACTACGGGTTTGCATTATTTGCACCGACGGGACAAATTACCGCCGTAATTCCATGAATGAATAAAAATGTAATAATAAGTAATACCTAAGTAGTATTTAATAATATTAAAAATATTTAGGTAATGACCACGGACTATATCATCGATATATATTAAGGCCCTCATACACTTCAAACAAATTTGCGCAACCGACAGTGTTTGTGCACACATTTTGAGTGTGTATGGTCCTGTTTGAGGTTCGTACAATTATTGTTTGATCGGTATTTCGGTCGGGATCGAAATTTTTTGCGCAAATTGTTTGAAGTGTATGTGGCGCTTTAGTCCGTGGCAATGACTAATGAGTATACAAACCTGTACATGGGATACTAAAAATAAATAGTTATATTTTTCTTTCATCGTGGTTACCCCTATAACATTTCTGTTTATAAATTTATAATAAAGAAATTTAATATATTCTAAGAATATTCAATATAATAACTATAATTATAAATAATTATTTAATATTTAATATTACGGATTATTATTTTATTTTTTTTTATGTAAATTTCATTTTTACAAAATTGAAAATTATCCGTGGATTAGAAATAAAATTAACTTAATGTGACAGTAAAAGAAATTGACGAAAGTTACTTAATAAAATGGAAAAAAATGTAACTTTTTATTTAACTTAGTTAAAAGTAACTTAATTTTTTAATGCCCAGCCTTAAATACAGAAATACACAACTAGTTAGGTATATCTACCTAATATCTAATACCTATAGCCTAAACTCTAATGGCTTTAGATAATATTATATGTGTATACTATGTTTACGCAAAATATCACATTAGCATGCGCATTCAAGCCGTTATTATATTATTATATAGGTACTCACCGCAGTGCGCCAATACAATGAAATTGTGAACGGTTATCAACAATTTCCATGCCATATCATACGACAGCGGTTTTTCCACTAGTCTACAAAATATGTAAAAACCACTCAACTATGACAATAATAAAGACACAAGATCGAGTTATTTTCTCGGGAAAACGTCTCGTACTCTCGTCCGCGAGAACTTTTATTCGTTTGGGAGAACGACGGACGATATTGTTTAACGTTTCGACGACATCGGAAACAATATTGTTGTCCACATGCACACGCCGTTTAGTTCCGTCAGATAGTAAGAAAATCGATATCCATCCCGCGGCCTTTCGCCGCCGGAGATCGCGTGCGTCTCGACAGCCTTGCGCAGTAGACCGCTAAGCGCCGCCAAAATAACATCAATCGCGTTTTCGGATAATATGTTAATAACAGCCAACGCCGACGGCGAATCTCATCTGAATTTTGTTCGGGGGCCCACCTAAATGATGGCTTAAAGGTTTTGTAAAATGTAGAGTATGTTACGACTCACTGATCAGTTTTGCACGAAGCCCCGCTATATGTTTCTGCGGTCGACCATCGTTTAAATCTATTAGGTTGGCCGCTGCATAAACGCCACGCCAACGGAATGCACACAAATACAATATTGTTGTAACAACTTAAGTGCTGTCACAGGCCATGAATCCTACGAATCATTGTGACATATATCGATAACTGTAGATTAAGATGACACCCGCACCACTATCAATCAAGAATCAAGATGCCAAGCTCGACCATAAGGTCACTATTGACATTTTTGCAATATCTGCACGTTCAAAAGACACTTGTGAGATTGCGAGGCCAGTCCAAGACAAAGAACAGAGATCACTTATAATGGAGCTTATAGCAGAGCCAGATGTTCAATAGCTGTTTTAAGACCTTAACATGCCACTCACACCAAGACTGGGCAATTTAACTATTTTTTTTAACTCGTTAAGTAAAGTTATTATAGAAAAATGTAAGTTAAGTTTAAAGTTAAAAGTTACCTTTATTTTTTTTCATATAAAATTTATAATTATTCCTACCTTTTTTTTAAAGATGAAAAAAACATAGCAATTCATTAAAATAATGTATGTATTAAAATTAACTAATGTAGGTACTGCTAGGAGCCAGTGACCAACGTAACCCGAAATAACAATAATAATGCATAATCGGTACAAATGTACGTGGTACATTTGATATGAACAATAGTAATCACCGTAAGCACTTTAAGAAGTGAAAGGTAGTTGGTATGGTTGAATGCGCAGATACATCCGAAACATCATAAGGCGCGAACTATTCTATATAGGACAATAGATATACAATAATATATATATTATAGTACATGTGCATATATTATGTAAACCGTGTATACCGATTTACAAGGATAATACCAACAGGAAAAGAGTAGGCGTAAGCATTTCCAAAAACGGACATAGCGTCCGGTATTCGTGGGAACACGGATGCTCGTATCAATGGCTAGGGGAGACCAATGGGATATATAAGGAACCCCAAAACGGCCAGTTTTTAGACGTGATCTGACCAAGCTACTCCGAGCACCTTCACGTCAATCAGCTTTACGATTAAACTGGACTTAGAAATATTTTCAACAATCAACAGTTGTACTTAGAATATTTTACTACACGTACTATTTACGAAATATAAGTTCAGTGTTTAATAAATAAATATCATTAGTAGCATTACAACTTGTCTACACTTTATTCACACATGAGTCAAACCCTTGTCTACTTCATCTGGTAACCTCGCGAGTCGGCTTACTACAGTACCTACTAATATACTTTAATAAATTACGAAATCCAAGAAAATTATTTATTTATTTTTATGTATTTGTTTAGTCACGTTGAATGGTCTAAAGTTCTCAACAATACTAAATATTATAATAATCAAATTCATTATAAGAATATAATTAATTGGTTAAACATCTAATACTCCACAAAAAGCAATATAAAAACAAATTTTGAAAAATAATTTTGACAACTTGTGACACAATTGACATTATTTGTTTATGACTTTTTGTACACTATTAAAATCTATACGTAGACACGTAGTATCTCCATAGTCCTTGCAAGGGAATTCAAACTTTGTGTTTTTCTTATTAAGGGGATTTGATACCACGATTTCCTGTCTTTGTCTAACACACGCGCAACATATGAATTCAGACGTGTTTTTTGGCAAAGGTAGTAGGTACCGATTGATACAGTGAAGCGATAAGGATTCTGAAAACAGATTTGAATTTGTCGTCAAGTCTACTTGAGATCCGTCAGTCTACATTTTTGATTTTTTGATTTAAACTTCTCCAAAAAATGAAATATGAAAGTTTTTTAATTACTCTTTAGTAATACAATCATTTTAGGATTTTGGGGTATAATATAAAATATGTGGACTGACCGATCTCAAGTAGACTTGTCGACAAATTCAAATCTGTTTTCAGATTTCTTATCGCTTCACTATGTCAATCGGTAAGTTTGCCAAAAAACACGTCTGAATTCATAATGTTGCGCGTGTGTTAGACAAAGACAGGAAATCACGGTATCGAATCCCCTTAAGAGGACGCCACACCCGCATGTGTTGTCTCCGTCTTACAAATGTACAACATAGCAAAAACTGTTTTGCGCGGGACAGCTTTTATCATTCTGTGTTTGTAGTAGTGGCTCCAAAATATCTGAACATATTGGGTAGAAAATTACCTATGCAACAGCGTAGCTATATTTTAGATAACATAAATACAATAAAAGTTATTCGCTTATAAACATTTCGTTTTTTGTTTTTTTTTTATTTGCTTATATAACATAATTGGATAGTGCTATTAAAATAAAAGCACGCTGTTGCACAGATAAAGTTCTTCTTTACGTGTTGTGAAAATTTGGTAATTCTACAACAAATTATGGTGTGAGAAAAGTTGTCCCGCGCAAAACGGTTTTTGCTATGTTGTACATTTGTAAGACGGAGACAACACATGAGGGTGTGGCGTCCTCTTAAGGCCCAGACATATTGGGTTTATTTAAAAATAAAAATGAACCTACATCCGACAGTGTTAAATAGCTTGTTCATTTATTTAATTTGGTAAATAGTAAATACGATGAACTACGCTACTATACGAGTTTGTATTATTTGCACCGACGGACCAGTTATCGCTGTATATCCATGAATTAATAAAAATATAATAATAAGTAATAACTAATAAGTATTAATGATGGGGTATGTAGTGACTAATGAGTAATGACTATTGACTAATGAATATATTATACAAACGTATATGGGATAGATACTGAGTAAATGATTATTTTTTTCATTTATTAATGATGTTGTTACCCCTACAACATTTCTGTAAATAATGTAGGTATATAATAATATATTCTGTGAATATGCAATATTATTAATATGCTCTATTATTATAAATTATTATTTATCAATTAATATATATTTTAATGTTTTGGATTATTATTATTTTTTTTTTTATAAAATTTATGTTTAGAAAATTACATATATTATTTAATCCGTGGCTTAGGTCTAAAATTAACCTAACGTGACAATAAAATTAATTAACTCATAAGTTATCGAATAACAGAAAAAAAATAACTCGTTATTTAACTAAGTTCAAGTAATTTAACTTTAACTTTTCAACTCGCTATTGTCCAGCCCCTTGACTCACACACGCGGCTATTGTACACTTTTATACTTTTGCTTATGTTAAATAAAATAAAAATATACCATTTTTTTTTATTAACCGTTAAAATAGTTTTCAAATATTTATTTAAAAATCACCATCATCTGGATCGCTGGCACTCTGGCAGCCCGCATACAACAGTATATCCAACTATCCAACTATATTAGATTCTGAGCGGAGCGATGAATGTATTGATTTTACAATGATGTGTGTTTTTTTTATTTTTTTATTTTAGATTCTGAGCGGAGCGATGGTACAAAACGTAATACAAGATTCCTTATAAGTTTGCCTAATTTTATCAATAAAAAATGTTTATAAGCAAGTCAAAATAAATTTTTATGAGCATTTTAAGTTCAAATTTTTACAAGATTAGATATTCACTCGATTTCCCATGTAGCGATATTCTCATTTTGTTGCAATTCAAAAACGAATAACTGTAGATGCATGAAAATTTCACTGAATGTTTATATAAGCATTTTCAATACACCATCTAATTTTGAATATGTTTTGACTGTTTTTGAGCTTTTTACGGATCATTTAAATTTTAAATTTTTTAGTTTTTTTTATATAAATACCAATAAATATTTATTTGTTGGGCCAAAAATAATGAAAATTGAATACAAGTCTCCTGATATATTGTTACAATAGCAATTGAAAAATATTACAAATACATAAGCACACATTTTTTTTATAAGCCTGTAAAGTTCGAATTTTGACAAAATTGATCAAAATCTCGAAAATTATCAATCATTGTAATTAAATAATTATAAAATGGTCAGTTTTTATAACTAAGGATTGAAAATTTAAAATAAAGATTCTAATAAATAGTACATACTGTAAACAGAAAATCTAAAAAATATATAAGCACAGTTATTTTTTACAGACATTTTAAGTTCAAATTTGGACGAAATTACATATTAAAATAATAATAAAACTATTAAGTTTAATTCTTGGAATAGGATAATAGGAAACCTATATAGTGTAGTAAGGCACAGCCAGTTCTCTGTTACTTGAACTCGACTGTGCTTTTCCCAAATGCAACTCGGAATATAACAGCGAGTGGTTACCCTGTGACCAACCCGAGGTGGTGTTGCATAGTAAATCGAGGGATATTTTCGTTTTGCGGAGCGGAGCGACGGCGCCGAGGAGCGTAGCGACGAGTGCCGCCAACCTAGGCATCACTGTAAATAATTTACAATTTTGGTGTCACTGTTGTTTATAATATGTTTACTGGTTATATGTTTATCTTTTTTACCTCCATGAAATTTCGGGAAAAGTACCCCTATCTGTTTCGGGGTCCCTTATATATCCCGTTGGTCTCCCCCCAGACACTGATAACGAGCATCCGGGTTTTCACGCTATGTCTATTTTCGGAATGCTTCCGCCTACTCCTTCCTGTCAATGTTATCCTTGTCATTCGGTACTCATAGATTAGATATATGCGCATATATTCTTATACATATAATATATATAATATATATATTATTATATTTCGGCTGTCTTAATAGAATAGTTCTCGTCTTCTTTGTATTTGCACATATCGTGTTTTACCGGCTACCTTTCACTTCCTATAATGGTTGTTTTGTATCTAATGTCCTTCGTACGTACCCCTCATATTAGTTATGCCTTAATACTGTTGTTTCGGGTCACTGGCTCCTAGCACCTTCCCCCTTAAAGATTTAATAATTCACAATAGTTCAATTACAAGTTAAACTTAACTTGTTTACAATTGGTATACATGGTTACAGATATTTTTTAAAATTTTTTTTTTTCAAAATTTTACAGATACTACCTTTCACTTCCTATTATTACAGTGTTCTAGTGTCCGAATATATACGTACCCCTCATATTAGTTATGCCTTAATACTGTTGTTTCGGGTCACTGGCTCCTAGCACCTTCCCCCTTAAAGATTTAATAATTCACAATAGTTCAATTACAAGTTAAACTTAACTTGTTTACAATTGGTATACATGGTTACAGATATTTTTTAAAATTTTTTTTTTTCAAAATACAGATACATTTGTTTACGACATTGTTACAGTGTTCGAGTTAGAATATATAATATAATTTTTATGTATGCTTTCGCATTTACATTAATACAGTGATAAATCATAATATAATATAATATAATTATTTGGTGATTACAATATTCATTATTCATACATTCATATTGGTTAATTTATGTGTGTTAGTATAATAATACAATATATCTTTTCCTTTAAATACAATAAAATATTACCTTATTATCTAAGTTAGTACATATATCATTATAATTTTGATTACTCCCATGTTTAATTATTATGATATTACTTTAATATAACCATGAATAATAGGTAAAAGAATAATTATATTATTGAATATAAAAATACAATGATTATTAAATCCTTATTCTATTACAATATTTTTTTTAATAGATAAGAGATAAATTAAGCATGAAAGTATTAGTTACGGTGGATACGAATTACATCCTAGAGATGGCGAAGTATTATACTCACATAGTAAGAGTAATCAACCTATTCAGAGGAAATCATTTATAATAAAGGCTTAGAAATCACTCAAGTCAAAATAGATTTACAATAGAGAACCATTGAAACTGTCAAACACTATAGAATATAATAATAATAATGGATGATTCATTTATTCTATTATACTAATATATTTTGTCGAAAATACATTGTACAGGACGTACGCTCCGGGCGTGGACCATGGCCCATGAGCACTTCCGATAAGATTGTGGATACCACGTCCGTGGGAACGTGGGTACGTGATAACTTTATCGATTCGCTGGGGGAGAGAGGTAGGACTATATAGGAGACCCCGAAACGGCCTGCAGGTTTCAGACGTGAACTCGCCCAACTACCCACTACCCAGAGCGCCTTCACGCAAGATAGTTTTCTGATTTAATATTTTGGACTTGGAATATTTCACTAATTTATATGCTAACACTATGATATTTGCATTTATACATGATTCCAATAATTTTAATCGATTTAAATTATTACTGGATAATGTGATCTTGTTATTACTATGATACAAATTAACCGATTCGGATTTTGCACATATTTTATAATAAAAATTATTATCCAAATTTATTCGTTTTGAATGTTTGTTATTATGTCTTACTGCACGAACGATATGCGTAGTCTTTTACACTCGCCTTTTACCGTCCGTATCGTAACACACTAATAACGTGTCTGAACCCATTTTAGTCACACTGGAGTCCTTATATAATATATTAATATGTTTATATGTGTGTGTATGTGTGTGTACAATATCTTATCGTTAATAGCTAATAATTGTTATAATTATTTTATTATATATTTTAAATTTTAAAAAAGATATGATGGCTTAAGCGCACATCATTACATCCCCCCTAGCCTTTTTTTGATACGTCCTCGCATCAAAAGTTAAGGATAATCTATAATGCTAAACTATAAAAGCATGAAAGTTAAACAATGAAAATTATAAAATTAGATACATAATATTTTTTTACATTTTTGTTAAATATATTTGGGAAAAGATATAAATTAAGATGAAATAATAATAAAAATTACAATAAAAGTTATATAATGAAATATATATATATATAATACTAAAATAAGACGAAAAAAAAAATTATAATAATATTACAAACGTGTATATGTTTTCAAAATGAATATGCAACATTAATAGGAATTTATTACATTTTTTTTTTTTTATATTTTTTTTTAATTTTTTTATTAGATAGTATCACTAGGTTGAGAGTTGAGTTGATTATATTCCTTGGCATTTATATGGATTATGCATATGACTGTATAGTTGGATTTTAAACTTTCAACTTGGATAATTTTCTGATGTTTGGATATATGGTTTTTTGTTTTGAGTTTATGATTGATTTATTGATTTTGCCTTGTGAATTGTGATTTTGATTTAAAATTAATAGTGGTTGATCTTGTTGTATATGCTGTTTTTGTTGTTCTTCTTCTTTCCTTGCGTTGTGCATAATGAAATGAGTAACGCTTGTAAATATCCCTGCTATTAGTTTTATGCTTAAACCAAATGTTTTATACAAAAGAGAAATGTTAATTCCTGTGTTAACACAGTTTAGAATTATTTTCCATATAAAAAATATTCCTAATAGACCGGATATAAATTCGCCAAAAACGGTAAACCAGCCCCACATTATTTTAGTTTATTGTCTACCATATTGCTAATGGTATTTTCGTCAATCAATGAGTTAAGATTTAATCTGTGATCCATTATTGTAAAACCCATGGTTTGTCTTGCTAAATTTTTTTGAGATGCTTCTATTTCTTGGGGTAGTACTAGATATTGTTGAAATTGTTTCATGGTGTCATAATTATAAATTCCTGCAGTCATTAAATGTTCAATACTTTTGTATGTCCATGTCCACTTTGTAGAAGGTTTAAGAGATTGTGGTCTTTTTATTTCTCTAATATTTTGTGATGAGGTATACCATTCTCCGTCAAGTAAAAATGCAGATGGTAATATATGATTACAATCAAATTCTGTTCCAAATTTTTGTAAAGTTCTTGTTTTAGGTGCCATGAAGTATGATTGATTATTGTAAATAACTGGTAATTCGTCATAACAAATTGTATTTTTTTGTGAGATTTCTACTTCTACTGGCTTACATTTCAGTAAGTATATGATTTCTCCAGCCTTTAATGCAGTATAGCCCGGACCTTCGCCCATGGAATATGCAAACTCGGATAAGCTATATGTGGCTAATGTTAGTCTGTATAGTAGTACTTTACGTTCTAATTCACATTGTTTTTGGATTAGGTCTGTGTATAAAGTTGTTACTGATGCTTTGAAACGATTGTCAATGTATACCAATTTAGTATTTATGTAGGCCATTAAATCTATATTTTGTGGATGTATATTTTTGGTTTTAAAGTAATGAAAGAATAATGGATCTATAATTATAATTAATTGAGAATGATCAGTTTATGTAGCTGGTATATTGCATATGTATGTTGATTTTATGTGTTGTAGCGCAAAAACAATTTGGTCCGATTCTACTAGATATGTTCGAGTGGTTTTATCATTACTCGAAGTTATTAATGTTGCAGGTCCGTCGTATAGAATGGTAAATTCATGGGTTTCACAATCATAAGTATTTGCGTCCCATACTACCTCTCCTTTATAATTATCCAAACCGTATTGGTTGGATAATTTTAAAGTTGAACCGGTTGGGAGGGTTAATGTGTTTTGTTTGTGGTTTACTATGGCCAACCCTTCGGTAAGAGCGATTTTATAGTTAGATTGAACTATAGCTTCTTGCCATGTACCTTTCTCAGATGAAAATGTAGTGCCTTTGCAATTTCCATGTCTGTCTACAAAACCGGCCACTGTAACGGACGATAACGTAGTTTCGTTAATTTTTAAACCCGTAATTATGCCTCCGTTTGGTAGGTGGTATGTTAGTTTTTGGTGTATTTCAGAGCACCGAGCACTAGGTACCTAATTCAAGTATTTCTGTGAAGAATCCATTATCAACCATTTGAGCATCTTCTAAAAGTGAACATCTACTTATAAGGTAGTTTATTATTATTGAGCATGTTTTATAGGGTGTTAGATAGGTATCTGTTTTTTGTAGGAGTTGAATTCTTTGAATTAATTGGGTGTTGATTTCTGATGGTGGTTCGCATGGTTCCACAGAGAGGCTATTAAATGATGTTATATTGATTTTTGGTCCATTACAGTCATATGCCATAAAACCATGTGCCATGTGTAATTGCAAGAGAAAGAGTAGATGTGTGAACTTCATTTTGATTCTGTTGAATGTTGAATGTGAAATTCTGTTTTACAATTTATAAATGTATAAAGTAGAATACAATGGTTTCTAAAACATATGTAATATAACATAAATAGTTTTAGTACTATAATAAACAATTATATATAATTTATGTTATGTGCTATAATTATTGTAAATTGTTATTAAGTTAAAATTAAAGTTCTTTTTTTTGTTATACTTTTATAAGGAGTACTTTATTTTTTTGTGATTTTCATATACTTTTTAATATTTATTATTCTACTATGTTATTATATTTATTGTTTTTCCTTTTTTTTTGCTAATTTCAATGACCATAATATGAATTATTTATTATTTTTGCGTTTTTTACAAGAATATAATATGCTTATGCTTATTTAGGCTAGTTTATCTTTACACTCTTTTTTATTTTAATATTTATTTAATATTATTTTTTATAGAGTTTAGGTTATTGTAACTCAAATTATTCATATGTTTTTAACACAAATTATTATTATATATGTATATATACCTACCTTCTTTTAATTTCTTAATATTTAAATGCTAAGAATTTAGAACATTTGAAGAAATTTGGTATGAATATATTTTTATTATTTTATTTATTGATATCGAATTTAATTAATCACATCCAATATGTATATAATTGTGCATACTTAAAAATATATTATGTTTTCACGTTATATGGTGTTTATTATAATGATTTGATTATGTGGTTATCAAATTATTTTTGTACAATTCTATTATCTTATTAATTATATTTTATATGTCATGAAAAACAAACAAAAAAAATATTAAAATTTTTATTTTTTATTTTTACATGTTTGATATTTTATTAATTATTATTATTTTTTTTTTTTATGTTAGGCAGTGATAGTTAATTATCTATATTTTCTCTTGAGTGATATGGTTTAAGGCGCCTAACGTGGATTATATCTTCAGTTATTTTATTATTTAATATAAGTTCAATTTTATAATTTAGGTCATTGACTTTCTCTAAAATTTTGAAAGGGCCTCTGTATTTTGGACCTAATTTGGACGATTTTCCTTCTTCTAAGAATGGAAATTTAATAAGAATTAAGTTTCCCGGATTAAAACTAATCATTTTATGTGATTTGTCATGATATTTTTTTTGATTTTTTTGATTTACTGACACTATACTTGGAATTTTATTACGTATTTCATTTAATTCAATTAATGACATTTTTATATCATATGGTAGATTATTTGGAATTAGTTTATTGTCGATTGGAAAATATGGTTCAAAACCATGCATTGAATAAAAAGGACTGTATTTCGTACTAGTTTGAGGGGTAGCATTATAGCTTAACGTTACGTATGGTAAATAGTAAGACCATCTAGATTGATTATTATCTTCTATATAATTTTTTAGTGAAGTGGTAAGAACACCATTCATTTTTTCGACCAGCCCCTGTGATTGGGGGGAGTAACTTGTTGATAAAACTTGTTTTATACCTAAACTGTTACATATATCGTTTACGAGTTTATTTTTGAAATGAGTACCTCTATCAGAAGAAAATATTTGAAAACATCCCCAATGAGATACTATTTGAATGATAAATTTGACTGTTGATTCGGCGGAGGCTGAAGCAACAGCTTTTGTAAAAATAAATTTAGTATTATTACATGCAGCCACTACCTAATACGTATTTCTTTTTATTGCTACTAGTTAAAGGACCTAAATAGTCAAACGTTAGCCTATCCAATGGTCTATTTGATAATTGTATAGGTTGTAATTGACCTATTGGTTTGCCTTCTGATTTTTTATTTATTTGGCATTTATGGCACGTTTTAATAAATTCAGTGGTGTCTTTAACCAAATCTTCCCAGTAATATTTATTTTGGATTTTATGAATTGTTCTTGTTATACCTGTATGACCTCCCGTAGGTGATTCATGATAAGATTTTAATATATTATTGATTAAAGTTTTTGGAACTACTAAAATTGGCACGAAATTTTTAGGGGGGGTAAATATTTTATAGTATAATATTGCATTTAATAGTGAAAATTTTTCTTTTTATATTTTTAGAAATATTTTTATTATTTGGTTCTATTATTGCTTTAATTATATCAGAGCAAAATTTGTCTTTAGTTTGTTCATTTTTTATATTGTCTAAATCTAAATTTATTTCTGTATGTTCATCTTCAATTATTACATCAATTTTATTAACTACATTTCTAGATAAAGCATCTGCTATTAAATTTTCTTTACCTTTTTTGTAAACTATATCAAAATCGAAATCTAATAATTTAAGTGTTAATCTGGCTATTCGAGCAGAAGGAATTTTTAAATTTTTGTAGTATTGAAGACTTATGTTGTCGCAGAAAACAGTAAAATGTCTTCCCCATAAATATTCTCGGAAGTAAGTTATTCCAAAACATAAACCTAAAAGTTCTAGGGTAGTTGATGAATATGTTTTTTTATTAGCCAATAATTTGCGTGATGCTGCCTACTGGATGTAATATATTATTATCATCTGGTTGTTCGATATAGGCTCCCAATCCCATTATTGAAGCGTCTGTTGTTAGAAAAACATGTTTATCATCATCAAAGTGTTTTAAAAGTGGTTCAGAGATTAAATAATATTTTAATTTTTTAAAAGATTCTTCATGTTCTATTTTCCAGTCTATTTTTTTGTCATCTCCTTTTATAAGTTCAGTGAGGGGGTGTGCTATTTTTGCGAAATCTTTTACGTGTTTTCTGTAATATGAGCACATTCCTATAAATGACCTAACTTCTTTTTGAGTTGTTGGTTGTTTGAACTCAGTTATTGCTTTTGGGTTTTTATCCATCGGTTTGATACCTTCAGGAGTTATTATGTGACCGAGTAATTCAATTTTGTTATTAAAAAAGAAACATTTACTTGTTTTTAGCGAAAAATTTAATTTATCCATTATTAGTAAAGCTTGGTTTAAATTACTAAGAGATTGTTCAAAATTTTTACCATAAGATGCTAAGTCATCAATGTATATGATGAGAGATTTATATAATAATTCTGAAAAGGCTTCATTTAATTTTCTCTGAAAAATGCTTGAGCTAATTTTTAGGCCTTGTGGAATTCTAGTAAATGTGAATAATCCATGACAAGAAGTGAATGCAAGTATGTATTGGTCTTCTTTTTTGACAGGTAATTGAAAAAAACCACTATTAAAATCTAATGATGAAAAATATTTTGATCCTTCTAGAGCTCTTAATAAATCTGTAGTTCTAGGTAAAGGATATTGATCTGCTTCGACTCTATCATTTAGTTCTTTGTACGAAACTACAAGCCTATAAGAACCTTTTTCTTTCTTTTTTACTAAAAAGGCTGGGGCTGCAAATTTTGATGTTATAGGACGAATAATATTTGCATCAAGTAATTTGTCTAGTTGTATTTTTAATTCTTCACGTTGTTGTGGGGAAACTCTGTGGGGTACATTAAATTTAGGATCCGTATAATTTGGTTTTAATTTAATTTCACAGGGATCTATATTAGCACATTTTATGTATGAAGTGTCGGTTGTAAAAAGATGAATAAATTTTTTTAGTAATTCAACTACTTTTTTGTGTTGATGTTTATCTAGATCAGGGGCGCCATTTGGGGGGGGTGCTGGGTGTACCTTGGCACCCCTATTTGTTTTCTGTCTCTAATTGGCCTGGTTTAAAATTTACAATTACGCCTATAGGATGGCCTATGCCTAAAAATTAAAATATATTATTTTTTATGAATACTTTAATACATATAAAATATAAATATATAATAAATTATTATTGTGTATGGAGGTAAATTAGGTAAAGCATATTATTATTTTTAGATGCGTATTATTGGTATGCATGATGACTTTTTTTCGTTGGTAGGTATAATAAAAAATAGTTTTTAGCTACGAATCGGTGTCTCGCAAAAGATATAGTAGGTATGTATTCACTAATATAAAGAAAAAGTGGCCCCATGAAAAAAAAAATTGGCCTGCTTAAATTTTGGCACCCCTATTAAAAAACTCAAATGGCGCCACTGATCTAGATGTTGGGATATATTTATTAATGTTCCTTCATTGTCCATGAGTATTTCTTTGTCGTCGTAATTATTCAAAATTGTGTTTGGTATTTTTGTATAATTATTTACTGATTTAATATTATCGTTATTATTTAAAGGTTTCGGGGTATCTATAAGGTCATTTGGAAGTTTGCTATTATTGATATTGTTATTTTTCTTTATGTTATTTATCAATTGTTGTAATGTCGGTATGTCATTAATGATAATATGATTATGCGGTACTTTGTTTGATGGTTTATCAGTTTTTGTCCCGGGGACCCAATGCGTATTTTTATTGACATTATACAAAACGATTGCGGGCCTATTATAATTTTTCTTTTGATAGATAAATGCTGTTTTATTAGTGTCATTGTAAATATAAGTGTCGTGATTATAATAATTAGCAATTGCGGCTAGTTCGTCATCAGCTATCCAATAATTAGGCAGTTGTGTGATGTTTAATAATTGTAAGATATCTGCTATAAAAGTAATTTTATTTAATTTGTCGTCGTTTAAAGCATTACATACAGCATAAATGCCAAAGTTTCCATCATCTGCGACATTTTCTCCGGGTTTATAACTTTCAAAATTTGATTTAATTGTATTATTATCTTTTATATCAATTTTCATACTACGATCGTCATTTATTTTAATTATTTTACTCATATTATTATTAAAATTGTTATTGGGTGTTTTTATTTTATCATTGAAACTGTCGTTAATATTATTTGATTTTTTAATTATTTTATGAGATTGGTGATGGTTACGTATTAAATTTATGATCTTTTGATGTTCTTGAGTTTTCCAATTATTAGTTATGTGTGTTTTATCTTTATGACAAATAAGAAGATCGATATTCGTATTCGAAAATTCTGAAAAAATTAACTGCCCAGTTACATTTGTCTATGCTTGTGGCAATTGTAGGGATAACAATTTTAAAATCATGTAATTTTTGCATTGATTTTTTTAAGTTTTGAATAGTAATCTTTATGTCATCATATTTAGGTTTATGAAAATATTTTTGTTTTGTTACTAGGTGATAAATTATTTTGTTTCCGATTTTTATTGGAATTGCATCGCCTATTTGTGGGTTTAACTTTTCGAGTTGAGGCGTTGTGTTTCCACTTTCCAAATGTTGTTTTTATACGAGAAGCTATTCCTTTAGACATTTTTAAGTCTGCAGATATGCAATGTGCAATCGAGAAGTCAGAGTCTATAAGAAATATATCAGCTATTTCCTCTTTAATATTATTAATATTTGTTGTAGATAGATTAGTGTAAGTTTGTATTGTAATTGAATCATTCAATGATAGAGTATTATTATGAAAATTGATAACAGCCTTATTGCTGTGTAAAAAGTTGTTTCCTATTATTATATGACATGTTAAATTTTTGACAGTAAATACTGATGTTTCAAATTCATGATAATTGATTTTAAGTTTAATTATTGTAGATCCATATACAGTTAATGGATTGTTGTTTGGACCTGATAGAATGATATTTTCTTTAATTATTTTATTTTCAGGGGGCACAAGCGTGTGTCTAATACAACATATATTGGCCCCTGTATCAATAGTTATTGGTACATCAATATTATTAAGTTTCGCACGAATAAATAAAGGTTCAGAAATATGATTAATTTTGTAGGTAGTTGCTGGTTTTTTAATTGACGATGAAGGGTAACAGTGAGTGTCAGAAAAACTGTTTAACCTATTTATTAGTTTTTTTGAATCGAAAATTTTCTATAGAGTGATTATTTCTAGAACAAATTGTACATTGCATTTTATAATTGTTATTGGAATTATTTTTGTTTTTAAAATAGCAAAATTCCGTGGTATGATTATCTTTAAAACATATATCACATTTTTTTATATTATTGTTATTATTTATATTGTTGTTTGGTAGAAAGTTACGATTCTTTTTAAAATTGTTGGGCTTATTAAGATTATTATTTTGGATTTGGGGTTTTATGATATTTTCCATTTCGTTTTTAAATTTATTATTATTTTCATTAAGCAGATCTATTTTCTCATTGAATTCATTTGAAATTTGATTTAATTTATTGGTGATAATGTCAGTTTTTATTTCGGAAGGCGATTGATTTGTTTCACCCGTTACCATAAATTCTACCATTTCGTATTTTCTTATATTGTCTTTTAACAATTTTAGTGTTGAATTATCTAATATTCATTTCATTTCAGAATCTATACGTCTACAAAGTGATTCAATTTCATTAATAAATGCCATAGGTAGTTCATCATCTAATTGTTTTCTTTTCTCGAGTAATAATCGAAGCATATCTTTATGAGCAATGTGTTCGAATTCATTTCGAAGTTGTTTTTCTAAATCAGCCCATTTATTGAAATTTTGATGTTCGATGTTTTCATAAAAAGTTAGTGCTGGGCCCTCTAAGAATGCAGGTATGTATTGCAATTTTTCTTGTTCAGACCAGCCATTAATAGAAGCTGCTCTTTGATATTTTTTTAAAAACGCATCTATACTATCAGATGAAGAATCGGAAAATATGTTGGGTTTAAAATAGAGTTTTTTAGTATCCATTTTATTCGTTTTGGTTTGATTATTTAAGTTTTGATAATTTTCATTTATTGTTGCAAAATCGTCCGAGGAAGATTCACCATTTAAATATTTTAATAATCTATTTTTGAGTTCAGCAACTGTTCCTACATTTCTTAAATTTCTTTTGTTCAATTCTAAAATTAATTGAGATTTCTTAAATTTGTTTATTTTATTTGATAGTAAAACAAAAATTGGTTCGTCTATCTCATTCTCTTGATTACTATTATTTTGTGACATTTGTTAAGAATATGTTTTATTTGCAATTTTATTATTTTTATTATTATTTCTGTTTATTTCGGGGATTTTTAAATGCGGTAAGAGCCGCTATAGTTGGGCGCCATACTTTGTAATGATAGTGAATGTAACCTTATAAGTTAATCGGGGATGATTACATCTTTCTAAATTCATTACTTATTAAATAAATATAATTTAGTAATATTTTGATATCCTTAACTTTTGATGCGAGGACGCATCACAAAAAGGCTAGGGGGGATGTAATGATGTGCGCTTAAGCCATCATATCTTTTTTAAAATTTAAAATATATACTAAAATAATTATAACAATTATTAGCTATTGACGATAAGATATCGTAACACACTAATAACGTGTCTGAACCCATTTTAGTCACACTGGAGTCCTTATATAATATATCAATATGTGTATGTATGTGTGTGTACAATATCTTATCGTTAACAGCTAATAATTGTTATAATTATTTTATTATATATTTTAAATTTTAAAAAAGATATGATGGCTTAAGCGCACATCATTACAGATGTATGCTGAATATCGATTTGACAATTATGGCTTCCATGAAGTTTGCAGTATTGATTTAATTGTTGAAATTAAGATGATAATAATTTGGTTTGGTTTTCACTCTAGTGGATCTTCTAAGTTTTTTCAATTTAAAATGACACTGACGTATTGGTTGATTTTTATAGATTGAATTAATATATGTTTCAATTTTAATTAAATTATTACTACTTTGTAGAAGAGTCAAATAAAGAAAATACGACATAGTCGATACTATACTTCACCAGCATACTGTAAAAACGCTCCTAAAGTCTAAAATCAAATCTAGAAAAAAAGTTAAATATATACAACAATGAATTATTCTCATTTCAGTAATGTCTCTTTCAATTTCATTGAATAAGTCCATTCTAAATAATAACACCCAATTCAACTGTTAGTAATAAACTGAATAAGATTATGTTATGCGTTTTTATAATATATTATAGTCAGTTAATACAAAATCAAATTATACAAATTTAAAATATAATGGGTGTTTTTGTGCTTAACCAAATGTAACCTGGTTACTACATTTTATAACCAAGCCGTTTACTGTTTCGGTTGTAGCTATAACAACTTAATAATATAACTTATAGTTTTAGGTTACTGATAATTTGCAACTATTAAAATGCAATGGTTTTATCGTTTAGTTACACGGATAATATATGAATTAATGTGGTTACCTAATTCCTTGAATAAACCCATCATTTTCGTAAGTCTATAACCAATAACCAAAATCATATAAACGCACCTGATTAAAAATATAAACATGTTAAGCGGCTTAACTAATAATTAATAATAAAAATCGAAGTTTATGAAAAAAAAAAAAACAAAAAATGTAGACTCATGGCCTAGTTGACTATGACCCTAGGTGTAGCATTTACATACTTACTTACCCTAAATTTAAATTTAACAAACTCTAAACCCAACGCCTTAGTCCACTAGGCCATGAGCCCACAAGTTAATTAATTATTATTTGGGTATATAAGTTGAAATAATGGTAAATAAAAAAGGTTGATAAAAACGTAAACAGTAAATATATTTGTATGGAAAAAATAATAATACCTGAGAACATTATAATAATCATTGCAGGTTGTGAAATTGAGTAGAATATTTTTCATTTTTATTAAAATTTTTCTATAGGGACGGCACTGGAACATTAAGTCGAAAAGTCGTGGAAAAACGTTTTTAAATCTCCCTGTAATTGTGAAAACTTGGATAGAACCGACATAAACTACCTACTTAGGGGCTTATAAAAGGAGCTATAAACATTCTCCAAGTCTCAAGGAATCTATTATTCATTTTCTAAAAAGTTAAAACTTTTCAAAATCATAAGTATGAACACTTAATTATATCATCTAGTATACGTTGTGATAGTAGTTAAATTATTAAAATTAGTAACTCTCAAGTTAAATGTTGAAACTTTGAAAGCTATAAAAAAGAAATAATTTTTAGCTTCTTAACTCGTACAATTTATATAAGGTACCTAGTATTAATTAATAATTTGTGCAATTAATAAACTCATGTTATTATTTATAAAAAAAGTGATCCAAAAGATTATATTTTAAAATAAATTATAGTAAATTTTAACAGTGAAATACAGAATAGTAAATTTTTAGTAATTGTAATTGTACAGTAGTTGTATATTTGTGTGTATGTGGCTAGGTGACTTGAAGTTGCTCTGGTCTTAACGGCTCTGGTACATCTGAATATTATGCTTTGTTTCTGTCGCTCTTATATACGATGTCGGCTCCTTTGATAAGAACGGAACATGGGTTTTGCAGGTGTCTTTTGAGTGTAGTCGTCTGTAGTCGTAGGTCGTTTGAAAGTTGTTGTTGTTGTTGTTGTAGAGATGCAGCCATTTATCTTCTGTCACTTCTAATGCTAATTTTATTATGTTAAAGAATATTTTATAGAGGGCAACTAGATTACGATGCTGGTACTTGAGCATGACAGTTAAATGTTATATCTATGAATCTTTTTTATAGTTGTGAGTACTTAGACGGTTGCTTAGATTAAAACATAAGTGGAACTCGTTGTCCTCAACATAATATAATATGATATTACTCCGTAGGACCATTATGGCTCGCAACACTGATCATTTTTACCAATGTCGGGTGTCGAATGCATTGTCGTCGAAAAATTGACTGCAACGTTACAAACTAATAGTCAATAACAATAGAAAATGTATAGTTTAGAGTGGTAAGGAAGTAGAACACGTGTACACCACGAGTATAAAAATATAAAATTGTAAAAAATTTAAATGTTTACGTAATATTTTTAAAAGTAATACGTTTCATATATCGTCTGTTCAATATAATTTATGCATTGGAATCTGCAATTATTTCTCTAGGCCGTTTGACATTTAACTAGTTATCCACTTCGTAGTCTGTTTGACTGTTTATTAAAAAATGTATCCATTTCATGTGTGTATAATTAGTTAATATTATTGCTGATAACTTTTATCATTGTTTTTTATTATTTTTACTAGTAATGATTAATCAATAATGGTATAACTTAATAATTAATATTTATGTGTATCTAGTAAATCATAAAAATAAAAAATTGCTTACTTTTATTATTTATTTAATCAGATTAATAAAATTGTAAGGATTGATATATAAATACTAATATGAAGGACAGGTAAATTATATGGCCACATAAATTTTTAATTAAAACGAAAAAACGGGAAAACGCTCAGTAAAAGTACGTCTCAATGAGTATTTACTAATTTATTTTGGCAGAGGGCATACCAGACACAAGGTTTATTTTATGATGTTGTACGTGGGGTTTATTTCAAGCTTATTAAAACTTAAAACGTGCTTATGAAAATATTTATGTAATATAGAACAATATTTATAATTTAATTCCTTAGTCAGTAATTTTAGTATTAATAAGTAAACTAAAACAGATAATTATGTAACAACTAACAACATATAAAACTACTAACTAGGTTAACCTGTATGATATTAGGAGATAAAAGAAGACGGGAAGGGGTTTTCCGGAAGTGTCGAGTGATGTGGAACTGGAAATATTATAAACAAAAAATAGACTAAATGGTACGGAATGTGTACTTCAAAACCAAACTGTACCTATAATATTGATTTATTTTAACTAAGTACCTGTTTTGTTTTATTTGGTACATTATGTAGTACCGTAGTAAGTGTCGCACTGTCGCATAATATTATATAGACGGTCATTTACATAAAACATTCCTGTAATAGAATAAACTACATTTTATATAGTGTCCCGTGAGGATTTACTCATTGCACAATTCTGTTTTTTTTCATAAGACTCACTGGGACAAGGACTAAAATATTTCATATTTTAAGTTAATATAATGCTTAGAAAAAAAAATTTTAAAAAATTTTGTCTTTAATCATTTAAAAAAATCGAAGACACCTATTTTGTAAAGAGCTTATTTTTCTGATTCTGTTGATGTTTCAACAATTTATTTTCATAAACCTAAATAATTAAATAAGTGTTATCAGAAAACGTGATAAGCTAATATGATAACATTAAAATTAATGACTATGGTATAAATTATTATTTGAAATTTGAAATTTTTCTCAAAACTAAAAAAATATTAAAATTCATGAAATAAATGAAAATAAATCTTATTTTCAATTTTTTTTTAAAAAATAGCTAATTTTAAATAAAAATGTATTTTATAAACTAGCTTTTTTACCAATACTTAAAATTAAATTAAAATATGATATATTTGTATTCCTTGTTCATTTGAGTCCTAAAAATAAAACCAAATTATGATATCTCCATTATTTCAGGATATATCGCATTGGTTATATCCTCACTGAACATCCTGTATATAATTGATACATTAGAATATATTAGAATGCAACTTCAGTACTCGCTAACATGAGCAGGGCCGAGAAGCAAATTGTGCTGAGGCGACATAAACATATAGGTAATACTTTGTTAGTAGTAATAACTTTGTAAATGGGTTCTAAACTTCTACATCATCATGTATTAATTATGATATAAGTATAATATGTTGTTCCCGAATTACGAATTAAGGTATTCTATTGGTAAAAATATTTTTTACTTGAATGGTATTGATATTATATAGCCCTTTCCTGATCTCGGTGACTGATGGTCTATCATGGTAATAAACTACCTGAGTTACTAAATTTATAATGGTATCGTGCATAACATTGAACATATATAATATAATATGATTATTAAATATGAATTATAAAGTATAATATTACGCAGTACGCAATGGTAATATATCTAAAATCAGTCGTTACCTACTCGTTATATTATCATTATGAATCTATTAGACTTTCCAATATTGGTTACTATACCAGTCATTAGGTACAATTGCTTACACATTTAATGAAAAGAGAAATTTTTAAAAATGTATATACCTAATGGCTAATACTTAAATATGTGATTATGTCATATGTGTAACAGAATACCTATACACACACGCGTAACGTAAACAATAGCCGACAATAACAATATTATTTAGTTTTAAATGTACGTAACAATAAGGATTTATTACGAAAATATAACGAAAATAATCAATAATTATTATAATTACAACTTACAATATTGTAAGTGCAATTTAATTCACTGTTAGTTGTTACTTTCCACAACTTATAGTGACCATAACTATATTCTTGTATACGCGGAATGTCATTTGTCAGATATCCAGATGTTGGTGGAAATGGCTTATATATATTTTTGTATTTGTAGCCCCTCCCCCTAATATAATCGAAAAAATAATGTCAAACCTAGGTACCTGCAAATTAAAATAAAAAAGGGGGTTAAGTGGATGTCGCTCTGCTGTACAGTAGGTTATAAGTAGATCACTGTATAATGGATGCTATTAAATTTGAATTCAATGATATATCATTGTACAAGGCCGTAGCTGGAACAAATTTTCGGGGGGGGGTTAAAACCAAATTACCATATGTATTTAAATATCTAGTTAAAAAAAAAATTTCTTTCATAATATTATGTTAGAATTGTTAGATAATAATATATCAAGATAAGATATTTTATGATATTATATAATATTATTACATAGATACATTATAATAATGACCTGTCATAATTTTAGAAAATTTAATTATTACAATATAATGAAGTTAAAATACTAAATTATGATATAATACAAAATAATAATATAATACAATACATAATACAAAATGTTTTCAGTTTCTTTTCAGCTTAAATTTTAAATACATTTTTATAGCACAAGGTCTGTTTTTCTTTTTTTTTCTTTCGCAAAACGGTCAATCACTTCATCTGTATTTATTTTAATATGTCTATGCACACTCAGAAGTGCTAGACCTGTAAGTCGTTCTTGACCTGAGGAATTTCTTAAAAAGTTTTTTAACCTTTTTAAGGTAGAGAATGAGCGCTCTGGCGTAGCAGTCGATACTGGTAATGTTGCTAATATTTTTAATAGAAAAGATATATTTGGAAAATATTCATAGTTACATTTAACGTATGCTTCAATAGACGAATTTGGAAGATCTTTATCTACTTTTTCAGTCCATTTTCTTTTCCACAGATTAATTTCCTGTGGCAATACTTCCAAATCCACAAATTCTGAGTATATTTCAAAATCATTTAAATCGATCTCAAATTTATTGCACATTTTTGGTAATACCTTGTGCAGTGAAGAAATTATATTTTTATGATTATTGAAGCTTGTTTGAAGTTGTTCAATGAAGTCGTCAAAAAAAGGAATAGCTATTGTAACCCGGTAATATTCTTCAGATGAATCCATAACAATGTTACTTCTATTTTTTTGACGTCCAACAATTCTAGGTATTTTTATAACTTCTTCGGCATCAATTGATTTTATGAGAGCATCTGCCTTTTTAAATATTTTGGAAAATGTATTATTCATATTACCCCGCATATCTTTTATTTCGTGTAATACAATATCAACATACTTCATTGCCTCAGTTAAATCACAATTTACAGACTGTAAGTTCTTACACAGTGGTAATGTTAGGGAAAAAAGTGTAGATGCTGAGACCATACTTATAACCCATGTTATACCCCCAGATACGGCCTTGTCATTGTATACGAAAAACGATTCTGAGCGGAGACGGTATGTCGGTCTAGGATATTATAGAAAAATACTAGAAAAATATTATAATATATACTTTTACTCGTTAAAATTGATTTTAATATGTAATTTCGTCCAAATTTAAACTTAAAATGTCTGTAAAAAATAACTGTGTTTATATATTTTTTACAGTATGTACTATTTATTAGAATATTTATTTTAAATTTTCAATCCTTAGTTATAAAAACTGACTTTATAATTGTTTAATTACAATAATTTATAATTTTCGAGATTTTGATGAATTTGGTCAAAATTCGAACTTTAAATGCTTTATAAAAAAAAATTGTGTCTATGTATTTTTAATATTTTTCAACTGATATTGTATTAATATATCAGGAGCCTTGAATTAAATTTTTACACTTTTTGGCCCAACAGATAAAACTTTATTGATATTTATTGAAAAAAAAACTAAAAAAATTGAAAACTGAAAATGTCCGTAAACAGCTCAAAAAGATTCAAAATATATTCAAAATTAGATGGTGTATAGACAATGCTTATATAAACATTTAGTGAAATTTTCATGCATCTACAGTCATTAGTTTTTGAATTGCAACAAAAAAAGAAAATCGCTACATGAGAAATCGAGTGAATATCTAATCTTGTAAAAATTTAAACTTAAAATGCTCATAAAAATTTATTATGACTTGTTTATAAACTTTTTTTTATTGATAAAATTAGGCAAACTTATGAGGAATCTTGTATTACATTTTCAAACCTTAGATATAAAAAGAAAAATTTTTATGAATTTCTAACTCAAAATAAATTGCAAATTTTTGTAATTTTTACGTATTTTGTCAAAATTTGAACTTTAAAAGCTTATAAAAAAAATTTGTGACTACGGATTTTTAATATTTTTCATATATTATTGTAACATAGTATATTAGAAGTCTACTATTAAATTTTCAAGATTTTTTACCCAACAAATAATAACTCTAAAAGAAATGACGGTAGATACATGAAATTTTGACTGAATGTTTATATAAGCATTTTCTACACACCATATAGCATTTTCAAAATATTCTGACTTATTTTGAGCTGTTAACGGACATTTTCAGTTTCCAATTTTTTTAGTTTTTTTTTCTATAAATGTCATTTTAAGTTCAAATTTGGACATATTAAAATCAATTTTCACGAGTAAAAGTATTATAATATTTTTCTAGCATCACTGATAATTTTATGTTAATAATTAAATAATATGAATAATATTAATTCAACTTAGCAGCTACCGTAAAATAACAATGTCAATATAATTTAAAATATCCTAGACTGACATACCGTCTCCGCTCAGAATCGTTTTTTGCATACAATGATATTATATCATTATATCATTGAATTCAAATTTAATACCATCCATTATATAGGGATCTACTTCATACTTGTAACCTACTGTACAGTGGAGCGACATCCACTTGACCCCTTTTTTTATTTTTTTTTTATGAATGTCAATTAAATTTTATTTGTTGGATAAAACAGCTTGATAATTTAATAAAAGGTTCATAATATATTGCCTCAATGGTATTTAAGAAATATATATTTTTTTATAAGCATTTTACTTCAAATTTTGACAAAATACGTAAAAATTGTCATTTTAAATCCTAAAAATCGTCACGGAATGATATTTTTTTAACATTTATTTTTTATGTATATAATTAAGTAATTAAGTAAAATGTATAAATTTAAGTAAACAACATTAAAATATAATTATATTATAACTATCAGTTATTATTACAATGTAAATTTCAAACTTTAAAAATTTTCTTTTCTTGCTTTAAGGCTAGAGAATTCATTGATGATTTTGTCATATGACATTTGTCAAATTTGACATTTGTCCAATGGAAATTCATGTTCTTTGGATAAAATTACCATGCTTGTTAGTCTCTCTTGTCCAATAGTTGATCTTAAGTCATTTTTTATTAGTTTAAGTTCACTGAAACTTCTTTCACAACTAGCAGTTTCATATTCTTAACGCTATTTCTATGTTAGGATAAATATCTTGTAAGTTTTGTTTATGAATAAATTTTAATAAATCAATCAGTGCAGCCATTTTGAAATTAGTCATCATTGCAGAAGCCTTGTGTTTAAAACATTCCATTTTAGAGCAAAACTCGAATCCATTAAGGTCAATTTCGTATTTGATTGCTAAATCGTTGGTCCATTTTTTAATTTAATCAAAATCCATTGACGATAGCTTACTTCCACATAAAGATTCAAAGTCATTAGATAAAACGGTCATTCTTTTAAATTGCCATTTTAAACTCGATAAGATTGAGTTAACCGGCATGTAAAAATCATTTTTAGCAAGCATCTTGAAGCCTTTTTGATTTATAAAGTAGAAGAGTACCTTACTTCTGGGGTCGTTTGTACGGCAGCGCCAGCTGTGCCTGGCTGTGGTGCTTGGTGTTGTAGTCTCCGCCTATGATAAAATTATGGCTAAGTGCGCTAAATTAATCAACGTAATTTTGAATATTCATATTAAGTCGTGGTGGAGAATAAATTGCAGCTATTGCGGTTGGTATATATTCAGATGCATTAAAATAGCACAAAGCTGTATGTTTGGTTGGCAGAAGTTAGGTAGGGTTTGGAATACCAGGGAGACTTTGATATAAATTACAGCAACTCCATGTGTAGTATTATGTGGCCATCTGGGTGTTTAGTTATGGGAACATGGGAATATTTAGTAAAGCTAGTTTCCGATATTAGAGCAATGTCGATGCGCTTCTCCTGCAGTACTAGTTGTAGTTCATTTTGGTGATTTTTGAGACCATTAGCGTTGAATTGGAGAGTCAGAAGTGAGTTGTTTGTTGGAGAAGACATTATTTTAATCTACGAGTTTTGAAGTTATTTTGGTTAATAGGGTGATTAAGGGATTAATTAATTGTTTGAATTCACCAATGAAACTTGACATAATTTTGTTTACATCTGGAGCAGATGAACCTTCACCTTGAAGGTACCGTATGATTTGAGTGAAAATTGAAATTTGAAAGTAGCTTGGGCGTAAGTAGGAGTTGACCCTGAAGGATGTGTTGGGAAGGCATTCACTGTGTGGGTACTTGTACATTAGTATTTTTAGAGCTAAAGTTATTAGATAAGTGATTACTTGGTTTTGGATTTTTTCATCGTTGGAGATCCTTATAGGTCCTTTGTAATTTGATGGAAGTTCGCCACAGCAGATGGAGACGGACTGGAGTGGTTTCACAGCCTGCTGACGAATGATGAGCACTGCAACAAACGCAGTGAGCCGGATATCCACAGTATGATTTGGTGTGTCCATATACTTGACAATTAGTGCATAAACTAGTAGTTTTAGATTTATAAGGTTCCTCCACTTTAATTTTTGTATGGAGAAGTGATGTGAGTTCAAAGATGTCGTTCGATTGGCTGGTTGGTTCAAGGTCCACGAAGAAAAGAGGTAGTGGAATTTTATTTACTAGAACGGCTGATACCTGCCTGACTTCAAATAGGCGTTGTTAGTCTTATAAAATTAGTGGGGGTAAAGCGATCTTAGATTTAACATTGAGGAATCCCACAGGATATTCATTAAAGACATTAGTATAGTATCCTTCAATGGGTGCGTATCTTCATAATCGGTTTGCGACAATACTTCAAAACGTTTTGCAAAAAAGAAAACTTTTTATTTTTATTTACTGGTGTTCCCGGGGAGTTTTGTTCGGAAGAGCTAGAATGATTACGCTTATGGTTTTTTGATGACTGGACTATGGTCCAATTAGTATTCGATTCATCGACCATCGTCCATAATTTCATTAACGTCTGTTCGATCATTAGATGTAATTAATTGAGCAGATAGTGTGGTGTTGTTGTTTTTATTTTTAGTATTTTTCTGCTTCGATAGTGGAGTAGGAGCCCGCAACATATATTATCTCGTGGGCAAAGGTCGTCATGCACGTTTCAGCGATAACGTGACGAATATTGTATAAACGGTGTGTTTGGTTTGATTTATAACGCACAGAGATTTTTTTTCACATTTTGATAAAGACACGCATTATTAGCGCACTTACAGTTTTATAAGTTATATACTTATATATTGTTGAAGCTAAGCGATTTCGGATTTTATGGTTGTAAAATTTGCACATTCGAACACGGAACTGATAACTGGATCACAACAATTAAGCTGAGCGTATAATATACGTATGCGACGGGCAAGGTGTAATTCATGACTGATTTTATCTAAATGAAAATTATTTATCTGGGCTCAACATCACGGCAACACCTATACAACAATTGTGTGAATCTGCTTTTATTGAGTAAAAAATTATCACGCCGTTGTCTAAAAATATAATTGTTAATAACAATTTCTTTTATAAGTTATTAATTGTGATAGTTGGTACCTCCTGCCATTGCTCTTATGACGTATAAGGTTTAGAGTTGACGGCATTGAAATCAGTTACCGGTATTGCGGTGTTAGATTCGGTATCGAATATACTGTAATACCGGTATATGCCGCAATACCTTCACATACCGGGAAACCGTCACCCCACTAATATACGGTAATACGATATGTGTCAATATATTATGGTATGTACGGTTTTAAGGTATAACGTTTCAGTGGCATTTGAGCAAAAACCGGTATACCGGATACTGGAGTCCGTGACCTAACCGTGTTCGAAACTATTGGAATTAATTGTTATAGTTTGTAACACTTGTCACGTACAACATGTCTTTGGATTGATAGAAAACCACAATAAATTAGTTAACAATTTATAAAACTATAATGCGAAATATATATACACTAAAAAGAATAAACTAAATAATTAAGAGTAGAAATAAGATAACTGGATATGATAGAATAATAATAAAAAAAAATATATATATGATAATAAAATTTAAAAAAAGAGAATAATAAGTAATAAGGTACACTTTAAGATGGTGTTGGAGATCATTATGAATATTTAAAGTAATTAGTATATATAATATATATATATATATGGACGGTGTTTGTGAGAAAGGGCATAAGTCAATTTTTGACATTTTCATGTTATACATTAATTTAGTAGGAAATTTCAAGCCGCGTCGTTTGGTACTACTGTGAATTGTCCATCTGTTTTTGTTACCAAAATACATCCATGTGCGTTTAGACATGGATGAAAATACAAACTATTGTGTTTGTGAGAAAGGGCATAAGTCAATAATATTATGCATAATCATTATACTAAAATCAGTCCAATGTGTATGGTGTTTTATTTTAAATTGTATATTATTTTAATCATTCGATTAATACATTTTAATATTATTATTTAAAATAGCTAATAGCTACTATAAAAATAACATTTAGTTATGACTAGGGCCCGGATTTTTATGCAAAAATTATTGTTAAATATGCACATATTTATGCACTCAAAAATTCAAAAATATGCAAAAAATATGCAAAAAATTCTTTATTGTGCGTAAAAAAAATGAACATCTTCAAACAATTAAAAAATATATTATGTGAAAAAAATAGATTAAATAAATTAAATAAATGCAAAATTAATAAAATAATAACAAAAAATGTAATATTAATTTTGGAACGAGTACCAACAGGAGGTTACGAAATGTCTTTTTATATTTTCAAATTCGAAATTTCTACGGTTGTCACGTAACATAGATTTGTATTTTAAAAACTTCTTTTTATGTCATAAGAACGATAGGTGCATACTTAAAATAAGAAATGTCTTCAGGTGTCAACTCTTCAATGCCTTCATTTTCATTGCTTATTTCTCCGCTTAATATTCTACAAATTTTTATAATTTGGGAATACCCTGGATTCATCGATAATACTTGCATTAGCTTAAGTTTAGTAAATTCTATGCCTATTCCTTTCTACTTAATGTTTTCAATGTGTTTTGATGTTTCTAAATGTTGAGTATATATATGCAAATTTATGCAAAAATAAATATTGATAGCAGAATCTACGTATTACGAAACGTCAATATATTTAATCAGAATTTCTATAAGTCAAATGTAGAAGAATATGCATTTGCATAAAAATCCGGGCCCTAGTTATGACGTCTAAAAGAACTGAACAGTTATTGAAAATGGTCATTGGTAAGTATTTCACATTATTACAATTATTTTACTTAATGATATTATACACTTATGACTGATTAATATTAATACATGTTCGAAAATATAATTTTTATTTATAATGGCAATGTGTCTAATATTTTTGGAACAATAAAATACAAATATTGAGGTAATTGACCATAAATATATGGTATCTGAGCACTCCCGAATGGAGTGTGACTCCGATCACGCTCGCATTGAGAAATCAAAAAAACGATTTTCTACCCCAATTTTTCATCCACATGACTGGGCCCAGTTAATTCGATTTGCAGGTAAAGATAAATTTACTGTTATAGAGATAGAACAACCATATTTTTTAGACTTCAACAGTTTACTACAAACTAAATACCAGTTAAAAAAAAAAAATTACAGGAGAAACATTCAAATTTTGTGACATCAAATGGTTAAGATATACAAAACAAGACAAAAATAAAGTATTCTACAAAAATATACTAAGTGAAAATTCTTTATTTAACAGCACAAGTATGTCCCGTAGAAATTCACTTCAAAATAATAATATATCTATTCCAAAAGCATATAATGACATCTTACCTATCACTGAAGAAAAGAAAAAGGATCTACTTTCTCTTTTAAAATTTATTCCTGAAACTTTTCATAGTTTTTATCAAAATTTAAAAACTAAACAAAATATAAATGACCCTATAGTGTCAGATGAAGAAAATTATTAATTTTTTATGTTCATTTTATTTTATATCATTAATTTCTTTATAACTACAAGTGCATTTTTATGTATGTTCCTGAGATTGTTAAATTGTTATTTCAGTTATTTGATTAGCAGTTTACTTACCTATACAATTATCATATTTCTACATTGTTTTTAATTTCTAATTAATTTTTAAAAATTATTTAAAAAAAATTAACTTTATTTGTTATGTTTGTAGGAGTTATTATTTTCTGTTTAAAGGTTAGTTGTTTAAAAGTTTTTTAAAATATAATGATTTATATTGTATATTAATAGTTAAATATAGCTTACAGAGTTATATCTATTTTTATCATATTGTCATATTACAAATCTATTTGTTTTCTAATAAGTTAAAAAATTTATAATACTTATACATATTTTGTTTTTAATTATGTTTTTATATTAATAAATATTATTTTAAGTATATTGCAAGTGTTTAATAAATAAACCATTGATATCTTAAAACATTTCTAATTATTATACGTTCTTTTATTTATGTTTAAGGGAATAAGTATTTTATAATTTCTGTTTTTTGTGCTGCCTACCAATTAATTATTTTTGTAAATTGCATGGAGTTATAAAAAAGGTATATGTTGTGAAAAAATATATAATATTAATATCACGGTAGACTATAATCTACCGTGATTAATATTATATTTATGACATGTGTCCTTTATCACAAAAATTTTGATTTTATTTGTGTGCGATTAGATACAAGTCAATATGTGAGAAAAGGCACAAGTCGTGCAATTGTTAAATTCGATGTGATAATGGTTAGGTCACAAGTCATTAAAAATAATAAAACAATAAATTAAAAATATTTTTATTTATTTTAAAAAATCTATTAACAAATAAACTGTATTAATTAAAAAAAAATTAATAATTATAAGCAAAACCCTTTTGAATTATACATTTTTTGTGTCTCCTGAAAACTAGCGAGTTTTGACTTATGCCCTTTCTCACAAACACCGTCCATATATATATTAGAAAGAAAAAAGGGGGTCAATTGGATGTCGCTCCGCTGTACAGTAGGTTACAAGTAGATCCCTGTATAATGGATGGTATTAAATTTGAATTCAATGATATAAAATCATTGTATACGAAAAACGATTCTGAGCGGAGACGGTATGTCAGTCTAGGATATTTTAAATTATATTGATATTTTTATTTTACGGTAGCTGCTAAGTTGAATTAATATTATTCATATTATTTAATTATTAACCTAAATTTATCAGTGATGCTTGAAAAATATTATAATATATTCTTTTACTCGTTAAAATTGATTTTAATATGTAATTTCGTCCAAATTTGAACTTAAAATGTCTGTAAAAAATAACTGTGTTTATATATTTTTATATTTTTTGATTATAGTATGTACTATTTATTAGAATCTTTATTTTAAATTTTCAATCCTTAGTTATAAAAATTGACCATTTTATAATTGTTTAATTACAATGATTGATAATTTTCGAGATTTTGATGAATTTTGTCAAAATTCGAACTTTAAATGCTTATAAAAAAAATGTTTGCCTATGTATTTTTAATATTTTTCAATTGCTATCATCTTCAGTACAGAAAATTACCTTTCACTACTACAGTTGGTACATGGAATTGATAAAAAATATCCTTAAAATGGTTTCGATGTTTGAAAATATTTTCTGAATATTAATTTCATTCAAATGCTTAAGTTTATTATGTGGATTCTGCTTAGATTGTTAAATATTACCAATAGACTCAATATATGCTTGAAATTGAATGAATTCATCAAAAAAATCATCGACTTCAATTTCATCACAAGAACCGCTTGAACATTTTTAACTTTCAATTTGGTTTCACTTGAGTTTGATCCGTATAAGAAACTAAACTTGTCATCCAGTTTTTGATATTTAAAAAAAAAAGTTCAAGGTCCCTTAAGAACGGAGGCTATAGGTAGTTGCCTATTAGTAAATATGACCCTGGGTCGTTGCCCAGATTTAATATTTACTACACATGTTCGTACAAGTGTGGCAGTGTATTTGAAGCCGTATTCGGAGCTATAAAAAAAAATACACACGTGTTACATCATCTAGATGTCCTCTACTATGATAAATGCGGGTTTCCGACGTTTCCATTAATCATGTACCTATACTTGGCACAGTGTCAATTTGTACTAGTTCAATAATTACTAAGCCTAAGAACTTTTCCCACTGTGTATATATTTTTACCCAGCTCGCATCACAAATCTCTGCGGTTGGCCTTTTCTACCATCTGTGGTCTATGCAGTTGTTAATAATAACTATCTGCCTTCCCGGGCTCTGTTACTTACTTACGTCCGTGTCCTACGTAAATTCGGCGAGTCCGACGGTTTCTATTCTGATCATGCTGTTATGTCGCAATACGAAGGTACTGTTTTGTTTTTCGTCGCATTTGTCGGATTTACGTCGGACACGGTGTTATGTGGCAAGATAACCTATAGCAGTGTTTCCCAAAGTGGGCGATATCGCCCCCTTGGGGGCGCTAGACCTATCCAGGGGGCAATGGAAGTTACAAGCTTAATTGGGGGGCATTTCATTACAAAAAGGGGGCGGTGATAGTTTCATCTGTCGTTATCGCAATAACAGAAACACCGTACGTGATCCAAATTATCTGAATTGCTAAAAACTTGATGACTGACACAAAAGGAGAATCAATAAATCACACATTGGAAGAGTTTTTTAAAGAAAAAGAAATTCCTATGTGTAATATCTTATCAGTTGCGACCGATGGTGCTCCAGCCATGGTAGGGTGCCATCGAGGTTTTATTGCTGTGACATTGCTTATTTGACTGACCTGTTTAAAAAATTTAATGAAACAAATTTGCAGCTGCAAGGTGATGCCCATTATGCTTGTATATTTTTTAATGTATTTAAAATAATGACCTTATAACAGCAATCAGCAAGAAGTTACTACATCGGTACATCATTATAAATTATAAAATAAAATATTTTATATATCAACTATTATCAGGGATTGTACCAATATGAATCGTCGACATTAATTTCAAGATACACAAATAGCGAATTTTATTGTTCTTAAAAATATTGTAGTAAGCCCCAGCCAGTTCCTTGTACTTGAACTCGGCTGTGCCTTATATATCCCGTTGGTCTCCCCCCAGTCACTGATAGCGCGCATCCGGGTTCTCGCACGTGCCGGATGCTTGTCTATTCTCAGAATGCTTACGCCTACTCTTTCCTGTCAGTGTTGTCCTTGTAATCCGGTATTCGCAGATTAGATATTTGCGCATATATTCTTATACACATAATAATATATATATATATATATATATATTATTATATTTCGGCTGTCTAAATATAATAATAGTTCTTGTCTTCTTGTTATTTGCATATATCGTGTTTTACCGGTTGCCCTTTACTTCCTAGAATGTTTGTTTTGCATGCCTTGTCCTTCGGACGTACCCCCTATGTTAGTTATACATTAATACTGTTATTTTGGGTCACTGGCTCCTATCAACTATTACTGTTCCGGGTCACTGGCTCCTAACAATATATTATAGTATTTTTTTACGAACCTTGGACCTTTTCAATTCTAGGAATACTGTAGTCTGTAGGCGTAACTCTAATACGTTTTTTGTTGTTTCTTTCTATTGACAATCAGTCTAAATGTTGTAAACCCGATAAACAGAATCAGATCAACAACGAGAAGCAAGTAGTTATAAGTTTAATTTTAGGGATACATAATATTATAAATATCATTATCTTTTATGACTACCTCCACTAGAGACTCCGAAACAAGACATCACTACATCAGATGTATTTTAAAGTCACTTTTCAGAACTGTTTTAAATGTTATTATATTACACATCATTATCTATAAGTTTAAACTCAAAAGTTGTTAATTTGAAACAACATAACAAGTCTTTTCATCTTTTCCTAAGTATAAATCTTGAAGAAAAGACCTTGTCAATTGTCACACGTCCTTGTCTACTGTGTAATGTGTTGTATCCATTACTATAATCTTTCTACCTATATTCATGAGCTCAAAAAGTGGCCCCTACCCATCTACCAAAGTGGAAATTTTTTGATAGTGGATTTCAAACACTTTAATGTACCAATGGGGGACGACAGAGAGCGGTCCATAACATTTCGAGTACCACTTAAAAGATCGGTTGGGCTTGAACAGGTTATGGAGGCAAAGTTAGTGCACTCACCTATAACCGCTATAACTTCAGTTTATAATTGGCTGCTAAATAGTGATTTGATTGTTCCAATCCTTAGAATCATAGATATATAGATTGTATATGATCAAAGTTCCGATCGATGATCAATTAAACTGTGAGAACAATTAAATATTAATGCAATTATTAAAGGGTATGTACCAATGCTCATTTTTCAATTTTTTTTTCCAAATTGTGCATTTTTTAAGTTACTAAATCTGAAAGTATTTAGTGGTGGAATGGTGATTAATGATTATCAATATTACATTATTTAAGTATATCTTAAAATAAACCATTATTATAAATTATTATTTATTACTTATTGTTATAAACTACATTCGATACATACATTTCGATCATTATATTCTGCTTAAAAATCTAAAATATATTTTTGTTAAATTATGTTTGAGTTTATTGGGTAAAAAAAAGAGTAACAATTATTTTCATAACATTTTCAGATTCAATGTCTTAAGACACATATTATTTGAAAAAAAAACTAAATTTATACATAACTATGATGTCGCACTTAATAAAATGTAAATAATTTAAAACACATTAAATACAATTTTCATTCTTTTAATAATAAATTAAGAATGTGTAAAATAATATGATTTTATTGTAAGGTATTAATAATTAATAAGTAATAATATGATACGATAAGTGATATTATTTAGATTTAACTTTTCATGAATTTCACAATTAATATCAAAATATAATTGTTCATTTTAGGCTGGCGTGAAGGTGTTGCATGTTCGGAGGTAAATGTCTGTTTGAAAATTGTATGTACCAACTACCAGCGTTGTATTTATATGTAAACATATCAACACATGACTTTCTATATTATTGTATAAATTATTCGACTTGATGTTTGTATGAATAAATACATTTTAAACTACAATTGAATATCTAAACAATACCAAATCTATGAATATTTTATGTTAACTAGTTCGTATTTCTATAGAAGTATAATAGACGTAAAGAATTCATATAAAGTTATTCTGTTTTTATTATCTTTACCTAACGGTCTATTAGATTAGATCTAAAATTGAATCTAACAGAATTCAACTGTGCATATGGGCCTAATTTTTTCCCCACTTCAACACATTATGAACAAACATATTATCAATAGTTTTTGACTTTGTGTCCATAAATTATTACATAAATTATTATTTTCAGGCTTCAACAATAACAATAATATTATGTATTTCACTATTAAATTATAATATAATTAATAATATGTTACCTATATGTGACCTACAGGCGTGCCTAATCGTATTTATCGACGTATCACAACGTACCTATTATTTAAATGACGTGACTACGTGAGGTTTAATTGATATTATCGTAAATTATAAAACTACATATTGCAATAAACACAATTTCAGAACAATTTGAAGTGACATAAATAAAATCATAAATATAAACTCAAAAATTTGTGTGAAGTTACAAAATATATCTGAAAATAATGTTCCCACGGCTACCACCTTACATATTATTATAATTATATAGCAACTTACAACCAAATGTATAATATTTATTATTACGTAAATAGATACATTTGTCATAGCACGTACATATTTTATAGTAATTTCTCGATAATTATTATTCATTAGGTACTCATTAGTCAAAAGTCATTAAGTTATATTATAACATGCTATGACATTTGCCAAATATCACATTATACTTGTATAGTTATATGTATATTATGTATTTGATATTTTGTGTGTAGGTAATAGCTGGTATGTAAATAAAATCCAGAGTTTGGAACAATAATCAATATGTTAATTAAAATGTAATTTTTGAGTGAACATTTATAGACTTTTCTCTTAATTACCATGTTCATTATAGCCTGCAATAGCTGTAATGTTGTTAATAATAATAGGTATAATTGAAAATTATTAAAGATCATAGAGATAACACAATATGTATATGATACTTATTCACTTAATTATTATTAAAAAAAAAATTAACTATATAAAATATATACGCATACACGTGTAATATATTTTAACTATACTACCCACTAAATGTAATCTTAATTTTAAATAATTTGATATAAATGTATAATGTATATTCTAATACAAAAATTATCAAACAAATAATGTGGTGTTTGATTTTATTAACCAAATTCATATTATAATATTATACTAATTAATACCTATGTTCCCGAAACATAACTATTTAACCATTATTGTAAATCGAAAGTTATAATTAATTAAGGAATTTAATACAATCAAAAATTGCTAGAGATGTGAGTTTGTATTATACAGTGGTATAATACTGTATTATACGAGGTATTATACACATGGTATAAAATAATTTTATACAGACGGTATAAAAAAAAAAAATAATGCGTTATTTTTAGTTATTACCACGATTAAAGATAAAAACTATTATCATTTATTATTGTTATTATTATTATTATCATTTACATGTTTAACCGTTGGCCGTCGCGTACTAATTCTAAAAATATCCATAGCTGCGTAATTTTATCCTTATCGACTTTATTAAACTGTATATTATTAATTGTTATTGACGTTATTGTACTAACCAAAAAGTTAGTAGATATATTTATATGCTAATTGGCAGATAATAAGATTACTCAAATCCTAATTTTTTTTTGAAGTTTATTTGATATTTTAAGAATATAATTTACTATGAAATGTGAATTGTAATTAAAATGTTTTAAATTTAAGTTATTTCTAGTCACTAGGTGTATGTATTATGGTACCTACAACCTACATTATGATAGCATGACTAAATATTAATTTGGTGAATTAGGTCTAAAATAATTCTTGTATTATGTGTTTTTAAACTTTTTTCTGACTTTTACCCATTTTTTCGATTAATCCATTTTAAAATAATTCATATTTCATAATTAACAATGGGGTTATAACCTATGTTAAATTTCCTATAATTTAAGGTACTGCAAGGTTCTATACGGTATAATACTGGTATAATACCTGTATAATACGGTATTATACAAAACAAAAATAAAATACCGTATTTTAACATCTCTAAAAATTGCCAAATCCTCAAATATATATTTATATATATATAATATACCTTCTACATTTTTTTAATTTTACTCTAAGATTACTCAAAAATACGATTCTTCGTGAATGCGTTTTATTTATATCCAACTGCGTTATTATATTTTATATTAATTGAAATTGTAAAACCAATTGGATTACCTAAATCATTATAATAATTATAGCGTTCCTAGATAAGCAGTTATTATCCATTATGTTTTTATTGTTCTGATTGTTTATCCTATTAGAATACTAGTGCCAAAGGTGAAAACAACAAGTTATTATTACTTATTTGCATATAATAAATGCAACTCAATTGTAACTAGAAGTAATAATAGATATCATGCCACCACCAAGTCCTTGTTAGGGCCCACATGGATACGAGTATAGGGGTTAGAGCCCCAATAAATTAACATTGTTTAAAATATAGTCGGCAGTCAGCAACAGTCGAAGGTCTAGTGAGATTACGACTGTGCACTTAATTATTTCGACATTTAAGTTACATGAATAAAATGTCCTATTTTATTTTAATGTAAAGAGTAAAGTGTTTAAATTATGTAGGTATAAACCATCTTTCTCAAATAAGTCTCAAGATTGCAGCGAATGTGCTAGGTACACCTTTTAAATAATAATTTTGGTATGAATCGTCTTGTCCTGCACAGCAATTATTACACTCCATGGCTATCTTTATTCATATTTCTATATAATATGGTCACCCAATTTTGCAGATAACACAGATGCACGATAACACGTACGCCTGGTTGTCAATTATTTTAATGAACCAGTATGGACGTATAGTTGTCTAGGAATCTAGTGATTTATTTATCGGTTTTTGCTAGTACAGTTTATGTATTATTGAATTTCTCTTTGAACTAACGAAGTCTGGCTTATCCAATACCTTGCCCACAGCATTCAAATACGTTCTTATATACCTCCTTCGGGTTCATATGTCAAGCGCGTGAACGAGTATTTTGAAACCAACTTTGATCTTTGATAAGCTATATCTAGATCTTTTATTTTGTCCCATTGTAAAAGAAATCATTCAACTTATAAACAAAGATGAAATTATTAATACATATATTATGTTAAGATCTTTCGGCAATAAAAGTCAAAAATTAGTGTTTTAATAACGATTTATAATTTATTTCATTTATGTTAAATTGGTTATAATTTTTGTTTTTAATAATATATACAACAAATAATTGTAAATGTAGTAGACTAAAAATCCTAAAAGATAGAAGGGAAAAAATTATAAGTTAAAAATATAAAAATGAAATGGAAGGTATAGCAAATGAGTGAAATAATACGTACAAAATATATAGTATGAACAAGGAGGTCAATAACCCACTCGATTAGGGTCCTTAGACGCCGTGATGAGCCCTATTACTGTAGTGCACGTGTTAAACGGTATAATAAATTGATATTTGATTGTGTAAAAAAATATATAATATATTATGGATGTACATAATATGTATTATTATTATTATTATTATTATAATTATTAATATTATATTATGTTTACGCGTTCTGGTATTATTTAACGTTGATTAGAGATTTTATTTCATTAGTCCAAAGGCTGTACGCCTAATTATTCTACTACTTTATTATATTTCGTATCTAGGTTTAATGTATAATATATAAAAATGCATTATAAAATATTATAATATTCACTTACCTGAAGTATGTAGACATGTAGTTATGATACGAGTTCGATGCTTGAAGTCAGTGTGGTGTATATGCGTATATATTCGCGTTTATTTGTATATTTAACACTTGATGTATTAAGAGATGTTTTTCTCTATGTATGATATTGATGTGATTCGAACACTAATTATATGAATTTGTTAACTATGATTAGGGACGTGACTATTTTCTATTATCGTAAGCTCTCAAAATCTCTACATCCGTAGCAAGAGTACAAATAATAGCTAGTCAATTTGCCAACCTACACTTATATTCTAAATAGATAACTATATGAGTGATAATGATATAACTATGCCATAATATTATAACTAAACTATAATATGATGATAGTCATATATAGAGCCTTATAAGAGTAAATATATAGATCGACGAATAACTAACAAGGTGAGTTTGTTCGATAATACGAGATAAATAATTAGATAGTCTTACCGAATGCTGGAATAACTCAATTTGAATGCAAAAATATTGACGAAATACATACTGGCTTGGATGTTGTGGCGTTGTGCATCGGATCCTCTTGTATAAAAGACAGTATTAGAGTCGATTCTGTATGATCCTTGTATAGGATGAATTTGTGTAATACCTACTTTTGATATGCTAATACGTCATGTTAAAGTATTGATGTGCTTATGATTTTATTTTGTGCTGTGTGACAAAGCCACAAAGGTATAGGTATCGCTGGTGAATTATCGTGTTGTTTTTACCGAATGTTTTGATAGGAGGATTGTTGAAGGAGTCTTAATATAATATAATATAATACGAGTTACAATGCGTTCATGACTTTATAATGTACGGTGTCGTCTGGCGCCGCTGATACATGATTGTGTTGTTTACTGAACGTCTGATCGGAGAGGTGTTGAATATTATTTATGTGTTGCATGTATCGCGTGATGTGTGTAGAAGGAGTGCATATATGTATATATTATGCCTAATACGTACCTATGTATATGTATATTGAATCAATATACACTCCATATGGCCCGTCGTTTTAAATTATCCTATGTTTTTATTAAAGTATATATTATATTATACATTTATAACAAAAGATATTTAAATAATTTATTTTAAAAAAAAGTTCAAAGATTATAATTACTTATAGTATCTTACCTATATCAGAAAATCCAAATTATTATTCATACAAAAAAATATACATAATAAATTATAATGATTTCTCGGTTTAATTAAATATTAAATATCGTCATATAAAATATAATATATTATAAAATGAAAAAAGCGGATAAGTGAATGTCATTCTGCTATACAGTAGGTTACAAGTGGGTCATCATTGTTTATTGTATGGTATTAAATATTGAATTCAATGATATAATATTATTGTCTACGAAAAAAGATTCTGAGCTGAGTTGAGTCAGTGTGGATATTTTATATTATATTAATTATTATTATTATTATTATTACTTCATATTATTAATACAGTAGCCGGTAAGTTGAATTAATATTATAAAACCGTTATTCTCGATTATTTATTATGTAATTTCATCCAAATTTGATCATAAAAAAACTATTAAAAAAAAAAAAACGGTGTTTATATTTTTGAGATTTTTTCGGTTATAGAATGCTCTACTTACGTGGAAGTGTGGAAACTTGTTTTAAATTTTTAATCCTTAGCTATAAAAGTTGAATATTTTATCAATTTTTAACTATAAAATCATTTTTTAATTTTAAATTTGATAAATGTTGTCAAAAATCGAACTTTAAATGCTTATAAAAAAAAAAACTGTGCCTTTGTATTTTTAATATTTTTCAACTACTATTGTAACAATAAATTGTCTTAATTTTTCAAGCTCTTTTACCCAATAAATAAAATTGTATTGACATTCATAGAAAAAACAGACTATGTCTGTAAACAGCTAAAAACGAGTCAAAATATTCTGAAAATGTTATCAAACATAGGAATTGATAAAATCAACATAATATTATTATGATATAAATTTCAAATATCTACAGTTCTTCGTTTTTGAATTACAGAAAAATAAGAAAATCGATACATGAGAAATTGAGTGAATATCCAACCTTGGAAAAATTTGAACTTCAAACGTTCATAAAAATTAAATTTGACTTTCAGGTAGGTATACATTTTTTTTTTTTGAAAGACGTAGGCAAACTTATGAGAAATCTTGAATAACATCAAACCTTAGATTTAAAAAGAAAATTTTTTATGAATTTCTAACTCAACATAATGTGCACATTTTTGTGATTTTTACGTATTTTGTCAAAATTTGAATTTTAAATAATTATAAAAAAAAATTGTGACTGGATTTTTAATTTAATTGTTAATTTTTCAACTGTCATTGTAACAATTTATTAAGAGCCTTGTATTAAAATATCAAGCTTTTTTACCCAACAAATAACATTTTATCAACATTCAAGGAAAAAAAAACTAAAATTATTGGAAACTGAACATGTCCTTAAACAGTTTAAACAAACAAAATATTTTGAAAATGTTATTGTGTATAGAAAATGCTAATATTAACAACCAGTGAAAATTTGATGAATATACGTTTGTATATGTTTATTTTTTAATGTCGTTTGTTTTAGTGTAGTAAGCCGACTCGCAAGTATACCAGATGATGTAGTCAAAGTGATGTAGTTCGGTTTCACTCGAATATTTCTAACCCCAAATTAATTATGTTCGAAATATTTTAAGTCCACTAATATTAAATCAGAAAGTTAACTGGCGTGAAGTTCTCTGAGTGCTGGGTCAGATCACGTCTGAAAACAGGCTGTTTCGGGGTCTCCTGTATAGTCTTACCTCTCTCCCCCAGCCTATCGATAAGAATTAAGAGTATCCGTTTACCGCGGATGTGGTGACCACAATCTTATCGTAAATGCTTATGGCCCACGCTCATAGCATTTTGATTATGGACTGCGTAGTGTATTTTACTATACGATTAATTATTATTTATTTGACATATATTATATATGTATTATTTATGTATTATATACTTCACATTCCGATGCATCATATACACGTACATAATATATATTATGTATATTATATTATAATATTACAAATGAGTACAACTTTATAAACACAATTCGTCTTTCTGGTTATCCCATATCCTATATCCTGCTGTCATATACCTATATATACACCATTTCACGCAGATGTGTTCAGATAACTATATAATATTATTAAGTCGTCGCCTACACTTCCTATGTGATGGTTATCTATTCATTCAATAGTGACCACTACTATTGCTTCTTCCTGTTTATCCTATTTTTTATATCATGTATATAATTTCTTGTTTGTGTAATTCAGCGGATTCATATTAAGAAATTGTTCCATGCATATCTGAACTGGTTATATCTTATATAATACAATTTATTATTATTATTATTATTAGTTATCACGCTGGACGCTAGCTCCCAGCATACGCAATGGCCAATGACTAACGAATTATGGACTTCACGTTTATAAGTTATAAATGTTATAATAGTCGAATTAGAGTATGGCGTATGCTGGTATTAACCAATTCCACCAACTATCCATTTTACATGGAACTCAAAAATAACTCCCTAGCCCGTAAGAATATATTTATATATATTGTACATAGTTAAATATAACTTGTAATATATTATATTTCTACTTATTACTACACTAAAAACATAAAATGATTTACAACCAATAATGACCATACACGAGTGTAGAAAATCAAAACGCAATTTAAAAGATAAAATAATTCTTTAATTAACATAAAAATATCACAATTACGTAATCAACAAAATAATTATGCCCATATATGGAAACACAAAAAACCAGACTACAATGAAAGGATAAATCAATACACTATAAAACTGTCGAAAACAAATCAATAAAAAATAACGACCACGATATCGCACAGCTACGTCACCGGAAAATACCCAAATAATAATCACATACGGATATGAAACATCCTAACGCAGCTTCAACGCATTACAAAAGATAACTCTTAATAATTAATATCAAAATATTATATTTGCCTCAATTCACACCTAGCAGTATAATAATCATGCCCATATATGGAAATACAGAAAATAATCATACTAAGAAGATATCGTACAAATAAATTATCATATAACAAAAAACCCTTCAAAAACAAATCAATAAATAATAATGACCACAACCGGCATTAAAGTAAACCATTATTCAATTACAAAGTAATAAAAAGTAATTACACTATTCAAATCATCTCACGGCAGATAATACAAATAATTATCACATGACGCAATTGTCTACAAGAACAAGGTAATTAAAACAGAATCTCAAATGCAAGAGTATGAAACACGTACCAATACATGAGTTTCAAGGCCAGGCGGCAGGCACCTGCGATGCTGCACAGCGATATTCTAAGAGGAGATAAATCCGGTTATACAACGGGAACCTAAGATTCGCATCAGTGTATCTCCATAATTGGTGCAGTGCATCTCCACAATCGGAGCAGTGTGAATCTCCACAAGAACAATGCACCTTCACAGGTGCAGTGCATCTCAAGAGTCAGGCCAGTACATAAGAGGACCTTGATTTAACACCGAAGACACATCACACACAATTGTATTGTATTTTCCAAAATTTAACTTACTATCGTTTATTCGTTTATTTTAAAGTTTAACTATTGCGTTGGTTTAATACACCAGGTATGGTCTTATTGATTTAAAATTCACACAAACAACTTATCTTATTATTTATGCACCGCCTATACAATTTTCCATAATATTTACAACCTCATTACACTCTTTTAAATTCACAGATTTAAAACGATTTACGAATTAATATAATTACATTAAACTAATCATTGTCAACTGAAAGGCATAACTTAAAATTTCACTCTTTATAAGTGTTGACTCTTATAAATATATTTACAATTTAATGTTATCGGGTGGCGCTTCGGTCATATTCGAAAGAATATCGTCGTGAATACTCCCATGTAATATTTGCATTTTAAGTATACTATAAGATCCAAACGATTACTTAAAGTACCATGTGTACAACTTAATCAATTATCATTGGCCTATAAATTTAAAGTAATTCATAAATCAACAGTTCTACACTTCTACCACGGTCAACTAGAACAGATTTTTAAGACTATTTGTTTAAACTTAATATTTCTTGAGAATTGGGTTTTGGAATACATTTGTTATATAACATAGTTGAGGTTCTACTTCAGTAGTATTCGAAAGAATATCTTCGTGAACGCTTCCTTAAAGTGCTTACGTATGGAATGGGTTGAAAATCTAAATACTTATTAAATATCTATAACTAGTGCACACCTTACAGGTATACACTAACATAAGGTATTAGATCAATCAATTAAATAGCAAAGGTTCATCAGAAACATTAAACTATTCCAATAAGTTCCAGTATTCATAAGATAAGTAATACACATAATTGTAGGAGTGAACCATACACAGTTAATTAAATATTACAATAATAACGCGAATCAAACCACGATCAATCAACAGAATTACCAGTACATCTGCATCCAAGTATACGTCATCCCTGCAATCAAAGTAAGTGACATTATATTCACAATTACTTGAGTCAGGAACCTAATTCTACAATCCACCGCAAATACAATAATAATCTGTAGTATAGTAAAATTATATATGCATCACCAATCCACATAGGTAGTTAAAATATTACATCCTCTATGTTTGTCTAATATTTAAAACTATTATTTACAACCATTAACTCAGCACCTAACCACATTATAGATCGTCCCCCCCTATTTTATACTCTATCTCTATTTTCTTTTCTTTAAATTTATTCTACTTCAAACTATAGTAGTATAGTATACCTTTGACAGACAACAGTATCACAAACTTATCACATATAATATTGTCATATACAATTATAATTTCTATTTTAATGACTGACTTGTGTTTTTTGGATATTTATAATATTGTCTGTTTCTATTAAGTATTAATAGAATATTTATCGACAACATGAAAAATAAGCACTTGCCCCCGTCCACTACAAGGCCATACGATGCCATTGTCTATCGGGTTGTTATTCTCAGAATATAAACGAGATATTAATACATAATATTATAGACTAATGAAGTAATTGTAGTAGTATAATAGTACCTTTTTTTTTTTTTTTTTTTTCCCATGTTACATCGCTGCATGAGGGCCGAACTGTTTTTCACATTGCTTAGCCCCCATGCAACATCGTTTATTTTAATAAAATTTACATTCATAGTTTCGGCTCGCATGAACTGTGATACACCTTCCTTAGCGGTGGCTAGTATGTATTCGTGTACCACAGGCCCATGATGCCTTACAACTTCTGTACAATTGGCGAAGCCACATGGGGATAGCCGAGACAGGCCTCGAGCTAGCCCCTCACATAAATTTACAGTTTTTGCATATCTCCTTGTAATCTTCTCGGGTCGATCTGAGTCCGCCACCCTAGACCTCGCGTTCTGAAGTCCTCTTCACGGACCGGTCTAACCAGCCATCCTGGACTTCACGTTCTGAGCTCCTCTTCTCGAGCCGGCCTCAGCCCGCCGCTCTGGATTCCCTTTCTGGGTTAATCGCCAGCAGCCTCAGCCGCTTGGCGGACCCTCTCCTTTGCTTCCTTGAGAGTCAGGATCTCTTCTACCATTTTGTAAAAGATCCTGAATGTCTCTTCTGCGTCGTGCAGCACTATCGCCTTTTCTTGACGATCGGCGGGGAGGTCTTCGAAGAATCAGCGGGGAGGTCTTCGAAGAAGTATAATAGTACCTAATATAGTACAATACTACAATAGTCTAAATTCTAGAATATTAAAATACCTCAATTTTAGGTACCTACTTATTACTTTATAATTACTTTGGCATGCAGACGTGCTATATTATTAATTATTTTATCATTATTTCTATCAGTATCACAATTTATAGTGTTAAAATTTTAAATAATTGCATATTTGATTTGATTCTTTCGCGTTAAAAACTCCCTGCCAGTTTACACCTATGATGGGGCCCGCTTCTAATCTGAGACCCCAATATCCGCCCCGGTCGTTCCGCCACTGTGTAGTGGGTACATCTGCAGTATTGACTTATAAGCAGTGTTGGGAATAGATAACTAAAACATCATCTAGATAAGATAAGATAATTTTAACAAAATATTATCTAGATAAAGATAAATATAACAATACATTTATCTAAATAAATCAAGCTGTATAAAAGAGAGTTCGAAAAAATGTTAGACCATTTAAAACTCAAGAACGGTTGGACCTATTTGTACGAAAATTGGTGGGGAGGTAGCTTAGAACTAGGAGAAGGACATAGGATAATTTAAAAAGGGTAAATTCCAACCCGGGGAGGTGCTCAAACAGGGATGATAAGATTTACGATGGAAATTTTTGTTTATAAATGGTTGGTATTGGTTATAGGAGAAATAATTAGTAGAAAAAATTATTTGTTTATTAGTGGTTGCCATTGGTTATTAACAATTGTTATAACTCGAACATTAATTTATAGATTAATAAGTTTTCCAAAAAAAAAAAGGGGTCCTTGAATGATTTAGATTTGGACCAGGTAGGCCCAGTCCCCCGGGGATGTGCTGAACAGGGATTTTAAGATATACGATGGACACTTTAGTTTTTTAAATCAGGCTATTGGTTATAGGAGAAATAATTGGTAGAAATTAGTATTTATTATTTCATTGATTGCCAAATGTTAATCAGGCAGATCAAGTGCAAGCATGCATAAAATCAAATTTTTACACATATAGCCGCTCATCGGCGTTGTCGGATTGCCTACCAGGGTGGCTGAGTTACACTTACTGCAGCGAGTTACACACAAAAGGAGTTGAATAATCACAGTTTTTTTAAGAGTTGTCATATTTTACGGGCAGCGTAGTGTACGGGATCAGCTAGTACCTAGATAATTATCATTTTTTTGCACTTATTTATGTGGTTTTATGTGTATTTGAGTTGTTAGATTTACATCAATAAAATTACATAACGACATAATATTTATGATAAAAACGGATTGCGCCTTTTATTTTAATCATACCTACCTTAAAGCTCTATATTCTTTTTGAATATATAAAATATGAAACATTATAAAATTTATACTAATACCAGTTACCCCTTTGATGTAGTTAGTTGACTTTTTATTAATATAATATTTACTTATTCTACTACCTAGTTATAAAATGCATATAACAATGAATAAATAGTAATTCATACATTTTAGTACAAATTAATAAAGAAAACAAATTATTTATTTATATTATCTCAAGGAAAGTTGGTTCGAAATAAATCTTGTCAAATGCCTATGAATGCATTAAATAGCCACTTATAATTAGGTGATCATATTAAACTAATTACCAAGATGGAATAGTTACTAGTTCATAATCATAAGACAAAAAACGATTAAGGTGTTCCATGACTCGTTCATGTTTGTAAAATAATACAGTAATTAAAAAAAATGTATAATTATTCATTATTGTAATTTTTAATTAAGAGCACTATTATATTAATATTATCTAGATAATCCCATTTTTTATCTTAGCAAAACATCAGATGAATCATAATATAATTATCTAGATACTTTAAAAGATGATAAATTAAAAAAAAAACTTTATCTAGATAATTCCCTTCATGTAGTGTGATATGCGGTTTATGTCACTTTTAATCCTAATTGCCAAATTCTAGAAGGACACGGCTGTCAATATTATTTTTGAATAGGACTACGACGTATGTGTTCTGTAAGTATAACTTGTAAGGTCAATATCGATTATCGACTATGATGGAGTGTTTTTATTAAAATAATATAATATAATATGGAACCTTGTGAGCGTTGCTCACAACAGTACTTGAAATTTCTGAAATATGATGATATGCAAGTAATATTAATTAAAAGCTGTTTGTGGTTTTAAAATTTAAATGCTAAATATTTATATGTATAGCCAAGTTTATGAGATGTATTTAAATAATTAAATAAATAATATTAGGTTAGTAAATAAAACAGTAAGTAATTGGAGCGGAGCGAGAATATTTTTTTTTTAGGTTGGCAAATTAATGAATCAAGCTCCATGATTTGTCTTTCGGACGGCCCTTAATATATTATGCATTCACGCATAAATTTTTTTTTTTTTTTTTATTTAAAGGTTTACAGGCTTCAACTACAATGGTTATTAGCCACGCATAAATTTATTAATGTTTTACAATTTAAAATTAAAATTACCTATTAATAAAGCACGTGTCGTTTCCAGTAGCGGCTCGTGAGTAAATATTCTGGGGATACTTCAATTAGCGCCTACAATAATTATTAATTGTACAATAATAAATTATGACGACGTACAGACGTACCCACTGTAACTAACGTTGGTGGCACGGCATGGCATTTAGGACCTATATTATAGGTATTGTTATGAACCCAGGTTCAATAGCGCCTATAATGCGCGGCCTTCATTTTTTTTTTTTTAATATTGACTCAATATCTGATTTAAAACTATCGGGCAAACCGCTTATATTAATAGTTTTTGACTGGCCAAAGAAGCCGTTTTAAAAAAAAGTTGACGTGAATGCACACCTCTCCACTATCTAGATACTGTCTAGTGACAAACTGTTTATCGTTGACACACAGCAAAAATGTCATTATTGCTACACTCCTTCAAAATCGAGTTTGAAAATGTTCCCATTTCACTCCCTATTTTATAATCAATATTTACATTATAAGTTCAATGGGCCGAGATGAATACCAGATGTACCCTATTTAATACAATCATACAGTGTCTCGCTATAATATAAATCATAACGCCATGTGCCCATGTCCTACCTAATTTGCACGCTTGGCGACTTTTCTGTACCTATGTGGCGGAATTCAGGTCTCGTACCGTAATTTAATTCTCTGGTCGATTCGTAACCAAACTCTTAGGCGGTGTTGGATATTTGAATAATCCAAGTATAATTATGTAAGTAATTTGGAGAATATGACAAGCGCTAGTCAAATTACTTACCACAACTTCAAGTAAAAGGAAAATGGACCGCCAACACAACACCAATAAAGATTAACGCTATTGATGACGTAAGAGAATAATGTATGCCACCAGCTAAATGGAAATTATAAAGAATGATTGAAGTTTACCCAGAAGGAGATGGAGTAGTGAAATATGTAACTATAAGCTCATCATTGGATTCCAAAATTAAATACCCGACTGTGACACTATGCATCATGCTCACCGAAACAGATACTGTTGAAATTTGGAATTGTCTAATAGGGGAAGGATCTTGAAACCGAAAACACTATCTGTCCTCTATTGTTCAAAAGGCTATCACCCCATACATAGAAAGATATCAATGGGACTAAATAATATACTCGACTACTCGAATATCAAGGCAATTCTTCCATTTTCTGCGCGGTTATTCAGTGAAACCTCATAAATGAAGGTGAACATCATCCCCGCATATTTTGTCTCTATTTTACCTATGGAAGCAAATTTACGTTCAGCAGTTCGAAATATTATATTTAATAATATGGAGAGTAATATTATAGTTACTATAACAACTATTATACCTACTAGTCCTCATTTTCCTTCTCATTGTCCATCTCCATTATTTGAAAAAACATTATGTCCTGTGGTTTTTATTTGAGCAATTTTTTGTTCGCTTGTCAGACCTATCGTTGAATATGACCTAATAACCAAACTTAAAGAACATTATCTGTGTTTTCTCGTTAGCTTTTATAATATTTTAACTTGGTGGTTTGTGGTTTATAATAGCATGCCTATGTATAGTATTCGTTGAAGTCGACGGAAGCGTTGATCAGTCTCACATTGACAGAGTAAGTTATCACATACAAATTTAAATTGCTCGCACGAACAGCTGCTTAAACGATGGGAAAAACCCATATTTTGCGACTTGCGTTTACAATATAATATAGTACATAAATATTCCACCGCCACAGAATTGATTTATCGTGAGTAATAATAGAGACAACTACATAGGTCGACGTGCAACAATTATATATTTAATCGTGATAACTGATAAGACATAACATCTTATCAACAGTGATCAATTATAATTTATATTCCAAGTGTAGTCAAATAAATGTATTGGTACCTAGATCGAGTATCGACTATCAACTATATATGATCATATTATACAAAAAATTAAGCAAAAGGCCTCAATTGGCGAAGTCCGATCCATGTTTTATTATCTATGAAGTTAAACAATAATTTAAAATGTACACGTTTTTATTATGAACATGCCGCGAGTAATAGGTGGTCGAATGAATTGGGAGAACAAAATAGGCAGGAGTCTGACCGCCGTAGTCACAAATCTCATTTGGAATAGAGTATATTATTATATTTTTATTATAATCGGTTGGTAACAATATACATAGCAGTAGTATAGTTATTTTTTATTAGAAAATATATTGCCTATTATACTTATAGTTTAGTCAGCAAAATAAGAGACAAAATCTTTTAAAAATCGTAACTCGGCGACTATTAGTTAACAATATACAATATGTACAAAATAGTAAATACGGCTGCTCGAAGTGCAATTAATGTCGTTGTCGAAAATATATCTAAGTCCAATAATTCAGTAAACTGAGTGGCGTGAAGGGGCTCGGTGTATCTGGGTCAGATCACGTCTGAAAGCAAGCCGTTTTGGAGTCTCCTAAAGTCCTACCTCTCTCCCCCAGCCTATTAATAAGAGTATCTACGTTCCCACGGATGCAATGTCCGTCCATACTGAATTCTCGGAAATGCTTACGGCCCACGTTCATCCTGCCGGTTGCATTTCGACAATCTACTGCGTAGTATTGAAATTAACCATATACTATATATATATCACTATATAGAATACCTATAAATATGATATTTTTTTTTTTTTTTTTTTTTATTGGGGGGGTAAGGCTTCGACATCTGAGGTCATTAGCCTATTTGTGGGGGAGGGTACGGTAGGTTTTTGGATTGGGTAGATTTGGTACACGTGTGTGTGGCAGAATTTTTGAGTGGGCACCCGTGGGTATCTGCCATGCCCGAGAGGGGGAAAGCGGTTACTCTCTCCAGACATCGTGACTTGCCCGAAGAGAGGAGCCGCCCGTGACCGAGGTTCGAACCGGTGTCGGCTGCGTCGCAACCGACGCCTTAGACCGCTCGGCCACCACGTCCCCCCAAATATGATATAATATTATCATTTAAAATATCTCACGCATTATGGTATTTGGTAAGTGTGTGTGTGTGTATAATACTACATCGTTCTTAGAATATGATACTCATATTGTACTCTCCTGTCTCCTTGACTCTGCGTCGAGCCTAACTGATAATTGAAATCGATTGCTTACACTACTATCGCTTCTTAAACCTGTCCCATTTCTCATATTATGTATATACTTTCTTGTAATTCGTCAAATTTATATTGAGAGGTATCCCATACACCTACACTGATTGTATACTATAATCTATTATTATTAGTGTCACGCTGGGCACTAGCTCCTAGCATGTGGATAGTAAACCCATTTCCACATTTGTGTAATAATAAGTGTCTTACAAACCAGGATCAACTTTTAGGAGGCCACATGAAATAAAATTTTTTTAAATAGTATTCCATATTTTTAATAAGTCTTGTGGCCTGGGGGCCATTCCACACTCCTCTTAATGCAGTCCTGCATATAGTAGGACCAAAAACGTGGGTATGCATTTGATCCGGATTCCCTTATATTCATCAAAATAGGTGATTAAAAATGTACAGAGTAATTTTCCATTTTGTGTTGATTTTGCTCCAACCGGCAGAGTTTTATGTTTTAAGCCCTTGAAGACATTATCAATAAATTATGAAAGGTACATCAAATTTATAACATTCAAAGAAAACACATATTAATTAACTATAAACTTTATTAAATATAAAATATAAATATTGAATCTCGTCAAAATGAAAGCATCCGCTTTTCAAACAAGACCATAATTTAGAACTTTTTATGGGGTCAATTCAAAAATAATAAATAAATTATTAAGGTATAACCCAATTAATTTAACTCTAAAATAACTCCTGCTCTAATTACGGTCTTGCTATAAGTATAACTCATTAATACTTGGATACTTAAGTATATCAATTAAAATAAATATCTTGATTTAAAAAAAAAAAATAATAATTGTTAAATACTAAAATTATTATAATTGACCTTCACATATTATTAGCAAATAATGTTGATTTACAAGGCATTTGTCAATAATTTTACATTGCTTATTTATTGTAACTTTAATCTATGCTAAGTATGTATTTAAAGTTACATAACTTCATTAATAATAGAGGTTCTTTTCCAAAACTCATTGATTCTATTTTTTAAATTTCGATTGTGCCAATCAGTTTAATTGCTATTTTTCTATAGATTGAGTGTAATTAATTCAGTTATTATATACCTTCTATAGATCTTGGAACAAAGAAAAATATGTTTCCTGAACAATTTGATTTTTGGCAATAAAGTGTTTTGGAAAAGAACCCCTAATTTCATTTATATTTTAAGTTTCATTATGTAATAAATAATTAAAAGATGTAATTTAATGCCAACATAATGTCTATTTCCTGTTAAGTAGTTCCAAAACAAGGCCTCCCAAAAGAGTAAGGAATATTTGATTAAATTAGGTTCTTTATTAACTGTTTGTGACTAATATTGTGATCATTGATCATATAGGTCATATGCTGTTGTTGAAAGTATTATTGTTTTGAGTCAAAATTAGTACATGATAAAGGTTATTGCTGATATTTACATATATTATGTAGATTGTTTTCTACTCTTAAATATCTAAAAAAAAATAATAGATTGAGAAACTCGATAACTAACTATAATCTAGAAACATTGCTTATTATGTTAATATCTATAGAAAAATCAATTTTCATGGAACTAGATACTGATATAATAATAACGAACTGGGTACTAAAAGTAATATTTAAAAAAAAATTGTTATTTTAATAATTATTATTAAGCGTTTATGTAATAAACTATTTTTAAGGAAAAGTTTTATTTTATATTAAATAACAGAACAAGCTAAAAATTATATTTGTTTTTTGTTTGAAACATAATACAGTTAAACTGGAAGAATGTTCAAAGTTAAAATCAAATTAAATTTATAACTTTTATATTAGAAATTCCAAAAAACCAGTGTCAAGAATATATTTTACTCAAAAAATAGGTTACAGCTTAAGCTCTTGAGTAATATATTAGTATAATACATTTTTTTTAAAAGCCACTCCTTTGAATTTGTACGCATAAAAATCAGTCAAATTTTAATACTACCTATTAACTGTAAAACTTATCAAACACTCTTCTTTGAAATATTATAATTATAGAAAAGTTAAATAACAAACAAAAATTAAAATAGTCTCAGTTAAATTGCTATAAAGTTTAGTCAGCCTTTCAATGAAATAACTAAAACAACAGTAGGTATACAAATTATAATACTATGGACTTATAGTAAACTATATAAAAGAAAAGTCATGCCTAATTACTCCTATTTTTTAATGAAATAAATAATAATATTACTATATTTTACACAATAATAATAGTTATTACTTTAATAATTGTTCTCATGTCCAATATGTCATAGGTATTTACAAATTAAATAATAAAATTGAATACATACAAGAAAATAAATGAAGTTGCAAGTAATAACAAAGAAGATGCAGTTTAGGGTAATATGATAAAAAAAAAGCCTATGTAGATATAATGAACAATATTATAAAAATGAAACATAATAATTTTGATTAAATAACTTACAATCCAGTTAAAAAGAAACACAACATTTGTTTTGGTGGTAATGCCAATCAGATTTCTGAAAAAGAAAATTTAAATATTTACTTGATGGTATATTAGAATATATAATAATATAAATACAGCTACATCTAACACTGCATAGATCGAGTGCGGAAAACATTAAGGAATAATAGAATAAATTACTTAAAATGTATTGGAACAAAATATAATTTATTTGTTCCAAGTATATATTTCGAAACATTATTAATAAGGGGATTGGTGGCGAACAGTTTTTAATGAGTTTGAAATAGCCAATTTTCAAATGTATGTGATCATTAGTATGTGTAAAAAAATATCGGAGCTCTCCTGTGAGCGCATATTAAAGTCAATGGCTCGGCGTTGAGTGCATAAACGGCAAACAATTTATGCTAATTCGTATGTATTTTTTGTTGATCCAACCGATCGATTTTATAATGCAGTAATATTTTGGAAAACTAATTTAAATTCACTATAATGTCTACTTGAGATCGGTCAATTCACATTCTATGATTTTTGTTTTAAATGCCGAATAATCAACGTTTGAAAATATTCCAAAATTTCAAAATAATCAAAACTAAATTTATAGTTGTTGTTCTTGTGTTGGGGGGAGGGTGGGGGGCTGGTGAAGAAATTGGGATAAGTGGACTGACCGATTTCAAGTAAACATTATAGCGAATTCAAATCAGTTTTAATAAGTATTATTGCATTAGTAAGTGCGGCCAGCGAAACTAGAAGCTTGACCGTCACGCGAATGGTGGCCGTTTTCGTGCAGTCCGGGGGTTTTAAATATTCCAATTTTTTTCTGTGAGCCACTGATACAGCTGAGATCACTGTATTTCAGCTGTTATATGACGAATTTCGTGACCCTAACTAAATATACCATAGAATAATAATATAGAGGTTAGAGGTTCCCTATCTCGACTGTATAACCGAATTTACGACAAAAACAAAAACTCTTGTGTCTATTAACTAGATATTTCCTCACTAGGTTATGCTGAAAACTACATAAAAAAGTGATAACGATTTGTTGTTTTGCAAATAATTATATATATATATTTATATGCAAATAATTGAATAGGTTGGCTAAACTGTATGGATTTTTACAATATTTTAGTCCATATAAAATGGTAGTACTATATATCGTGTCTAAGTCATTGGCTTCAATTTTTAGAAAAAACGGCACCTCTATATTACCCTATAACATGTACATTGTATGGATAAATATTAAACAATAGTTTGTCTTTATAACAAATCACGTGCATTTGAAATCATTTTAAAGTAGTCGTAGAACCACTAATAAAAATTTGCCATGCATGCGTTGGTAACGCTTCTAGTTTCGTTGGTCGTACTATAGGTCGATCAGTATGATGGACAAAAGATTGGTATAGCTAAACTAACTGTCTACCACCGACTCCCCTAATATTAGTTAAAAATTGGTTTTATAGGGAAAGTAAACAACATAAAATCTTACTTGGCATTGTATACTGCAATAAAAAGCAGCCAAACAAGTATTACAAGAAAAACAGGAAGTATTTGAGCAGTTGGCCGCCATACACTAAAAGAAGATAGATTATATTATTTTTAAATTTGTAAAAATTCAACCTTTCAAGTACTAAAATATTTTTAAAATTAAAATATGACAACAGAAACACAATATCAACCTGATCAAATTCTTTAATTGATTGTGTAAGTATAATGCAATGACATTATACCTCCAAAATCATATTAAATGTTTCTGCTAGGGTTGCAATTTATTTGAGATTAAAATTGGGACATTCAATTTTGGGAATAGAATACAAACCACCCACCATATGTAAATTATTTTCTGACTTTGAGGTATTCCCCCTCTTACTATTAAATTAAATCTTATATCGCTTTTACCTATTATGATAATCACGGGGTACTGCAAAAGTGTTAAATACCAAAAAAATTCAACAATTCCAAAAAATTGCCCTCGGGAAAATAACGTTTGCCCCACCCTTTGTATCTAATTACACTTTACATAAAGACCTATCAATTAAAACTGTGACAGAAGAAGCCGTCGCTTCTACACAAATTTTCATAACCGTCTCCAAACACACCAAAACCCACTCATTAAAAACCTGTCCACCCAAAACTTACCTGGTAACCCCAGGCATCGTCTAAATAAAAACTGGTGCCGTGACTTATTAAGAAACTAAGCGAGAAGGAAAAAAAATAATAATAATAAATAAATAAATGTAGTTAGATAACCAAACAACTCTCAGTCAAGTGCTACTAGTGGGTGGCTTCTTATCATGTATTCATGTTATATATAGCCCTTATTGTGCATCAGTTATACAGATTGTGTATACTATTGTAAAAATAAAAAAAATAAAAAAATAAAAATGATAATCCCAATTATTTGTGTATATTATCTATATCTAAGAAAATAAAATATCCTCTGTTATCCATACATAGGTACTGAATCTCAAATTCCATATTATATAACAAATTTTTCAATATTTACCCTTTTATTTATAGTATCTGCGTTCTGGTGATTTGGCATGTTAGGTAGTCGAGCATCAGGCAAATCTGGTGAAACCTGAACATATTTAAAATGTAATAACTCATATATTTTAACCTACCTCGTGTTATTGATAATAGTTATAAAATATCGGTCCCTATCCGGCTGGGGTCAGCAAGTCAGAGGTAACCTGCCAGCATTGGCAAAGGCCTAGTGGAACGAAAACCATGATGAACATTTCTGAGATGTGGCTATGGCCTCTACCTTCCTGCCCTACCGGCTTGTAAATTTGGAGATAGACTGCCCCCAGTCGAACGAAGTCCTAAAGCAGGGGTGGCCGCCTTTTTCAGCACATTTGATATTATTGAATGGCACATAGCGTCAAATAAAATTACATATGATTTTTAAATAGTTCTAAAATTATGTTTTCCAATATTAAATATATCATAAGTCGTAAATATTATAGTACACATCAATTATTGTCTCAAAAATAACATAAATAATGTGTTATTTTTTAAAGGCAGATTCTCAATTTTTTTTTTTTAATCTGTCACAATTTGGAAAAAGGTTGGCCACCTCTGCCTTAAGCGAAGAAAAACCTCGAACACAAACCAGGGCAGAATTTACCTGAACAATCTCACATGAGAGCGGTTAACACTCAAAGCGCGCCAGACCAGAAGACAAGCTAATCAGGCAACGGGGCACCGGTAAAGTCCCGTCAAGTCAACTACTATATTATGCGGTAGTCCCACAGATTAACAGAGGTTTAAATGATGGAACAAGACGGAAAGGAATGATGTACCCAAGTGGTCCAACCGGGGAATCCACTCACTATGGCGTCAGATCCAACAAATTCTGGGCGTGGCCATCCATCTTTCGATCCCAATTCCTTGTGCCAGAAATGCTACACATGATGACAAGCACTCAGGGGCATCAACCAGGTCTCTGTCTGTCTGTGGCTCTACTACGACTGACGAGATGGACGTACCAATGGAGGCGCAAAGAAAATCAGGCGATGTAGGAGATAAGGAAGCGCCACAGTGAGCAATCGGCTAACTAAAGTAACGCCGGGAAGAATCAACAACATCAATACCCTCAGTGAAGAAGATCTTCAAGAAACAAATGCAAAAAATACGACAAAATAAAAAACAAGAGAAGCTGAAGGAACATAATAGAGAAAGCCTTGGAGAACCACTAAATCAAGGAAATAGTAAAAGCAACTAGGATCCCAGTGTAGAAGAATGAATTACGGATTCAGCGGAACAGGCATCCGCAGCGACGCTCGAATAGGGGGAAACGAAAAATACCAAACACGATGTCTGGGAAATTTTTTATTCTTTGAAACATTTTTTCAAACATCTTCTTACATTTTCACAACTTGTCGGACCTTTTTCATCATTGTATTTTATACACCACACATTCTGAAAATTTCAGTATCATTTTTCTCGTAACAAACCTATAATTTATGTTCTCCTTATTTTATTCCCAGATCGAAATAAGTTTGATTATCTAACTGTACTTTTCGGTTCTTTATTTAGTCTTTTGAATTCTAACTATTCCTTTCTCGTTTTTGTTATTTTTAAACAGAAGTTTCTTCCTTGAAATTATTTCCTAATGAGACTATCACGGATCCTTACCCCGCAGCATACTGCCTAATTACTATACTTTTATTTCTTGTACAATATGAACTGCCACATATTTTATCACATTTGCTGCTTATTTCAAATTTTACTTATACTATATATCCACGTTTCAGTGTGTTAGACTTAAATTAAATTTTAACTATCAAGTATATAAACAAGCCTATAAAGTGATGTTGATAATTAATTACCTGAGTATTGTGATCGGGAGTCTGCAAGTTATTCTGACTTGAGTAAGAATTTCTAAAATTATAATTTTGTTGTTGCATATATGTGTTCATTGATGGCACCATTGCTGTGTCACTTGCTGATAGATCTCTCATAATTGGATGTGTGTAGGTTGTAGGATATGTAAGCGCATTTGAATGTTGAGTATGAGAAGTTACTGATGTAAAGTTATAATTATAAAGTGATTGTGAATACGACGGGACAGAATTTGTATATTGAGTGTGGTAAGTACTTGATTTACTGCAAGAAGGATCACTACACATATTGTTATACAAGTTTGATGGCCATGTACTTGCTGCCTTCGGAAGCTGTGAGTTCGTTGCAGCTGAATACTGATGGTGAATTCCTAGCTGATTACTTGCATGATATGGATGCAGAATAGATGTTATATTGATATCAACTGGGGTATTTGTATTCGTCGCATTTGAAGATTGTGTAGTATTCGAAATTGATGGCCTCGTTTGTAGGCCGATAGGAGCTTGCGTAATATTGGAAGTAATATTATTGTAATACATACTTAAATTCCGAGTGACCATTGTTTGCAAAGTTCCCGGAGTTTGACTACTGGTATTACTGGATGAAAAATGATTGTAATATGGACTCAACATTTGAGAAATTCTTGATGGACTTAAGCTCTGAGGGACTGTTGCTGAAGAACTTGGGTTCGTTGGGACTGTTGCTGGTGAACTTGGGTTCGTTGGGACTGTTGCTGGCGAACTTGGGTTCGTTGGGACTGTTGATGACGAATTTACATTCTTAGAGACTGCTAATGAACTCGACTTCTGCGTGATTGCTGATGAACCATAAGAAATTTCAAATTCTCTAGGATTATTTGCAATGGTAAAAAATACGCGTGGAGGTTCAATTTGTGTTTTTGATTTTTTACTTTTTGTTGGTTTATTTGACGAACTGGTTATTACACTTCGGCGTTTATTAACAGATGATGGAACTTTATTGTTGCCAACAACTGTAGTATTATTTTTGACAGTGGAACTTTCAATACTTTTGTTGGAAGTTAGTACATTGAATTTTTTCTGAAGTTCACTGGCATTACCATTAAACCAATTTAACTTATTAACGAACGATTTTGAATAACTAAATTCAGGACGTACTATTATTTTAGGTATTTTATGATAAACTGGAGCAGGACACACTTTGTCTATATTTTCCGGTGTAGTATGATTAATAGTATTTATACAGTTGTCATCCGTTTTGAATTTTTTGCGTTCAAGTTCATTGGAAGGTGTGTTAATTGATATATTTGGTATTACTTTGGTAACATTAGTGGCATGTATTTCATCGATTTCCAACAGGTCATCAATTCTTGTCAATTCAAATATACCACTCTTCTTATGTGGCTTGCTTGGTTTCAAATCTTGATTAATAAATAAATATCTACACTGTTTAACCATTTTATAGTACGCTGATGCATTTTTAACAACTGAATTATTAAGATCTATTTTAAATTCATTTTTAGTATTCATAAAAATAAATGCGACAATAAAACACCAATCGAAGAACATACTAGGTAAAAACCAAGTTCTCCATAATGCATTATCATGATATTTTATGTATTTTTTAATGGCATCAAGAAACACAATCAATTTTAATTTCAGCTGACAAGGAACAATTGAAGATTTTTGAGCGATTTCACGAAATATGCAAATTAAACAACCTGTAAATGTTGCCATATTATATTCGGTGTCATTAAACATATTAAGGAGATTTATGATTAACTCTCCAACAAGTTCTGATTCCGTAGTTTTCCATAATGCATCTACTTTGGATAGAAAATCGTCATTTAAAAAATATGTGGCCAAATCTTTTATTATAGAATTTTGAAATACCTTATCATCAGTATTTATAATTTTTCTAATTTTAAGCTCTATATTTGCATGGTTTAATTTTTTTGATTGTTCTTTCGAATCATCAATATCCGCATCAATTTTTAATGCATTTATTTGAGAATTTACCAAATTTTGTGTACTTGTAGATTTTTCTATTTCTAGATCTATAATTTTTTCAACAAGAAAATTCGTTTCCAATGTAGTACTATCACTATTTTGGATGCATTCATCTATTACTAATGGAACCGTCATATCTTCATCATCAATATTCTGATCCAATATTGAATCTTCAGAATTTTTACCACATTCATTCATTTTTAATAGTGGAACCGTATTGTTTCCATCTATGTTTGTTTCCAATTCAGTACTATTAGCATTTTGAACAAATACGTCTGTTATTAATTTTGGATCCATAATTTCTCCAACGTCGGTTTCCAATGCAGTACTATTATCATTTTGAACATATTCATCTATTATTAATGGAACCGTCATATCTTCATCATCGATATTCTGATCCAATATTGAATCTTCAGAATTTTTACCACATTCATTCATTTTTAATAGTGGAACTGTATTGTTTCCATCTATATTTGTTTCCAATTCAGTACTATTAGCATTTTGAACAAATACGTCTGTTATTAATTTTGGATCCATAATTTCTATAACGTCGGTTTCCAATGCAGTACTATTATCATTTTGAACATATTCATCTATTATTAATGGTGAAACCGTCATTTCTCTATCATTAATATTCTGAACCAATACTACATTTTGAACACAATCATTAATTTTTAATTGCGGAACTGTATTATCTCCATCAATATTTGATTCTAATGCAGGAACTTTAGAATTTTTTACAATTCTGTCAATTTTAAATTGTGAAACTGTGTTTCGTCCAATAGCATTAACCTTTTCCAGAGCAAACCCTTCAGCATTTTGAACGCTTGAGTCGGTATTTAGTTGTGGATTTATCATCTCTTCAAGATTATTCATATTTGATGCGGATATTTGAGAATTTATAGTATCGCAAACTTTTGGACCTTTCTTAAATTTTTTGTGAACCGAAGTTTTTAATTGAGTAGTTGCCAAAATTGATTGTTTAGCACACGATTTATATAGTTGAGGACATATATTGGAATTTATTCGGACAATAATACCAGTTTTTGGTTTAGTTAGTTGAGTTACTTTAAAGGAATTGATTTTCGTATCATGTAGGCTAAAAGCTTTAGTTAAGCGCATACAACTACCACCTTCTTCATCATCTGAAATTATTGTTGTATCAGAATTATAATCTATTTTAGATGCGACATTATATTTATCAATTTTTTTTGTATATATGATTTTTTTATCTTTTGTCGAATGTTCCTTGCCAAATAATTTTAAATTTTTCTTATCAATTTTTTCTTTTAAACGGATTGTCATACTTTTTTTATCCTTATTTTTTTTAAGTAGTTTATCAGTTTTTTCTACAACTGTATAAGGCAAAGTGGATAACCTCCTAAAACAGAATTTTAAATAACTTAATGTAATTCTAAGTTTATATACGGACTGACACACAATAGAGAAGATAAGATAAAATTTGGTAGTAAGATATTTACCTATTAATAACTCCTGAAGATACATTAGGTGTAATATCAAGTCTTGAACATGTATTAGTAGCAAGTTGTTTCATCATAACTTTACTCTTTTCTACAGAACCGGTTACATCGTAACATTTTTCAAAAATCTAAAACATAAAATGAATACATTCATATTAGATTTAGGTTTGAATTAAATACTAATTATTATAGCTTTAAGCCGATATACATTTTAATGGTTTTTTTTATTCATTGGGCTCGGTATAGGTTTATGAATGGTTTTATATATTTTGGGTTTTGTTAACTGTTTTCAAAAACATTTGTTTCAAACCCTGGAGTTATAATTATAGACAGTATAAAAATGCACAGTTGTTATTTAAATTAGTCGTTATTTAAAGTTTTAGTTATTTTGGATAAAGCTACAATTGAGCTTATTAAGACAGATACGCGTTGTTTTGTAAAAAAAATTCATTCGTTTTATAGGTACGGAAACAGTTTCTAACAAATTTTCAAATACACCAATAAATAATTCGGTGGGACCATGTACCGCCAGTCCATTTGTTAACATTTTAACTTTTAAACATTATTTAAACATGAATTTATGCTTTTACTCAACTACATACTTAGTCGAGGACACGAAAACTGGCGTCTGATTTTAGCCCCCGGACTAGAGTAAATAGTAGAGTAGAAACTATTTTGTTGTCACTTAAGATGTCCCGAAAATTTACCAAACTTGTGGAATTGCAAACAATTAATCGTGATCGGAAAAAATGATTTTTACAATTCTTAGATAGTCAAGTTTACAAACAATTTTGAAATGTTATTTTATCTATTGTAATAGTAAATTATACTATGTTGCGTTCCAAGCATTTTATATTATTTTATGTAATGTAAATTACAGGCAATTAAAAACAAACATTTGTCATTAGAGTACAAATTAATTATTAGAAATGTTTTTTTTACCGATATACCTACAAATATTTCGGCATATTTTTGAACGTGTCAAGATCGTCATATCATTAGATTTATTCATTTGAAATTATTATGAATTATTTTTAACAATAGAGTACCTAATTGTCATGATGTATTATTCTAAATATATTTATATATTTCTATAATATAGTTAAACTCTTCGCTAAATTAAAATTCTTTAACTCAATAACTTTTTTTTGTGAAAAGAAGAAACATTGGAAGAAGTTTTTTTATTATTATGTAGATCAGTTTACAGATGTATTAAGAGCCAATTTTCAAATTATTTTGTTTTAAAGAGACTAATGACTGTAATGAGTAATGACTAAATAAGGAAATAAAAACATATCTTCAAACGTTATAAAAATAACTAATAATGAATAATGATACACAAGGACACAGGAAATTCATGTCTTATTAAAAATTAAAAATCACTTACCCTTTTTAAACGCGATTCATGTTCATCAAATCTCTTTATATATTCTTTGAAATTTTTGTTTAGGATAAAAGAATTAATTTTCTTGTAATCTAGAAAAAAAATACGCAATTTCTTCATTTAAAAATAAACTTACTAGGATTTAAATTTTACAGTAAGCATTCATTTTTTTTTTTAATAAAGAGCATTTTTGATATCAATAGTAGATAAGTACCTAAAAAACTATGAAAAAACCCTCAGTATATACTTATTAATTTTAAATAGTATAATATAGGGAAATTCTAAGCTCAGAAAGGGGGATCAAGGGGACGGTTGAAACGATCCCAAACCTATAGATTTTAGTTCCCATCTTTCTACAAAAAATATTTTCTAATACACACATTCAAAAGAAATTTAATAACTGTTCGTATTACTAACTTATAAATTTATATTTAATAACAAGATAATAGTTTGTAAATAAGACTTATAGTGTAAATGGGAGTGGGTGAACAATGCAGTTTAGTGTAATAGAGCTATTACCACGTATCCATAATTATATTGCGTTCGCCGAGAGAACGCAACCATCTCGCGCATCCAAATGAACGTACTCCGCCGTCTTGAGATATAATTCCCCCACCACGTGGCTACTATTTAAATGTTTACAATATGTATATTTTACTACGGTGTACGACGGAGTACCAAGCGAAGCGCTCGGGCTGGAGTAGTGGCGGGAAAGCGCAATAGTGAAGGAGTTTCGGGTGCCACCACGGACTAAGATAGTATGGACTGGTAACGAACGGGTGGGCGGGTGACGGGGAGCCGGGCCTGTTAAGGTTTGGGAGAGACGAAACGGGAAGAGAAATAGTACCACCTAGCCTCGCGCGCCACCTATATTCAATAAATTCAATCTTTTGGAAGCGCGGTCAAAATCAGTGGAGAAAATGATCAGGATTATTCAATTACAGGATCGAGATATTGGAGAAACAAAAAAAAACTCAAAAAGTATTTCATACAAATATTCATAATATGTAATAATGGAATAATAAATGGTTCATTAATATGAACATAGATAGAGCGCGAGCCGTATGCTCCCCCCGATATACGTCTCACCATAACCATAAGCAGCCCGGTGATATGATTATCGTTTCCAGACTCCAGTCCAAACTATGACTATCTATAAACCTTGGGTGCCACTCAGTTGCGTCTGGACGAACGCAGTATACAGATTATTATACTGAGAGAGCGGCCGAAAAATTTTTGTTCATTCTCGCGCATTCGTCGCTCGTCGGGTACCGTTGTAGCGCTTCTGTCGTATTTCGACCATTGTTGGCTATACCAAGGGTATGACACTCTCACAATTCCTAATGTTATTTGAAAAAAGTGGGGACATGGCCTGAGCTCTATGCCTTGAACTCGTGGGCACTGCCATTTTGTTAAATATGAAAATCGGCGGACGGCTCGCCACTGATATCATATATTTCAATAATTGATACCGTTTATACTTGATACCATTATGATAACACGTCATAACCATGATTATTTTAATTATTATTTATAATTATAATTACTAATAATAATTAAAATAAAAATAATTTGAAAAATAGTTATTAGTTTTAGAATTATATTTGTAGGTTATAGGAACAAAACGTAAATAAACAACAAACCATTTATTGTAAAAAAAATCGTTCACAACATCAACACTAAACCACCAGAGATCGCCCACCAAGCAGAGTGTCGCTTCTTTATTGTTCTGTGGCTATACACACTTGTCAGTTGCCACACAGTGGGGAAATGCGGCCTTAAAATAACGGACCTCAATCATACGGATGCGCGAGCCGTATGCCCGTATGCGTTCTCTCGTGGCACGGAGAATAGTATCCAATACATCAAATAGAATTTGTTACTGCGGTGATTGTGTCAACTATAGTAGGTAGTATTGTATCCATGTTTAAAAGTGTTACAATTGTGTATTATGTAGTATGGCATAATAATATATATTTTGACTTTAATAGTACAAAATTATATAATTAAAACCGTAAAAAAGTAGTATAAGTTGTAATAAAAAACGTTTTGATGTTAGTAGGTTTGAAACTAGGTTTGAAGGTTCCCCACTAAGAGTGATGTTCCAGGACCCAATAGTTCTCTAATTCAGATTTGGAATACAGGATAATAGTAAATAATAAAACCAAAAACGTACTTAAAAACAAAAAAGCTTTTGCTCGCATAAATTCAATATTTGAATATCTGGATTCCTTGTCAGTTGCTACAACCTAAAAAATAAAAATAAAAATAAAAATTAATAGTTTTCTCGAAGCGTTGAACTTGAACTTTAATACAACCACAACAACCACTAATATTATAATAATATGCTATGTGTAATAAAATGTAAATAATACATATTATTATGAACAATTTATAAGTAAATTCGGTAAAAAGGAATGTGCCGACCAGTTCTTCACGGACGATGGACTGGGAGCAACAATGTACGACGCAACAACGTTAGTCTAGGATTTGAAAAAAACTTTTACACTTGCATATGTCACGGACCCTGGCCCTCACACAGGTTTATTAATTAAACTCACTCGTACAGAAATCTTGCAATTTAATAAATACATTGTTCTCATGTATATGTATATTTGAACTAAAAACATAACTTAATAGTTAATACAGTAAATAAATTAAACAGGGATGTCACGTCCCATGTGCTATTCTATAATATAGGTACTTTCATTATACTACCATCAGGGATTCTACCAAGTGTTATTATACCTAAGCTATATCAGGGGTCGCAAACCAGTAGATCTTTAAAGGAATATTGGCTAATCGTATTATAGATTAATTATACCAATATTGATCACGAGCGTAATAAGAAAACATACAATTTTCCGATAGAAATATAATAAAAGAAGAATTATGCTGCGTGTAATAATAATATAATAGTAATATACCTAAATGGTGACTCTCAAATTGCCTCCCAAATATAGGCAGATGATCTTTTTTCACTCGTAACACTACCTTTCACACTACCTATACTAAAAAAAATCTGTATAATATGGACATATCGGTGGTTGTTTAATAAATTGTTGGCGGAATTAAAATAAATAAATATCCGGCAAAATTCATATTAAAATGGCGAAATCGATAAATGCCCTTAATGCTCCCTTAGCATAGGTGCCTAGATTATTAATTAATTTATCGATAGTTAGACAATTATACATGTAGTAGTGCACTACTAATTATATTATCAATTTCCGTAATGTTTAAAAATATTATTTTTTAGACATACACAGTAGGTATTTCTCAGACAGATTAATTGGTCGAATGCAAATAATCTTGATTATCAACTAAAGATTAGTGGACTATCGTATTCAATATCATCAGTTCAACATTGTCAATTTTGTTTGAGCAACCAAAATGTCAATATTTAAAAGTTTTGTAACATTTATTTTAAACCTAGGAAACATTAAATTGAGGTACCCTTCTATATTTACTATTTAGTATCATGTATACGCATTACGCTCATATTTGTATTTAATTTAAAATTAAATTAATGTTTGTGATTTGAACTATAGAAATCATCAAATAATAGGTATTGGAGTTTATTTCGATACAAAAGGGTACTACCTAAAATAAGAGGCAATTCAAGTGAATGATATTTTTGAAATCAGGAGTTGGTATATCAATTTGAGTAAACTTTTTAAAACAAAATTCGCGGAAGGCAACACAATTCATATGCGCTCAAAAATAAATATTGGTTGATCAGATCACCAAATACTTAAAATTTTTAATGAAGCTCACTTGTTGGAAAAGGTTGGCGACCCCTGACTTATATAAAAAAGCCAGAAATTACCCATATTTAAACGTGACACATCAGAGCTAATAAGAACACATTCACGCTAGTCAGCCTTATGAAAATTATTATTTGGACTCAAGTAAAATTGTATTTTTCATATCCAGAAAATATTAGATAGGTAGTAGATTTAACAATATTTTTGTTTTAAATAAAAATACAATTAAAACACTTAGACTATATTTCTGATTTTACAGTAAACACTTGCCTGCTACAATGATGTAAATGTGGATATAAATGTTAGTCGACCCAATTCGTACATAAATCAAGATACCACATAAGTAGATTATTCGAAATATACACATTATAACTACATTATAACCTAATGTGTTTTAAATTGTAATATTTTATATTATAATTATTACCTATAATGCACCAAGAATATTTTCGGGATTATTAGTTATTATTAGTTATTAGTTTTTAAATAACAACAAAATAAGAAAATCGTTCAAATGAGAATAATCCTCGGAATAATCCAAGGAATATAATATCTAATGACGAGAAATTCAAATTTCAAACGCTAAAAAAAAATTAATTCTTTCCGGTACCTAAACTTTTTTTTTTTGTTTATGTAGAGTGTACACTATAGACAAACTTATGAAAAATCTAATATTAAATTAAAAAGTCTTGGATATAAAAATAATGCTTACTCTAAATAGGGTATATATTTTTAGAACACGGACACCGAGCGATTACGATTACCGTCTGGTAATAATATACCGTATTATAGTCTATAACCTATAGGTTATAGACTATAGTTATTACTTATTAGTTACTAGTGTAGTAATGTCTGTACACTGTTGGTCAAATAAATTGTAAAATTAAAACAAATGAAGGTAGGCTTAAGCATAATATGTGTACAATTTCTCAATACAAAACAAATACTGAAATAGTTAGTTTTTTAAGAAACGTATCGTATATGTAATCACAAATCAAATATTAAATTTGAATATGTTTATTTTTATTACCTATTATTAATATTTATATTAATTAATATTTACAAGATCTTAACATTTTATTAGAATAATCTTTTGAATTATTATATTATAAGCGTATACGCTGATTATTCAGTATTAATAATACTGTATAATACTCCGTATAATACCCTTTTGTACATTCGGTGTCAAATATTTTAGATTCCTCCAAATAATATGCCTATTTTTGTGGTTTTTACGAGTTTTGTCAAAATTCTAACTTAAGACACTCATAAAAAATTATTGTGAATTAAAGCTCAATTTTTTTTTTAGTAGTAAATAAAACAATATCAACAGATTTTTAAGGTTGATGACTTGCTTTTTTTTGGAACATCATACGATTTCTAGTTTAAGTTATGTTTAAATAACATGAGAATTTATTTAACTCATTTTTATAAGTAAATGTTTACTTTATTTTAACAATTATTGAAAAATTACTAAGTAATTATTTGTTATTAATACATTTTTATATTTTTCAGAAATCGAAAAAAACCACAACTTTATTACGTCAACTTTACATGTTTAAATAAATATTTTTACTAACTTTATAAGTAATTTAAGGTGCATTTTTATAGGTTTTTAAGAGCACCAGCATCCGATCCCTAGTAATGACTGATGAACACTTATATATTTTTAATTAAAAATGCTTCAAAATATAAGGTGTTAAAAGTTAAACTGTAAAATATTTCTTTACATCAGGATATTCGGATCACGAAACATTTAAGTGTATAGAAAAGATTAACATTATTCTTAAGTCCAATTAAATATTTTGAAAGGTTGACTAGCACGAAGGTCCTTATAGTATTTTATATGTGAGTCTATGTTATTACTTATTAATTATTGCTACCTCGATTATTACTATTGTTTAATAATCAAAGGTCAGTTACTTATCATTAGAATAATATGGACAACTAGCTAGAGAGTAAACAGTGATATGATATTGTAATCTTTAAGTCGGGTAAATATTTAAACATAAATTCAATCAGTCATATTATTTTAAGATTATTTTATTTTAGGTACCTATCTGTTAATAAAAAAATTTCAATCATGTAACATAGAGTTTAGTACACTATACTAAAAATGTTTATTTCAAAAAATACAAAGTTTGTTCGTTTTTTTCAATACTTAATTAATTATGGATTTTAATGAAATTTGTAATTTAGTTTTGTAAAATAGTAAATTGTTATTAAGTACCAAAATTATCTTTTTACTTTTTATTTTTATCACAAACGAGTTATTTTTTACATGTTTTTTACTACATATTTCAAGTCATTTTAGAAAAAATGACATTTTATTCTAGTACCTAGTAACAGTTAAAATACAGACCCTATGCTCTGGGACACAAGTCATAGGGCCGAATTACAAAATATAGGTAGGCCTAATTTTATTGATAGTTGTTAAATGTTAAGACAGAGATTCCCAACCAGGGTGCCGCGAAATTATTTGAAATATTTTTTTAGAAAAAACAATTTCATTAAAAATATAGCATTGTGAGTAATAAAACGGACTAAAATTATATAAAACCATTAAAACCTATCGTGTTTCATATATTTTGTAAAAATATTACGATGTTCGATCTATTTTAATAAAAATAAATACAATGTAATAATTTGTTTATAAAATGTAATATGTATATAGTATGCATCTACACCTCTTACTACTTTTGATTATAATTATGCACTAATAAATAGAACCGAAGTACTCTATAGTATAGAACTATAGAGCATAGGGTGCCTCCGGATTTTTAGAAAATGTCCAAGGGTGCCGCGAGTCAAAAAAGGTTGGGAACCTCTGGCTTAAGGTAATGTATAGGCACCAGGTACACCCGGCACTCATCGGCACCGCACGCCTATGTGGAAGGTTTATTAATGGTCTCTCCAAAGTTGTTGACTACTTTACTACTCGCCGCTTTCCTATCTCATTTGATTTTGCTCAAATCAGAATTATCTGAATTGTTGTAATTGTTGTAATTGTTGTAAGAACTATCTAAGATAACTTCACTATTAAATAAGAGGACGCTATACACCAGTGACCAGTCATACAAATGTAAAACATAGTAAAAACCGTTTTGTGCGGGAATGACCTATGAAGGCAACCGTCATAGCTAAGAAACGAAATTTTCATCACGTAAAAAGGAGAACTTTGGCTATGAAATATCCTTTTTATTTTTTCGATATCGGAACTAAAAAAAAAGTTAATATAGTTAAAAAAAACACAAAAATTATGGATTTTGAAACAATAAGAACTTTTTTTGTATAAGTGTTATCAAGAAATAAAAAAATAGGGTAGGAACAACCTTGAGTGTTCAAGAAGTGATACGTGCAAATACAAGCCGACCCGTGTTAGACTCGTACTTCTATGCGAGTCGGTCCGTAACTATTCAAAGTCGATACGTATCGAATTCTTTTCATAAAAATCTTATAAATCAAGATATGTGTAGGTAAAGCGAGTTGCCAGTACAGTAGCGCAGGTATCAAAATTTGAAAAACCTCCACCTCTATACTAAATAATATGATTAATAGCCTAAAAGCAAAAATAATATATAATACTGTCGAAGCATTCTGAGTATGGAGTGAATATTACCATACGAGATACAATGTAGAAAAGTGAGTGGTTCTTTGTTGCCTATGGAATAGGGTTGGTGGTGGGGACACGAGTGAAGTTGACGAGCGAGGAATCTACAGTCCAACAGTTTGGGAACCTCTGTTCAGTACACGACGGCGGCAGTTTCCCACAGTTCCGCCAATGAAAACAATGGTCACGGACTAACCTAACATGCTTACCTCGCAGCATATGCATAGTACAGCACATGTCATATTTCCATGTTTGAGTTAGACCGTCTATCGGGAATACAGATTTACATGCATAAAACTAATTAAGACGATGATGATTTATTTCGTATACTTTACATTTACCCACCGTTGGAGACTATTGGACGAGCAGCACTATGGTATGCGTTAATTACGATCTAACGACTAACAAATACAGAGAGAGAGAGAGGAGGGAGTAGTACATATTTGTGGTTTTGTGTCCGGTTATTAAGGGACCCTATAGTTGCGACTTTAACGGTCGCGGCGACACAACGTATTGAGCGTCGAAAAAACTAAATTGAAAACAACGAGAGTCGGTCATCGGCACTGGTCATGACATCGATAAAACCGGTCGGACTGTGTTGGTAGACTTCACCCAGGCATACAAGGTACACCTTCTAATCTCAGAAACTATCACAATAACATTAATATTATCTTACCGTCGACTGGTTAACTGAACTTTCACCAGAGCGTATTTGGAGGATACTTGACCCAACGTCACGTGGCGCTGGTGTCGCTTCGTAGCAGTAGTCTGTCTTGTGGATCCTTTTCCTCTCTGGTTCGGTGTTGCGCGTACATAAACTTTGACGGGCTCGTCTCTTGCGGTTTACCGCACCGTCACGCACGAAAGCATTCATTGAATAACGAAAATAAAAACGTTCGACGCTAATCACGCATTCATAATATTGTTTAGGCAGCGTTAGTTTAAAGACACGATATTATTTTTAAGTGAAAAAAATAGAAAACTTTAGGATTAAACATAGATTAGTTATTAGTTATTATCTTAGGAATTAAGCGTAAATAAATAAAAAAAAACTATTGTAAATCACATATTTGTTGCAGTGTAATCACGTTATTCGGTTATTCGCGTTCCGTCGTGTTTACATGTATAACCGGCCGAATTCATCACGATGACGGCGGCGGCGGCGGCGGCGGCGACTACAGCAACGGAGAAACGACGACGACGAACGGCGGCTAAAACAAGACTGCCGAACGGATCCGCGGGGCGCGGACCACGGTCGCCGGCCGACCGTTGGCCGCCTGGCGATCGACCGCGCATGTGTCCGATAGGGGCGCGCGCGAGCCGATGCCGAACAGGTTAGGTGCCGACAGAGCACATACGAGAATATACGACGGCGATGGAATTCGACGGACGACGGTGATTGTCGAAGAGTGGCAAGTGGTACGCCCTACCACACGCACTGCGGAGTTCGGTGTAATGAGATTTTATTTTATAGTTATTCTTTTATAACCACGGTCCGGGTTATACGTCGGCCGTCTCAGCTTCTCTCGCTGCACAGCAGTCTATACCTATACGACATAATGATGTTGCGACTTCCCCCTCTGCACCACCCAACCGTCATTAACATATTTTTATTATACTACATTATACAATATTTATATTATATTCTAAGTGGCAATTTATTATTATAAAATACACGATAACTAAATAACTAATGATAAAAAAGATCAAACAATTATTATAATAATCATATAATAAATTATAATTTATACTAAGATAAAATGTTTACAACATATTAGTAATATCATAATTATTATTAAAATTGAATTTTATCTTATCTTTTATAATGGGTACAGACGTACAGTTTTGAAGAATCCTTTTTAATCACCATTTTCCTGTTTCGTATCTGTAAGAATGTGATAATATTTTATATTATTATGATATGTCATTTATAAATCAATAGATTATCATTAATCATTATTCATTATTTAATATTATTTTTTGTATGTTGAATTGTACTTACTGACTAGTGACTACACTACTACAGACAGTGGCGTATTTACGGGGGGTGGCGGGTCTCGACCCCCCCACAGAAAAAAATTTAGAAAGTCATAAATTACTTGGTACGTAGGTACCCAGAAAGAGAAAATTAATTTTATATTATGGGTTTTTAATGTTTCTATTGTAAAAAAAAAAATATATACAATATTTGTATAAATATTAAATAACTTGGGTTTAACTTTTGGTTATTTTTGTCTAAAAAACTATTAATTTGTATTAATAAATCATAATAGTAGTGAAATATACTTAATATAATATAAATAATATAATTATTACATCATTACTCGTATGTGTTTTTTTTATATTATAAACTTGTAAGTACTTAATATTTGATTTAGACCCCCCCCCCCCCACAAAAAATATTATTATTAAAATATATTGAAAATACGCCACTGACTACAGACTACAGTCATTATGGTCAGTGGCGGGAACCAACAAGACCAAGAGAAAACAAAAAATAAAAACTATTACATGATAAGCTAAAGAAAAAAACATAGAAAAGAAAAACAAAATTTTTATATTTTGTTGTTATGTCATATATTTTATTAGATTTTAGTTTTTATTTTATAATTAAAAATAGATATCACTAATCCAAATCACCTGCAGATATCCTTGAACTGATATACTCGTACTTATATATCATGAACTTAATAAATAATAGGAAATACATTAAATATAGGACATACAAAATATAATTCAAACAAGTATAAAATTATAATTTAATTAATTTAATTAAATTGTTTAAATATATTAGATTCTGAGAGCGGAGAAATGAATGTATTGATTTTACAATGATGTGTACTTTTATTTTTGTCTGTCAATCATTTGTAAATTGTTTTTAAATTATTCTTGGTACAAACTTTTTTACAAAAAAGTTTGAAATTTAAATGCTAGGTTCTTTATTATTTTCAATAGTAAAAGTTCAAAAATGTTATTTCACATAAGCACAATTATATTTTATATAATTTAAAGTTTAAAGTTAGCATTTAAAGTTCAAATGTTGACAAAAGTTATCAAAATGTTCAAACAATTTTTCAGTTGGAAATTCACAAAAATATTCCTTTCGTAGCTAACATAAGACATTTTGATAGAAGATTCCCTAAAATTTTCTTACCTCGTATAATTATAATTTAATATTAATACCACGATAAAAGTGATTCGTACAAGTTACAACACTATTCTATTTATGTTAGAACGCTCTCAACCAATGATCACTCATATAATTTCTAAGTCCTAAATTCGATTGATCAGAATTATTCTAAGTACAAATAAATAACTAAAAAGGTGAGCAAGTGGGTATCACTCTGCTGTACAGTAGGTTACAATAGTGGATCACTGTATAATAGATGGTGTTGAATTTGAATTCAATTATGGTATACAATATCATGTATACGAAAAATTAATCTGAGTAAAGACAGCCTATGATATATTACTAAATACTAAGTATATTTTATGATATTATTATGAATAACGTAATTTATTGACCTATTTACGTGGAACCTTGTTTTAAGTTTTTAATCCTTAGCTATAAATTTGAATATTTTATACATTTTAAATTTTAAATTTGATAAACTTTGTCAAAATTCAAACTTTAAATGCTTATAAAAAAAATGTGTACCTATGTATTTTCAATATATTTCAACTGCTATCGTAACAATATATTAGGAGCCATGTATTAAATGTTGAAGCTTTTTTACCCAACAAATGTAATTTTATTGCCATTTTTAAATAAAAACAGCTCACAATGATTCACCATTTTTATCGTCTATAGAAAATGCTAATATCAACATTCAGTGAAAATTGCATATAATTACGGTTTTTTGTCTTTGAGTTACACCAAAAGCCAAAATCGATTTTGTCTTAAACTGATTTGGCGTAAAATTCCTGTTTTTCCTTAATTTTTATTTTGTTTTTCCCGGCGCTTTTGAAAACTACTGGAACTAGATTCACTTTCTTATCAGAAAAATGCTGTTGAAAAAAATCTAAGCATTTTTACTATCCTAAAAAGTAAAAGGTGATGACAGACACACAAAAAAAAAAAATAAAACACATTATTGTAAAACAATACATTCATCGCTCCGCTCAGAATCTAAAATGATCTGGCGTGAAGGTATACTTGTACAGTTGTACTAGATCAGAATACGTCTGAATGTATATAGTCATTCGGGTCACTTCTATAATTTATAGGGTCCATCCTTCCATTCGTGGAAGAATGCGAGAGCAGTTCCCGCGGCGCCGTCGGTGCAAACAAAAAAAAAAAAAAAAGGGTCCATCCTTCCTAATGATAAGTGTGTTGTACACGTCTTGCACTCATTGTGTGGCATACGTTCGTATACAAGTCCAGCTGTACATGATATGCTATTGACCCACACCCGTATAATCTATAAACGTATTGTGAATATAATCTTATACAGCTGCGCAATGGGTTGTACAGACGTAGTTATCACAATAATAAATAATAATATGTATAAAGTAATAATATTATTTTGCCATTTTGCCAGTATGCAGTATTTTATAATCATCACATTTATATTCAGTAGGTTCCTATTTTTAAATATTTTATGATCGTTTCCTTCCCGAGGTCAATGATGTTTTAGATTAAATTATAATATGATGTTTTTATGTTTATTCTTTACATACCATAATATATCGTAGGCTAGTTGCTAGAACATAGCAATAACTATTAATTATACATCCTCATCCGTCGAGTCTCGACTGCACAGACACATTTTATTTATTCGAATCTAGCTTATTTAGATCTCTGTACCTATCTATATTCTAAATGTTATAGATATGAGTTATTATTATTAAATATATATATATACGTATATTTCATGTAATACTAAAACGTTTTAACATTTATAAAATTTTAAATCACCGATGGAAAAATTAATTTATTTCGATAAAACGAAAAAATATTGTGAAAAGTCTATGATCAGATATATGAATGCTACCTATAAAATATTTTAAGATTTTGCCGCCTGGGGCAAGTGTTAATTGTTATGCCCCTCGTTAAACACTAAATAAATAAAAAAAGTCAGAATAATGATACAATAGAAATAATTATAATAAATTATAACTATTTTCTATACTTTTATTTATTATACCTACCAATATACATATTGTGATTATTATTTTTTTTTCATTGATCAACTCACTACAGCCTTTGAGATTGTAATAAGCTATGAATTCTACGAATTCATAAAAACAATATTATGACGACAGATAGAATAATAGTGACATGCGTTAACACATGCTGAATATAGTCTTGACGAGTTCTCGACCTTGCACAATATAATATGAACTGTAAATTGTAACCCGAGTAGAAAATACTATTACATAAATCACTAAATTCAAAGACAACTTTGCTATAAAAATAATGGACAACCAGGCACACCTGTGTGTTAAATACCGGTAATTACCGTTAAACCGAAAATACCGCCAGCCCTAGATCAGACATCATTTAAAAGGGAGCCAGGAGTGCAGCATAATTATATTTTATGCAGAATATTATGTAGGTAGTAGGTTATAGCCGTTCAGACCTTCACGGCGTCACACCACTGTACACAGACACGAATGGTACACTTTTATCATTTTTGCTTAAATTAAATAGAAATAAACTATTATTATATTTACTGTTGAAATTGTTTTCAACTATTTATTAAAAAACCAACAAAATTAACTCAGTGGTGCCATTTGAGTTTTTTAATAGGGGGGGGGGGCAAAATTTAAGCAGGCCAATTTTTTTTCATCAATGGGACACTTTTTCTTTATAATAGTAAACACATATATTTGTTGTGTGTTAGACGCCTACACGTACCTATTTTACCTATATATAAAATAACGAAAAAAAGCATTACCTATCTGGAAAATTGGAAATAGCTTTGGTCGTGCATACCAATAATACGCAACTACAAATAATAAATAATAATAATATGCTTTACCTAGTTTACCTCCATACATAATAATATTAATAATATACTATACATTTTCTATATTTTATATGCATTAGAGTGTCATCTAGTATTCATAACAAATAATATATTTATAAATTTATAGGCATAGGCCATCGCCACCAGCGCAGTTGTAAATTTTAAGTCAGACCAATTAGAGACAGAAAAAAATATGGGTGCCAAGGTACACCCTCTACCCCCCCCCCCCCCATGGCGCCGCCGCATTAAATGGATTTCAGGCAGTCCACATAGAACAGGATTCAAAATTTGTAATTGTAGCAATCTGCCGTATACTTACAGGTACCCAATGTTGACACTTAAATATAGATAATTATCTAAATGAAAATTTCATTATCTATTATCTTATCTAGATAAAAATCTGCTGGTCATCATTTGTATTTATCTTAGATGAAAACTTAATTTATCTAGATAATTTTTTATGTATAAAGACATTCATTTAATGTTATACATTTTTACATTTTGTGTTTGAAAACCATAATAATGTAATTTAAGAGGACGCTACCCATGCATTTGTTGTTTCCGTCTTACACACGCACGACATAGCAAAATGTTGTTCACTAGTTTCAATAGTATGCTGTTAGTTTTGATACTAGAGGCAATTGACCTATTATCAAACTTTTAGGTAAGAACATTATCTGTGCTTAAGCGTTGGCTTTTATTCGATATTTTAATTTTCAAGCAAGATATGGGTATGTGAAATGCCAAAAAATAAAAATTCTCATATCTCGCTTGAAAATTAAAATATCGAATAAAAGCCAACGCTTAAGCACAGATAATGTTCTTACCTAAAAGTTTGATAATAGGTCAATTGCCTCTAGTATCAAAACTAACAGCGTACTATTGAAACTAGTGAACAACATTTTGCTATGTCATGCGTGTGTAAGACAGAAACAACAAATGCATGGGTAGCGTCCTCTTAATAGAAGGCCTTAAAGGTTATTAAATAGTACGAACAATTGAACAAATTCTAAGTAGTCATTATCTCATAAAATATAAAATATAGGTAATCTTGATAGTCAATACACAGAATAGATTTAATCTATTCTGTGGTTAACAATCTATATATTTGTATTGTTAATTACATACTTGAGCTTCTTTTTGTTGCTCAAGTTTTATACAAGAGGAATAGATACACAATAGATAAGGGACCATCCTTCAATAAATTTATAAATTATTAATAAGCATTTTGACATTTAATTTAATTTATATTGTTCGGTACTTACCAATATAGTTTATATGTGTTAACCAGTCAAAATATTAAAATATTTATCAATAGCTGGGTAATATTGACAAATGGATATATTTTCAGTGCTTAAAAATATGTAGTACCTACTCAATTACACTTGGTTGTTGAAATAGAAGGTATTTATATATATGTAGGTACAATTAATTATTGTATTATGCTTTTTCAAATTATAATCAAGGAAATATTTATTTTAAAATATAAAATGGCATTCGCAAGAAATTTTATTTCTGTGGTCTTTTTTTCCGTATTGTTTTTTTATTTTTGTGCTTTTTTTCCGCTTACCGTAGTAAATTTACAATGATACGTTGTAATTTTATAAAATATATTATTAGAGGGTACTTGAAACTTTTTAAGTACTTGTAATGTTTTGTTTTATAAGTGCAATGACATTTCATATGCAATTTTTTTGGCAAAAATTAATTTAAACTATAAACAATAGGAAATACAGTAATACCCGGTGCGAGTCATTTGGTCGATATGGTTTAGTGTTAGAGATGTCATGTGATCGAATAGTTTTTTGGTCGAAAAACAAATGGTCGACTATTTTATTAATATAGTTCAGGGATGTCAAATCCATGGCTGCACGCGAAAAGATTTTGAGTGCACGTAAAAAATTTAAATATTTTTATTATATATATAATTACTAATTAGGTAGGTATATACAATAAATATTTTTTTGTTACTAATTATAATTAATATTTAAATTTTTTTACTCAATCAATAGCTACATTAATCGCTCCACTCCAGAATCTAATAGTGTTTATAGGTATAGTTTTTAGAGTTTTATGGTTTCATTACGAACGAGTGAACGACTGATAAGGAAACATATACCTATTGTTTCACATTTGCATGTACTAGTAATAACAATTTAACATTTAATGCATTTTTAGCTATAATATAATGTGCTAATGTTCGTGATTTTGACAAATTTAGTCCAAGTTTGAACTTCAAAGGCTTATAAAAAAAAATATTCATGTATTTTTATCAACATTAAAAAAAAAAATGTTTATAAATAGCTTAAGATTAGTCTCAAATAGGTATCTACTCTAAATATTTTGAAACTATTGAATGAAAATTTGCCATGTCGTACGTGTGTAAAACGGAGACAAGTTCATGGGTAGCGTCCTCTTAACACATTATAAGACCACCGAAGTAGATAAGTTAAAATGTAAGACAAAATATCTTCAAATATTATCCAGAAATTAAATAAATTATAAATTATAATAAAAAAAAATAGTTAGGGTACAAAAACACAAGATGATGATATAATTGAGTTACTGCGGCCGCGTTGATGCGTTGTATTGCGTTTTGATAATCTGATTCTAAAATATAAACTCTGAAGTACAAAGATATTTATATTAATTATGTATACAGTATTCTGAATAGCTATATAGAAATACGCTTGAATAAAATGTATATATTATTGTTATTATTATAAACTTTCGTATTTTTTTGCCGCCACAGCCCATCAGAAATAACCGTGTACCTACATAAAATTAACTATTAAGTATATACATACAACATTTGAAGTAAATTAAATGGAGAATTATTATAATTATAATATTATGTTTAACTTGGTTTGATTAGAAAGATGAACAGGTTAGTTGTCAAAATACATTTTTTATTTGTGATTTTATTTTTCAAACTTATATTTATCACATTTATACCAAACGAAGAATAACGATGAATGATGATACTTGTTTTGTTGAAGTTCATTTTATATTATATTGATATACACTAATATTATAGGTAGGTACTACCACCTGCATTGCCTTATATTATTATTTTTATATATATAGAAGATAACACAGTATATTACATATATAATAGTATTTAGTATTATTTTCATATTTATATTTAAAATTTTTTGATGTGCATTTTTTTCCGTGGACTTTTTCCACGATTCGATTGAATCGTTTTTCGGTCGAAAAACAAATGGTAGAATATTTTATTAATATAGTTGAAGGATGGCAAATCTATGGCACGTGAAAAGATTTCGAGGGCACGCATAAAATTTAAATATCTTATTATATACACAACTATATATACAATAAATATTTTTTTTATTACTAATTATAAACCAAATATCAACGAATTGGCATCAAGTATTCAACAAAAGATATTTATTATTGTTATAGTTATATTATGTACCTACCTAAAGTAACCGTTTTTATATTAATACATCAATTATATAATAAAATTCCAAAAATTTTTCGAAAAAAAGAAAAACGTAATTTTTTGCACGTAGCGTCCAAATTCTATACCACCCCTGATATAGTCACTATGATTTGTAGTCTAATGGGTTTTTTGGTCAAAGTAAAGATAATGATTAAATCATAAAAAAGATATTACATTTTCAATTAATTTATTAAGTATTTTTACCAAGGTAACCCCATGTAGCGATGTACGTGCGGACTAGTAGGTAATTATGCTAATATCTATAACAATACCGTTGATAATAAATTCTAGTACTATAGTATTTAATAATATTATAATATTATAATCAATAATAATACTTATAACCACCAATTATTTTAATATTTAATTAAATTTATTTCTTACTCAATAATACCTAGCTTAAGTTTTGTAATTTGTATGATTTTTTAAAACAATTAGTTAAAAATATATATTTTTCGACCACAATATATTTCGATTATTTGAATTTTCGATATTATATTTTTCGATCAAAACTGTGTTCAATCCTAGTGTTACGTCCCAACTCTTGTCGATATATATATATCAGCTCAGGAAAATGAACACGCGATGTATTTGGATATAATGTGTGTTTATTTAACATATTATATGTAATACAAAAATACAATAATAACCTATAATAGAGTGGTGAGCGGTGTTACAACCAAACTCTGAACTGATAGCTACGACTGTGAGTAGTTTTACGACCTGCCTCCAAGTGTCTTGCACTCTTGCGTATCCCTAACCGTCCGTTGAGCTCTTGTCACGGTCTCCTTTAAGAGTGGGTGGTCATCGTAGTAGCGAATATCCGGCACGAGGCGGAATTCGGGTGTCTTCATATAGTTTATTATTCTGATCGATTCACATCCTTTTCTCAATAGTATTGAGACTTTTCTGAGAAGAGACGTGTGGCAACACTTTTATAGTTTAATTATCTAATCCTGTGTGTCCTACGTTCTTTGCAATGACCTCAGCATGTTATTTAATATTAATTGACTACTGAATTATATCGCCACACTATTGAAAGACGTGCGTTACATTGTATATATTTTATATTTAGTAAGGCACGTAACACAAGACTTCCGGCCACTAGATTTTCGACCAGACCACTACTACCCGTAATGCCAATGCCTAATAGTAAAATTAATATTACTTTAATCACAATAATTTATTTATATGTATTATGTATGATATACTTATAGTGATATTAGAGTCTGACGGATCGTCTTCGCTCAGAATTGTTTTTCGTATACAATGATTTTAAACATTGAATTCAAATTCAACAGATCCATTACAGTGACTCCTCTAAACACCCAAAGTACATTTTTTCTTTTAGACATTTGAAATTTGGATCTGGATAAAACTAGATAATTAAACGTAAATCAAAAATATTATTTGTGGGGTCTTTACTCTTTTATATATATATATATACTATGCCATTTTCAAAATTTTTAGATTTACTTTAAGCTGTTAATTAATTACTAGGGCTCGTAAGTTCATGCCCTAAAATGTTCAGAAATATGCATTTATATGCACTAAATATACATGAATTAAAAAAAAAAAACCATAATAAGTTTTTGAAATTGCAAGAAATATCCTTTCATATTTTTAATAATTTTACGATATTCCGATTCACATACATTTTATATACAGTGAAAAAATATAAATTATTGCATTTTTTCATAAAACTGTTGTTTTTATCAGAGTATTTTAAGAAAACAAATACTCATTAATATAATAACATCAATAAATCATTATAGGGATATCAAAATCATGAATAAAATAGAAAAACGCATAAATATACGGTACCTATAAAACTTCACATACTTAACCATGTGCCTTCAAACCGATTTCTATGTCATCTAGCATTAAATAGGACTTAGCAAGATTGATATGGAAATGCATGAACTTACGAGCCCTGCTAATTACGCTATTCTACTAAGTACTATTAGTTGGTATTGACTCAAATTAATAACAATGATAATATAATTTATTATATATACCATAATAAAATAAATAATTCAACCTACTGTATTACAATTATTGAAATAAATTACTACAGTAACAATATTTATATAATATAATAATTAATAAAATGTACTCGGTAATATATTCTGACAAACCACCTCCACTCAGAATCATTTTTTGTACCTATTATTTATCATTGAATTTAACACATACCTACTCAAACTACTCAATGACAAGGTACACTAGACATTTACTGTATCATGTTATTCATTTTTTTATAAGTTTTTCTTATTCATGACATTTATTATAATATCTAAATCAAATATAGTATGAATTTTTACATCTTGTATGCTAAACTTCACTGCATAGGTTACAGAAGAAAAATAGTTTTCTTTTCATACCTTTATTTGCCAATACTTTAAAAAATATTTACAATTTAATAAGGATTTCTACATTTCTTTAATAGTTTAATAGTAATCACTAAATATTATTAAGCCATTGTTGATATAGTACAAATGTATGTCATAAAGTAAAAGGTATAATGGATGGCTCATATTAACAATCATCAAATGATAATTGGTTGTGCATTGTATGTGTTAACATTTACATAATTTTAAATATGTAACACATTAAAAAGTAATTTTTATTTTAAACTAAATAGGTACTATACTATTATAAATTATAATTTATAACACATTAAAATAAAGTTAAAAATAATATTTCAGACTTTTAACTGAGTTATAGTATTAACTATAGCCACAAAATATTAAATTACACATAAAAAATAGTAGTTAAATATCATGCTGACAAATTTATAGACTATTGGAAATAAAAAAATATTTTTAATCATCACAACAATTAATTTATAATAATAACTAACCTGAAATCCAAATTTTAATGAATTGATTTGTCATAAATACATTAATACAATTTATTTGAAGTGATTGGTAAAATTTAATTAATACTGTATACTTAATTTAGCTTGTATATCATCCAGAATTTGTTGTAATTCATCATCATCAAATCTACCTTCCAAACTGGGTATAAGTGATTTGGCTTCATCGGCGAGTTGTGGGCATAAGTTACCGATTGATGCCAGTTCAAACTTGTGTAATTTCTTGCCGGCAAGTAAGTTTCTTACAGCGACAATGGTTTCTTTGTTTTTGAATTTGGAACACTGTTCTGTATAAGTCAAAGTTTTGTTAAACACTTCAGAAAATTCTTGTTCTTCCTCCGCACTTTCATTTTGGTTCTTGCGAAATTTCAACAACATATTTACCTAGAATCGAAATCAGATTATTGAGTGGTAAACTTGGTGGTAGGATAATGTATCATTTATATTAAGTATTAAAGGTATACTTCAGAAATAAGCAAGGTTTCAGCGTTTTCAAATTCTTTGGGAAATTGTAATAGCGCCGCGTCTTCATCTACAGCAGCGTTCATATGTTGCGCCATAGTGGATCGTATTATATAAAATTAAAAAATTGAACAAATCAAACGGTATTATTATTTAATTTTAAAGAGCCGCAAAATGTCATAACGTTAACACTTAACAGTATATAGTAAACATTTTTAACGTGAAGCGACATAAATGATAACGATATCCGATGATATGAAATAACACAGTGTAGCCAAAATGAAATTAATCAGCAGAATATTAACTAAATTATTATGGTGCTTGTCAATAATAATTAAATTTAGTAATTTTCTATGAAAAGTATTTTTAATTTTAGAGAATAAAATTAACAAAATAACAATAAAATGTATTTCAACATAATTTATAGTAGACATTTATGTACAAGACTCCTCTTTTAGTCGTCATTCATGTGATTCACATTTCACACACACACACACACACACACACACACACACACATACACTCACTCACTCCCGCTCACTCTCACTCCCTCTCTCTCACTCTTTCACTCTCTTTCGTATCGGTCTCACCACTCACAAATCACAATTCTCTTCTACAGTAACTTAACTTTGAATATTTAAAAAAATGTTCACTTGTCTGAGAATCATTTATGTAATATTATATTTTAAAAGGGGTTTCAAACTTAAAATATGTCGCTGACTAGGTGAAACTTGACTATTATATTATTATAATATAGGTAGTAATTACTAATTTATGATATTTCATCAAAAATATTGTGTGTGAACTGTGAAGCGTTGATGATGACGTTGTCAATATTGTCATGTCGATAAAAATGTTATATCTGTAGATGTCAGCTTAATGAAAAACAAGTATTTTTTTCTTTATGTATTGTCGATTATTTGGTCATAACTGTTGAAATAGCAACATTACAACTAAATTATCAAGAATATTAAATGCTAGGTAATAATGCTATAGTATGCTACTAACTTCTAAGTATTTTTTGTATTTTAAAATATTTTAGTATATAGAAATAGATGCCGGAGGTTTACCAAAAAAGGATCATTTTCAAACGTTTATAACTTAAATAGAGGTAACGCTCTCACAGTCCCATATTATATTATATTCCTTTAATAGAACCACTCTATCATAGTTGATATTAATCTTACACAACACATAAGTCATAATGCCATTCATAAGTAATAATTGGCAGCCGTGTAAATCGAAACCGGGTTGTCCCTCTAGAATTTGGCAAACATAATAAATTAGGCTATTAGCACTAGAAATGACAGAAACTAAAATAGTTAAACACACTCTTATACGACTAGGTACTGTTAATTTTATATTCATTAGAAATAATAAATAAACACTATTACATTTTACTGTTGGAATTGACTTCGAGTTATTTAAAATTATCAACCTTTGGATCACTGACGGTTCCGCATACAACAATACAATATTAATAAAATATATTTATTCAATTATCTGAATACATTAAAGTTATATTTAACCCTTCGCGGTAAAACATGATATGTTAATTGGAATAAATTCCTATCTACACTCTTCTGTAGTACTTGGCTGTTCAGCCTATTTACAAATTTTGTGCGATCCAAACTAAAATATAATTGTATATTCTATATAGGTAAAACGTGAAAAAAGTAAAATTAAACTTTCTGTGGTTCTATTATATTATGCAATATCTTTTGCTAGAAATAGAAAGATATATTTTTTAGATTTGTAAGTTATAGAATAAACTATACTTACTACTTACGTGGAACCTTGTTTGTTTCAATTTTTGAATTAAAAGATGAACATTTTTAAGTACAAAATAATTTGTACATTTTCAATTTGATAAATGTTGACTGTTGTCCACATTTGAACTTTAAATGCATGTAAAATTCTTATATTAAATTTTCATCGACATTAATTTTAAAAAAAAACTAATACAAATCGTCAGCCTATTTCCTATAATATTGCTAAGTAAGTATTATATTATATGATATTATTGCGTGATTGAAGTAATTTATTTTACTATTAGGCATTAGTATTAGAGTAGATAGGTTAAATACATTTTAGCCAAAAAAATTGCACTAAAAAATATCAATATAAGAACAAAATATATTTTAAAAATGTCAAATATAGGTACCCATAAATAATATTTTTAAATTAAAAAAAAATAACTAAATTTGTTATTCATTGTTTAAATATCGAATTTCGTCCAAATTTGAACATAAAATAACTAAAAAAAAATTATTTTGATCATATTTAAACTATTATACTATAATTTATTTATATTACTATATATAGGCTGCAGTCTCGCCTGGCGTTGCCCGTGCCATAGATTTGTTTTTACTTTTTTTTTTATAAATATATTTGTAAAAATATTCTTTTTAAATAAGTTGAAAAATACATATGTGAGCTACCCTTAGGTAGCAAAAGGGGTTAAAAATAAGCGCTAAGCACCCTCGTTTCAAAGAAACTATTGATTTAACTTTTATTGAAAACGGTTCAGTAGTTGTTGAGTCTATTAACTTTGGGTGAACCAACATCTATTTTAAATGTATAAACATCGGAATTCGCCCGTGAAAAAATAAAAATATATATAATAAAGCGGTTTACATATCGCACACATTTACGTATCTTGATTTTAGTGTAGTTATCTCAGTTCACAAGGAAATCGACGTTGCTGTATCTCGTTCTGTGAATTAATTCAACTGGATAATATATAGCGCTTGGTATAAACCGAACATAGTTCAAATTGCTCTCTAAATTTTCTTGATATCTCTTAGAACAATTTGAAATTATCATAAAATCGGTCAACTGTCAAGTAGTTTTTGAGTATCATAATATAAGCCACGTTAAAATAATATACGTTAATTAATACATTAAACTAATCAACTCTTATATTTTTGTTTCAAGATAATATTATAATTTCTTTATTTGAAGCCATAAACGAGACGATTTGATGTATGTTTTTATCTCATATGCCAGAGTAACCAATGCCAATCATTTATTTACAAAAAATAAATGCTAATTTCTATTCATTATTTCTACTATACTATTACTATTGTAGTAAGCCGACTAGCTCGGTGGAAAGATGTTTAATTCAAGGAATGGATTCAGGTGTAAAATAACAGTAGACTCGTTGTATTTTTCTACTAGTGGTATAGTTATAGTTATTATTCTAATTAAACACTGATGTTTTATCGCCGCGACAAATCTTACAAATATAGGCAGTTGTTTGCCGCGACTCGCGTGGAAGAGATAAAAGCGACCAATATATAATAAAACAAAAAATTATAATATTCGATTAGTTGCGAATTCTCACAATATATATATAATAATACGACACTGTCGCAAAATGTTACAAATATAAATATTATAATAACACGGGGCCCCAAAATAATAATAATAATATAAACAATACAAAAATATGAATTTTTACGGTAAGTTATAGCATGAATAATTAGTTTACCTTTAATAGGCAAAAGGGGTATACAATATAAAAAAAATATAAACCTGCTTCCGGCAGCGGTGTCGATCCAACGATCCAAATTGGTGATCTTCACTGGTATGACAGAATCCTAGGACCAGCTTGACGACGTAGCAAATATAATAATATAATATGTATATATTATAAAAGAAATTAATACAGGCAGTTATTATATGTATTATAACGACCGAAAAAGGTAAGTTACACCCTGGCCGATAGATGAGCAAAAGGTGATCGCACGTTGTGTATTAACATATGACACAGCTATATATATCAGGTCGCACACGACGCATCAATAATAAAAAAAAAACGTAAAGTTATGTGACTTTATACTTAATAATAACGCGAACTTGCGTGTGATATAAAACATGTGGTTTTTAAGTGTCACCGGACAACAAAAAAACAAAACCGGGCACACATTACACATATACAGTGTGTAGAGCCTGCCGCGGCAACAACACCGCACGACCGGTTTTGACGTAAAAAAAGGTGTGTAAGCTGTCAAGATGGCGCGACAAAGTTGACGAGTCGACCGGGACAAGTTCGCGGCGATCACAGCTTGACTACAAGGAGGGGAATAATGGCCAACGGTGATGACCGGACTGTCACCTGCGCCGCGATGACCTTTGGTCCGACTGAAACGCGCCAAGAGGGTCGGTGTTCGAACAACTGATGTGCTGTGACGTAAATATATACGTGCAGTATGAACAAGGTAACAAGTTCTAAATGTTGTTGAAAATATTCTAAGTCCAAATTATTATTAATTCAGTAAGCTGAGTGACGTGAATAAGGTGCTCGGAGTAACTGGGTCAGATCACGTCTGAAAACAGTCCGTTTTGGGGGTCCTATATAGTCTATATATACTATATAGTTATATATATATATAGTCTATCTTACCTCTCTCCCCCAGCCTATCGATGGAATTATCACGTACCCGCATTCCCACGAACGTGATGTCCACAATCTTTTTCGAAAATACTATCATGGCCCACGCTCGAATTGAACGTCCTGTGTAATGCATTTTGTACACTATCGACTTATCCTTTGTTCCTCGCGTCATGGTTATTTATCCGCCCATAAATGAAGTGTATTGTTATAGTTTATTATTATAGTGTCACGCTGGCCACCAGCTCCTAGCACTATTATAATATTTATAATCTGTAAGATGTAATCGATAGCAACTATTATATATAAACAAATCCTTGTGTAGCACCTCTTTGGTGCAACTTTTCCAATTTTTATTTTCAAAATAACTTAATTTGGACTGTTATGTACATTAAAAAAAAAAATTTCCGTTCTCAATGATGCGGTTACCAGCAATATAGCATATTATTTTAATTTTATGGATTATATAGTGGATTAATTTATAGTGATGACTTGACTAATATAATTGTGTAATAATGTTATTTATATTTAATAATTTATAATATTTACATGTATTAATACAACTGTACGGTTTAGTTCGAACATCCACCACCAAGTTGGACACATATCTTCCGTTTTACCTATTTTAAACAAACAAAAACAAGCAAAAATCTAACTATTCAGTAGTGTTTATTCCATTTCGGTATGTAGTGCCCGTTTTACTCTCTTAGACTTCACACACTATCCATGTACATTCTTCAAACTACGCCGAATAATATTCACCGGAAATTACTAACGTAGTGGGTGGTCAGAAAAAAAGACAAGTGTATTCTTGCCCCTCGGAACAGCACAGGATATTCGTCCCATATATTTTATCCCTCTCCTGACTCACCATTATGGCATTGTATATTTATTACTTGAGTAGCCCACTGCCTACAATTGACATGTGATTTTTCATTCTGAACTAAGCGGATTAACGACCTATTGATACACAGACCTTTTGAAAATAAAAATACCACGGCACATAATAAGATAAGAAATATATTTTAAGTTATGGTTAAAAATTAAAATGAAAAAAAAGCGAACATGAAAAGGGAGATACGATCTTTTTCGTTGCGGGGGTCAAATTATACAATTCATATGTATTCAGTTACTATTAAATTATTATAATACTATTGGTACAATCCACAGTTCTTTAGAAAATATTTTATAATACTTCTTTATGGAATCCTGGATTTGACAGTATTAAAACCAATGGCGTGAGCACGGGATGGGGGGGGGGGGTGGACTATAGCCATCTGTGTGAGCTGTATACCGTAATTATTATATATTATTATATAAGTACTAAATTCGTATACACTATACAGAGTACTACATGATCTAAGCATAAAAATTATCAAACCTTATAAAATAAAAAGTTAAAAATAACATAGATAGGTATTAGGTACTCAATGAGAACAACTAATTAAATATCTTGAAAAACAAAGTTGATAATTATTAATGATAAACTATTTATGGTTTGGAACTGATAAGCTGTAACCACGATTATAAAGAACCTTTAGTTATAGTCGTTTCTGTAACAGAAAAACTGCACGCTGGTCCATACATTAATATTACTCAATATCAATGGGCTGCGGCCTACCGTGATATTTTACGATGTTCCTATAAGTACTAGTTCGACTTGACAGGATGGACACGCTGAATGGCAGGCTTTTACTATTGCTATCTCTCTATATGGGTATTAATAACAAAAATCCTATTGGAGGAGGCAATTAATAACAAATCAAAATCCAATGGATCCATAACAAAAAATAAAAATATATGCAGAATTATTACAGAATAAACACAAACAATGTGAAGAATATTTAAGTGGAGAAAGAAATGTACCAACTTTTTTAATAGCAATAGTATATTATATTATACGATATCTGTAATTATTTTCATGATTATTTAAGTACTTATTTATGTACAGGCACGTACACAAAAAAAATTTTTTTTTTTTTTGGGGGGGGGGGGGTTAGTTTCGTACTTATATAATCTAACCTAAAATATAACCTAACAAGAAGTTTACACAATTTAATTATAGTACTATTTATTTTTCATAAAAACGTCATTATAAAAAAGGGCGGGTAAGTGTATGTCGCTCTGCTGTACAGTAGGTTACAAGTGAGTCACTGTAATGGATTGTGTTAGATTTTAATAATTTAATCCAATGATATAATATCATTGAATAAGAAAAACGATTCTGAGGGAAGACGGTCAGTCAGTCTATAATATCTTACTAAGTCTAAATGTATTTGATGATATTATTGTGAATAAACTAATTAATTTTAGTATTATAGGCATTAGTATTTACTATAGTTGGTTAAATTCATTTTTCTCAAAAAAATTATATTTTAAAATGCCATTGCGTGTATATAAAATATAACAATATATTCTAAAAGTTTCATATACCAACAAATAATATTTTTAAATTATATCAAAATAACTAAAATCATTATTCTTGGTTTAAATATGAAATTTTGTCTAAATTTGAAATTAAAATGTCTGTAAAAAATAAATGTGTTGATATATTTTTTAGATTTTTTGGTTACAGTATGATTTATTTATGAGAATTTTTGTTTTAAATTTTCAACACTTAGTTATAAAAACTGAACATTTTATAATTTTTTAATTACAATGATTTATAATTTTCGAGATTTTGACAAATTTTGTCAAAATTCGAACTTTAAATGCTTATAAAAAAAAATCGTGCCTATGTATTTTTAAAAATTTTCAACTGATATTGTAACAATATGTTATAAAGCTTGTATTAAATTTTCAGACTTTTTGGCCCACCAAATAAAATTTTATTGACAATTATAAAAAAAAAAACTAAAAAAATTGAAAACTGAAAATGTCTTTAAACAGCTCAAAACAAATCAAAATATTTTCAAAATTGTATAGTATATAGAAAATAAGAATATAAACATTCAGTGAAATTTTCATGCATCTACAATTATTCGTTTTCGAATTATAACCAAATAAGAAAAACGCTACATGAGAAATCGAGTGAATATCCTATGTTGTAAAATTATGAACTTAAAACACTCATAAAAAATTATTTTTAATTGCTTTTAGATATTTTATTTTTGATAAAAGTAGAAAAACTTACGTTAAATCTTGTGTTAAAATTTAAAACCTTAGATTTAAAAAGAAAAATTTTTATGAATTTCTAACTCCAAATAATTTGCAAATTTTCGTCATTTTTACGTAATTTGTCAAAATTTCAACTTTAAATGCTTAAAAAAAAAAATTGTGACTACAGATTTTTAATATTTTTCATGTGCCTTTGAAACAATATATTAGGAGCATTCTATTAAATTTTCAAGAATTTTTAACGAATAAATAAAATGTTATTGATTTTTAAAAAAAAAAAAACCAAAAAGATTGGAAATTTAAAATGTCTGTAAACAGCTCAAAATAAGTCAAAATATTTTGAAAACGGTATGGTATATAGAAACTGCTTATATAAACATTCAGTAAAAATTTCATGTATTTACCGTCATTTTTTTTAGACTTACACCAAAAACCAAAATCGATTTTATCGAAAATCAATGTTGCATAAAAATTCCCGTTTTTTCCTTAATTTTCCATTTGTTTTTCACGGTACTTTTGAAAACTACTGGAAAATGTTTACTTTTGACCCCCCAAAGTACCAACTAGATTCACTTTCCTATCAGAAAAGGTACTATTGAAGAAAATCTAAGCACTTTTACTGTCCCAAAACGTGATGACAGACACAAAAAAAAAATATAAAAATAAAAAAAAAAACACACATCATTGTAAAACCAATACATTCATCGCTCCGCTCAGAATCTAAAAAAAAAATTTTAATAATTTTTAAGAACATGTATTTTTATAATAAGAAAGGGGGTCAAGTGGATGTCACTCCGCTGTACAGTAGGCTACAAGTAGATCACTGTACTATAATGGATGGTATTAAATTTGAATTCAATGATATAATATATAACTCAAAATAAATTGCACATTTTTGTCATTTTTACGTATTTTGTCAAAATTTGAACTTTGATTACCTATAAAAAAAAATTGTGACTACGGATTTTTAATATTTTTCATCTGCCTTTGAAACTATATATTAGAAGCCTACTATTAAATTTTCAAGATTTTTTACCCAACAAATAAAATTTTATTGACATTTATAGAAAAAAAAACTAAAAAAATTGGAAACTGAAAATGTCCGTTCAAAATAAGTCAGAATATTTTTAAAATGCTAGGGTGTGTAGAAAATGCTTATATAAACATTCAGTCAAAATTTCATTTCTCTACGGTCATTTCTTTTAGAATTATACCAAAACCAAAATCGATTTTGTCGAAAATTGGTTTTCCGTAAAAATTCCCGTTTTTTCCTTAATCTTTCATTTGTTTTTCACGGCGCTCATGAAAACTTCTAGGAAATTTTAACTTTTGACCCCCCAAAGTACCAACTAGATTCACTTTCCTATCAGAAAAGGTACTATTGAAGAAAATCGAAGCATTTTTACTACCTAAAAGGTGATGACAGACACAAAAATAAAAAAAAAAACACACATCATTGTAAAATCAATACATTCATCGCTCCGCTCAGAATCTAAAATCTAATTTTTGAGGTAGTCTTGCAAATCTGTTAATGACTTCATCAATATCAATGTCATAATTTCTATAAATATTCATGAGTGCTATAATACTGCTAATCCTGTCAGTCGGTCTTGTCCAATATTATTTCTTAAATAGGTTTTCAGTCACCGCAATGTTGAAAATGAACGCTCTGCAGGCAAAGGCAAAGTAGCTAATATTGTTAAAAGGCATTTTATATTTGGATAGAAATCACTAGACATTTGACTTAAGGTAGTTAATGAACATTTTGGGCAATCATCATCAGATACATTTTGCCACTGCGTTTGCCAGATTTAATCTCAGTATCAAACATCAAAATTAGGTAATAATGGTTTGTAAAACAGTGCACATTCCTTAAGTTTGTTTAAATATGTAGTATTTTGAGTTATGTACTTAGGAATTAATGATTGTAAAGTGGACATTACACGATGATGTTTGAAAAACCTGTCTTCTAGTTGAAGAATAAAATGATCCAATAATGGGGAAAAAATAGTACGTTTATAGTATTGTTCTGGTGAATCAGTTGGCGTGTTATCTTGACAAGTTTGCCGACCTACTGTTCTGGGCAATATAAAAGACATAATATCGCCTTCAAGCATTGCTTTTTCGCAATCAGAAAAATATTTTTATAACTCTCATCTGAGTTACTCCTCTTTTCAATTAAAATTGTACGTACGTCATCAACTCGTTCATAACAAATAACAATAAGATAAATCGATATTGACTTTTTGTAATGCTATATTATGCATAGGGGTAAGGTTTGAGAAAATTTGTTTTCAACCACGCCGTGTATAGAAATTACAAAATTCGAAGCGCTAATGGCACTAGACAATTGAAATGCAGCTTTTGATGTTTCAACATTAGAATTACTCTCCAATTGTTTTAAAGCATGGTAAATGCTTAAATACAACTCTTTGAAACGAGTTATACTCTCGTAGTCTCGTGACGTTCAATCCAGCGAGTTTCACACATTCGTATTAAAGTTAACTGGCGACTATTAGGAACATATTTTTTAATATTTTCAATTAAAATACATGATCTCTGCGAAGAAGCTCGAAAAAATGTAGTGACTGAGGAAACCGTTTCGATACAATTTCTTATAGACACAACTTTGCTTGAACTACTTATCGCCAAGTTCAGTGAGTGAGCTGCGCAATGCATCTTTTTTAAATTTTTTGACACCAAAGTTTAATAATGTCGATTGATTAGAATTAATTCTTTTCATTTTTATAAAGTTTTACCACGCATTCAAACTTACACTTAAACTTGCGAACGCCAAATACATGTTTAAGGTCAAAGACGACAATAAAACGACTGACGACTGACGAGTGTCATACATATATATACTAAATTGGAATCACGGACGTTTCGCCCCCGCCGTTTCGTCCCCGTCAAAAAAACTAGTCCACGGACGTTTCGTCCCCGGCAATTATTGAGATAGGACATTTCGTCCCGGAAAGTTATTAGCCATAGGACGTTTGGTCCCCGGCATTTTTTCATTAGGTATACTGTATATGACATTCGGTTCTCAGGTTAAAATTACCTATGTAGTGATCGCCGTGCAGGACACGTTGATCACTAGTACATTAATTATTTAACGACGTCGCACGTTCGTCGCCAGTCTTGAGATGTTGTTTGAGAAAAGGATAGCACTTATAATTTAATGTTACGTTTTAAAGAATTGACACAACTTTTAAATACTTAATACAACTTTATTAAATTAAACGTACAATTGAAAATAGTTCAAAAACTAAGTACTGGGGAGACTTATACTCGCGGCGATGTGGTTGTGACAAAGTCCACGACGAGCATAAGCTTTACAAGAGTGATGATCCTAATCTAAGTAATGGTAGGTGCGTTACTCATATTTATATGAGCTCTAACAATGGCCTATCGGTGGCGTGATATAATGTATTCTAATATTACTTCCTAATAATGTCGACTTGCATTATTATAAGCCTATGTGAAACAACTTGTTGTTCTCACCTCTGATCCACGCTTTCCGCTATTTAAGCCCCTTTTATATTGTATATTGATACCTAACATTACTTATTATAAATTACGTCGAATGCATAATTTAATATACTAGCCGATGTTTATTAATATCCCTAATATTGTTATATTGCATTATTATGCGACTCGGTGAAACAACTTGTTGTCTTCACCTTTTGATCTACATATCCCGCTATTTAGGTCTACTAGTCATTTATATTAATACCCACGTTACTACTCATAAATTATACTACCTGTATAATTTATGTATTTTATATTATTAAATTTAAAACGTATTATAGGTTTTGGGTTTACTACACCTACTTCAAAGTTAATATATAGTGTTTTAAAGTATTTGAGTAAAATTAGTCAAATATTTTATTAAATACTTTTTTTTATTCTTTGAATTCTTAATTTGTTTCTACCTATAATTATTCTTGTTAAATAAAAATACCATGCCGTCGTGGTTTTACTTTAACATTATAATAATGTAATATTATATACCACAATTTTACCGTATAGCATTTTACGGGGAGATTTCAAATTTTTTATCCACGAATTCCTAGCCAAAAAATGCATGGATCGTCCAACCTGTAATTTTAAAATACGGTAAATATTTTGCGCAAGTGAGGAATTCGTGGATAAAAAATTTGAAATCTCCCGGTAAAATGCTATACGGTAAAATTTTTTGCGTGAGCGACAAACAGGTGGACAACGAGTGTGTAATCTCCCCGTGATTTGTGTTACGGTAAAATCGACGTGCTCGAGCGAAACATTCTCACTTAACGTTGTGAAATTACCGCGGTGAAAAAAAAAAACGTACTGTGAACATACAAATATATACTACTAAACTTATATTGAATTACTGACTGCTCCAAAAGATAAATTTGAAGTACTTTCAATAATTTCAATCGATTTCGAACAGTCCGTGATTCTGGCAATTAAACAAGTATTTAATAATGAAGTATCCGTGCAATTGTGTTTTTACCATCTAAACCAATAATCTATCTGGCGAAAAGTTCAAGAGCTTGGATTAGCCATTAGATATAAACAAGACAAACAATTTAAAGAGGCTGTAAAAATGATTCCTGCCTTAGCATTTCTTCCTGCAAATATAGTAAAAAAAGGTTATTTTTTATATGTGTAAATTTATGTAATCTTTGAGTATTTGAAAAATGTGTAGGAATGTCACTATTATCCAATTCTTTTAAATCATTGGAAGGATTAGACGATATTTTTGTGTATTTTGATTCAACTTACGTCAACGGGACATACAAATCCATAACAACGGAGTACGGTACAACTCGCTTTCTACGACATCCACCAATATTTTCACCGCACATGTTGAACGTTTACAATACCACAAAAGAAGGATATGGTCGAACCAACAACGTGTCAGAAGGGTTCAACAATAAATTAAAAAAATATTGTAAGAATTAAACATCCTAACTTGTATATATTTATTGAATCAATACAGATGTGCAATGCGTCTGCAACGACTGAATTGGTACAAAAACAAAATGAAATAATAAATGCACTGAAAATAGTTAGTTTTAAGGAAAAGAAATTGCAATCATATTGCACGGGATTTCAATATAATGACGATAATGACATTTTATACTATTTAAAAAACATAATTCAGTTGACCTAAAAATAAATATATAATATTTATCTTATAGTATTAATATTATAGTACCTATTTAATTTTAATTTATTCATTTTTACTACATTTTGTGTTGACTTAATACAATTGTGATTTATTTAAATTAATGCATTAGAATTTAGATTATCAAAGTATGCCGGGGACCAAACGTTCTATGGCTAATAACTCTCCGGGACGAAAAGTCCTATCTTAATAATTGCCGGGGACGAAACGGCGGGGGCGAAACGTCCGTTTACCACTAAATTGACAAAAGACATTTCAGATATTATATTATCGTTATCGCATCGGCACTTCCGTCAAACTTCGTTCATCGTTGCTATCGTAATAAAAATGATATCGGCTTGCATCGGGGTTTCATATTATGAAATCCATATTTATTTTGATGTGGTCATTTAGTGACTATAGTGGTCCAATTGACGATTGTAAATACTGATCGAGCACTAAGCGAGAAGTCATATTACAATGGCGATGACTGCTCATCATGACTTAAAACTTATAAATTACAACTCATTATTCATAAACTATTTGTATAAAATTCGATTTTTATGGATCGTTGTATTGACAAGATTAATATTTATTATTTTTTTTTTTTTGAAAGGAACATGCACTTATTATAAATGACTTCAAAAGACAGTCTTCTTCAGTTACAGGTGATATTGTGGTACCTACAACAAACACAAGAGGGAAGACGTACAATAGTAACACTGAGAATCTTAGTAACAGGCTGCAACTGTTACTTTTATACCTAGTCTAAATAATATTCTGCTTTGGAATAATAAATTAAAAATGGTTGTTGCAAACAATAAGAAATTTATAACGAAAAAAAATAGTAAAAATATATTTTTTAGAAATGTATTGTCTTTTACAACATAAAATAATGTAAAAAAAACTGATAGTTTTTGAAATAACTAGTGTACGTTAATTGCGTTACTCGGTATATCGTATACAAATCCAAGACGAATTTCCATATGTATTTTTGAAAAAAAGTACATTGCCATATTTTGTGCGCACAGGGCACAGCAGAGATTTAAAATATTATCATAAATATATAGTACTATATTGTCGTTGGCACACAATGGCATACAAACCTAAACTCGGTATCCAGGTACCTATCTCGAATGACCCTGGGTAGTAACACAAAGAGCAGTTAAACATAATGATAAAATCTTCGGATTTTGTACACCTTACGGATGAATACCACGTTTTAACAAGTAGCAGCGCACAGGAACAACAAGTAGGATTTCACAGAACTAATGTATCGACTGCTACTAGCGTCTGGAGAGTGACTAAATTTAAAGATTCGAATCTATCAATAAATATTCTTTTGTCATGGTTATTTGACAGCTAAAAAAACCATTAGGATCGTTATATTCACAAGATTAATATTTCTTTTTCTTTTGGAAATTCCTTTCCAAGGGCGTGCACTTACAAAAGATTTCAAAAGATAGTCTCCCGTAGTTCCCGGTGGTACCTAGTAACCTACCTACAACGAACAAAGAGTATAGTATAATACCGAGTACCTTAATAACAAACGGACAGCTGCATGTATTGTAACTTCTCGGAACTAGAACATCTATACGGACAATGCAATACGGCAGAGCAATGGCATACATTGTATTATAAATAATAAGTAAAAGCATAAAATGTAATTCAGCCAGTGACCGTTGAAAGCCATGGATGAGTTGTATTTATTGCTACGTACTGGCGACTTGCTATACAGTATACATGTACATAATATTATTATTATAATAGTAAGTGTTAGTAAATAAGTGTTACGAGCTATGAATCCTACTAATTCACGTATGATTTACAAAATATTTTGTATAGAAATGAGAACGAAGTATTTAAGTCGTCTATGTACACGATAAGTAGTCGAAATATTGCTTCGGAAAGTGAATCTAGTTAGTGCATTCGGGAGGTCAAAATTTTAAATTCCCAGTAGTTTTCAAAAACACCGGGAGCAACAAAAATTTAAGGAAAACGGGAAATTTAACGCAAAATCGGTTTTCGAAAAAATAGATTTTGGTTTTTAGTGTTACTCTAAAACAAATAGTATAGATGCATTCAATTTTTACCAAATATTTATATTAGCATTTTCTATACTTAATACTTTTTTTAAAATATTTTGAATCATTTTGAGCGTTTTAAGGACATTTTAAATTTCCAATTTTTTTTTAATATTTATGAAATAAATATCAATGAAATTATTTTCGTTGGGCAGGAGCTAGAAAATTAGAGAATCTTGTATAATATGTACGCCACATCCGTGGGAACGATACTCTTTTTGTAAGGGTCAGGAGCAGTAGAGGGTAGGCTTATATAGTAGAGCACTAGAGCCTCGAAAAGCCCGATAGGCGGAAAAAAAGCCAACGGAAAAAAAAGCACAAAAATAAAAACACGCCACGGAAATAAAACTCTTTGTGAATGATGCCATTTAATATTTGTAAATAAATATATTTAAACTTATATTTATTACATTTATAACGAAGAATAACGATGATACTTATTTTATTGTAGTTCATTTTATATTATATTTATATACACTAATATTATAGGGACTACCACCTATATTTCCTTATTATATTATTATTTTTATATACAAGTATATAGAAGATAACAAAAAATATTATATATATGTATTTAGTATCTTATTAATATATTTTATATTTAAAATTTTTAGGTGTGGATTTTTTTTTTGGGCTTTTTTTCCACGATTCGAACAGCCCATATTCAGACGTGACTTGACGAAGTTAATACGAGCAGTGCTCATCCAGATAAAATACTTTTAAAAAATATTTGGAATAAATACTTAAGAAAAATATCATTCAAAATATGTATTCGAATACTTAATAAAAATAGTACTCAGAATAAAGACAGAATTCCAAATAATTTTTAAATATATTAAACTAATAGTACTTTTCTTCGGAAACTGTTAAATTAGCGCCAATATATTTAATTTGATTATTCTAAATATAATTTAATTTAAATTGATGATACTTGATTTAAAATGGGTGTAGTATTGTAAAAATATCCAGAAAAACTAGGAAAACAATTATTAATTAACAATCAATAAACTTTGCTCAGTAAGAAAAATTTCATTAAACTATTAGAAATATATGTAGTAATCATTCTCATTAGTAGAATTTATTTTACTAATATGTTCACTGACATTCACTGACATTCACTGACATTCACCGACATTTATAGACACCATACATAAGGAAATAACAAGTATAGATCATAAGTTAAAGCTATTAATAAAACAACGTTTAATCTAGTGATAACGAGATCATAACAAGGTGACTACGGTTAGTTTAAATAGGAAAGTCACGGGCGTTTGTGGGGAGTCTAAGACAATGCACGAAGAGAGCTTGTACTAATTTTAGTCTATTTTTGTGCATTTGCTGTGTCAAGCTATCTATGTTGTAATATTAAATAGGTATTAATAATATGAGAATTACCTTAAAGGTAGGTTTCCACAGACCACAGCAAGTAGCTCAGCGAGCCTACCGCAGTGGTTTTTATTTAGTTTAAATATTATGTTGTAACTTGTATGTAATATGTTGTTTGATACGAATTCGTGAACTTTTTGATTTTTAAACTATAAAAATTAAAAAATGAACTAAATTAAATTGAATAAACAAAGAATGGGAAAATTATGAGATTCAAGAGTTCTTGGAGTTTTATGAAACCTACACACAATCGAAATTAAACTTATAAAAATCATAATCACAAAAAACAAAATGTAGTGGAACAAAAAAATTATTTTAATTTCATTACGTAGCGTTTTTTATTTTTAAATTTTATATTATGAGTGGTTTGGAAGAATGTATCTTACAATCATTTGTGTTTTTTTCTCTCTTTCATCACCAGGGCTAAGATTTTTATGCAATAATACATTGTAAAATATGCAATTCATTTACCAAAATATGCAAAAATATGCATTTACTAAAATCACACTGAAAAACAATCTAATAAAATATGGTGATTCGCGGACAGCTGAACGGTTTATAAGACATAAAAAAGATTAGGATTGTGTGTTCTTGTGTAGTAGGTACAGATGTTTATACACTAATACTCGACAAATTATATCTTATCTTCGATTTTATATTGATACCTACAATCTACATATTTTTATTAATTGTGTATATCTTTCTCCGTCAAACTATTCACTTTTTTATCGCATATTGTACATTGGTACCATAGGATTGTATATTTTATAAGGATAAAATGTATGTTTGACAAAAAAAAAAAAGTTATATACTTTGATCAGTTTAATTATTACCGGCTCAAATACAATAAATACAATCATACTAAGTGTTCGACATCATATTTAATTTAATAATAAAGGTAATAAACTGTGAACGTAATATTGAGATACAGTCGAATATCGGTCGACGTCGTCACACCGGGTCTCGTTATCTTCAGTTTACTGTTTGCCTTCGTTGTAAACTCACTGTCAAGTAAATAAGCCATCCAGTTGTTAAAATTGTATAATTGTGTTAAATTAAATTATTTAAATAAACGTCAAAAAAATTAAATATTTAATTTAATAATTCAGTGTACGAATTATTAATAAAAACAAAATTGTTTAAATACCAATGTGCCGATTCATTAAGTATGTAAAATATGCATTAAGCTCAATATATGCAAAAACATGCAAAATAAAAATAGTACCATTTTCATAAAAATAATATAAATCGTGGACATTACTCACTAAAACTCCATTTAGACGTAGCAAAAAAAACATGCTGTAGCATATAAATCTTAGCCCTGTTCAACACCTTTTGGTGAAATAAAAATGCTCCAATTTTCTACAGCAGTGCCCTTTTTTCTGGTTGGAAAGTGAATCTAGTTAGTGTATCAGGTATCTACTATACTGGGATCAAAAGTAAGTAAATTCCCAAATGTTTTCAAATGCATCAGGGAAAATAAAAATAAAAAGCGGGTGATTGGATGTCACTCTGCTCTACAGTAGGTTATAGCCAATAGGTACTGTAATGGATGATGTTAAGTTTGAGTTTAATAATAAATTATTATTATTATATTATATTATTTTTGTAATTACTAATTAGTTATTTTTGGACAGCAAATACACTATATCAACATTATATTACTGAATTCGACTGATGTTCGATTTCATTTTCTTCCTCTTCTCCTACAATGAAAAAAAGGTTTGGTTTTTCTTTAATGTATTAAATTATTATTAAATATAAAAACGATGAATTGTTTACCTGAAAAGTTTGACTGTACAATAAGACATTTTCTGATATTATCAAATTTAAATGCACGACGGTTGTTGGTCAGCATATTTTTATAAATTGAAAACGAACGTTCCACATCTACTGACGTTATCGGCGCATATTTAAAATATACCAAGTCATTTAATTTCAAATCTTCAGGTAAACCTTCAAAATTTTCTTGGTCTGATTGGTTCTTGGTTCTTCGCCGATCTGTATTTATTTTCGTTTCACAAAATTTACAAAATAAAATGGTTCCATCACTTGAAAAAACTTTTTCCCCAAACTCGGTGATATATTGTCTAATACGCGTATTGTTCGTTATTTTCGGCATCTTTAAAATTACGAAAGCTACAAGAATAACGATTTTAAAAGCCACGACGCACCACGAAACCACACTGAATTCTTATTTTCCTTTTACATACTAGTCTGTAATCTGTATTACCTTAGACGATTTACGATAACGATAGTATACGCAGAAATAATTAGGTATTTCCCTAGTTGCCAAATCCAGTTAGTTATTATCTCATATTTATTAATAAACCGAGCTATACGGAGAAACTGTTTAGTGATTACTGAAAACTGATTAGTCTATACTGAACAACACGTGAAAGTAAAAAAAAAAATTATAGTTAATCTTTAAAATAAATGTACTTAACATAAAACAAAAACTGCGTAAATATGCTATAAATAACAAATAAACTGCCAAAATTGGCAAATATGCATTTTGCTCAGAAAATGGCAAAATATGCGAAAATATGCAATTAAATTTTTTGTATTTCAACCCGTTGTGACTCAAAACAAATTTAAATCTTACTTAGACTATTCTGCAGTCATTATTAAGCAATATGCAGATGCAACAAGTCCCGAACCCTAATAATAATATAATATCATTGTATACGAAAAACGATTTTTCCGTGATTTACGATCATTTATGACCACTTTATAGTACTCTACATGTAAAACTTTGTATAAAATACAAAAGTTCTTTGCTACTTCACAGCTTTAGTGCCATAATAGATCAATGATTATTTTAAGGTCATATCTACATATACTACAACGACTGGTAGATCTATAGTATATTATAGTAGTCAGTAGGTATTAATTTCTTGTAATTGGTTAAAATACCCGAGTTTTCGATATTTTGTGATTTTTCTGTTTCATCATAGTTTTGCTTAGAAAATGTGCCAATTTTATTTTACATTTAATATACTCCTCTTAATATTTATTTTTTCTAAGTCATATAATATTTCACAGTGACACTGGTCGATTTGGCATTTTGGCAACATTTGAACTATAATTAATAATATTATTATATACCTACAACATGTAATTTTGTTAGTCCATAGTCGTGTACTATTTTATTTAGTGATTTTGAGTTACTGAACTACAATGGTGAGGATCCTGGATCACAATTCACAATATAACTAAACTAAGTAAGTGGTTAGGTTAATAATACACCACTATAATACAATATACGTGTATACCTAGTGACTAGTGTAACCGTAACGTTCCCACCTGTTGTATGGAAAGAAGTTTAGAAGTCAGTTGGTATTTTAATAAGTTAAACTTATATGAAGTCCCAATAATTATATATTAATCAAATCAAAATATTTCCAAGTGTTCACAGACATAAAATGTTCTAAGTGTTCAAAATAATGTTAAAATTGGTAAGATGACTGGCATGAAGGTTCTTTGTACATCTCAGTAAAATCACGTCTGTTAGGATAAACAGACAGATTGCTGCACATTCCCGAGCATAACCAAACAAACCATAATTATTATGCCTAATATGCAGCTTCGTTGTTTTTTCCACAGTGTTAATATAAGTATCAATTTTATATTTTATTTATGTTATTGTGGCATCGGCGATCGGCCGTATAATAAAAATATTGAAAAAATATTCCTTTCAGTTTCACTTTTGTCATTATTTTGTTTATGTTATATTGTGACGTCGATGCCGACGTCGCGCGTTTTATTATATTAAATGTAACCATGTATTGTTCTTACATGATATTATCCCACTGTATAATAATAATTAATATTATATTTATTTGTATAGTACCACAAGTCTTCGACGTATATTGATATTTGATATCTTTATGAAAACCGACCTTACCTAACCCTAACCAGTAACTCCTACCTCTACGACGTATATTAATGTACATTATTCCTATTTCTTTATATATTTATAAATTATAATAATTTGATGTATATAATTATAAAAATCATGGAACCCGTTGCCCATATGTCATTAGCGATATCGTTCTACAGGCCGGAAACGCTGATAAAGTAAAACTCGTTGAACTATTATATTATATTATATTATAATTATTGTGTATACTGTACAGTACTACAGTGTACACCTATCACAAATCGTATTTATTAATTATTTAGAATTTTTTTTTCCTGAAATTTTGGGTAATAATGTGCTCGGTTAGGTATCTTCCTTGGTTTATATATCAAACGTCCACGTTCTACTCATAGCCACTACATTCCGTTCAATCAATGATCCATATAACATGAAATTATTCAGTATAGACTATATAATAGTGTATAGTTAATTAATTCAAGCCAATGGCCACAGTTGAATTAAATGGTCAATATATCTATTGTATACAACACAAGTTTAAAAAAAATATAAAAAACTAGGTATAGTCTGTAGTCATAGTATCATAGACATTATACAAACCTAGGTCATACCACGTAAATGTGCATGGAACTATTGATACTCAACGACATTGGTACATCTGAATATGTTGTTCCTTGAACTTCCTGATATATGGCGTTTTCCTTATTATACCCATTTTCCTAATCTATAAAAGTACTACAATTTGGCCGACGCCTTTGGCTTTGTTGTTGTCTTCGTAGCCCATAGCCCATAAGTGAATGTTGTTTTTGTAGAATCTGGTGGCTAAACAATTTACAGTTTATAGGTAATGTGAAATTTTAAAGGTAAAATTATCATATTTCATATTGCAATATTATGTTTACATGTTTAGCAATTTAGCAAATTTAGTCGAATGTGTTAACACTACGGAGGCACTTTTAAGTTATAGGCTGTCGCTCGGTCCCTCATTGTTGATTCGTGCATATTATGACGGCGGGTGTGAATATATTATTAAATACCCATATCGGTAAATGAGGCGGGAGAAATACAATAGTAAAAATAAATCGTACGATTAATTATTGAAATTAGAGACCTGTGGGATATAGCTAATTCCAGTAAAAGCTAAAATGTGAAAAATAAACACATTAAAAAAAAAAAATGTATGGTGCTTGTGGTACTTGGGGATATGGGAATGCTGAACCTGAGTTTCTTGTACGTATAGTATTATAATAATAACCGTTAGTCATCACCCTAGCTCAATTTTCAGTATTTTCATATAGGTTTGTGCTTAGGTATTATAAATTATATAATATAAGTGTCATGTTACATTATTTCAACATGTTCACACACTATTATATTGAACAGACGTGTCCTTTGATGTCATGTAAACCTTTTTGACTTTTGTTTTAATAACTATGTTTGAAAAAAAATCGTATAGACACGAGGCCCTTACACGTAAAATATAAGTTATAGAGATAACTGTAGCGGCCTCCGCGTAGACTACCGTTGATGTATAGGAATAGGATTACTGAGAATCGTAAATATTGTGTAGATAAAAATATTTCAAAATGTGCTCACATATCATTATAAGAAATAAACTAAAATATAATGGAATAATAAATAACGGCCAGACTGTCGTTCGTATAGAAATCAGCCATCCCCAATAAAATCATTAACACCGACAAAATAGTACGATCTGTATTATTCGATCACAAATTATTAAGAAATTGACACGTACTTGTAACCGTAAAACGTAGGGCGTGCGTCTTTCTTATATGCCGCCAGAGAAAAGGAATGGTCAAGAAAGGTCTTTGCCGCCGAAGAGAAATGTATGACCTATATAATATAATAGGTCCCACCACCACTCTTTAGCTAAAATCCCTGAAAGTCATAACGACATGAGTCGTCATGTTCCCAGGGTTCATGCATAGGTACGTCTCATGTCTACACCGCAATTATATGCAGTTGCGTATATAATAATAATAATAATAATAATAATAACAATATATTTCATCATCATATTATATCGTCACCATCACGAAAAAAGTAACCAAGTGAAAATGTTTAAAATTTTGTTTTGAAATTTGAAATTTGTACTAGGTTCTCCACAATTGTTTAATTATTTCACTTGGTAAATTTTTGCATGTTTAAATCACAAACATTGTGTTGCGATCCCGCCTACAGATGATTATTTGAAGAGGTAGATGGGAAGGAGTTGTATTCAATCAACAAATATAATATGTATTTATTGATTTTTATTTAAATTGTTCAAAACTGTTAAATTGTGCACTGTTTACTTTAAAAGTATTAAACTATTTTAATCAATGGAATTTCTAAGTGTTCAGAAAATTATATGATTACTTATAAATTTCATAAGTCCTTAATTCAATCGATCAAAATATTTGTAAGTCTAAATTATTATTTGAATTAAATGACTGGCGTAAAAGTGCTTGTACTATAGCTTTGACAGTACACGTCTGAATATGGTGTATTCGGGTCTCTTGTATTTAAAGTCGACCCTTCCTAATGATAATAGTGTGTTGTCCTAATTATGCAGCTTACATGCGTACTAGGTCCAGGAAATGCCATCGACTCATGCCCGAAAGGTTATGTTGTGTTATGTTATATTATCAGTAATTGTGTGAGTATTCTTTTTACCTGCGCCATTGAAAGTATACAGCGTAGTTCGAAATAGGCATATTATATTAGTATATAATACCTATGCCTATTAGATATCCAAATAGGGTTGTATTACACAGTATTTTATGGTTATCATATATTCATATTTGACTTGCTCTTTTGTGTGGTTTGTATTATTGGTCGTTTGGTGGTTTTTAACCCGGATGTAATTAATGTAACACAATCCTATCTAGTCGTTACATTTTGGGAATACTATAACGTTTTCCCCCAAAGTAATCTATTTAGCATATAACCATGCACATTTTAATCATAATATTATAGTATTTAAATATTTTATATATACACCTATTCTATATGTACCTATATATATATATTGTAGGATTATAAATTAATTTTACATATAAATTGGTAAAGTTATTACATCGTTGTTAATTTCCTGTAAAGTATTATAATAATAGTTCTTTTTTAGTCTACTCTATAGTCTACACTTGTGCGTTGTTGATATAATATTATATATATATATATTGCCTATTAATATATGTGTATCCAGCATTATTCTTGAAACGAATATACTATATTTAGATTAGTATTAGGTAGGTAATGTCGTAGTGCCGTACTGGTTTAAGGTTCAATCAAATCATTATTTTAGAATATTAGTATTATAATACTACCCTTTTCAATCTGTACATTATTCGGGCGTTTATCAATTGCATTGAAATGTTCTTTTTTTACCTATAAGAAATATATCGATTGCGCCGCGTATAAACTCCACTGAATATATTTTGTAAGTTATTTATTTTAATAATAATAAAACAAAATGTAAAAGATTTACATTTATATTTATGCTAATGTTATTTTATAATATATAATATTGTAGTACCTAAGCTTCCTCTTAAATGTGTCGTACAATGGAATTAGGATGAAGTTCCGGTGTAAATAAATGGGCATGTTTATCTGTTTATGTGTTGGTTTCAATTTATTTTCAGATTAAAAACACTTTTATTAAACTCCATAGTATGGTTGTTCCGTAGAATAATTAGAACGTGACTTGTTCTAAGTGTTATAAAATAATCGATTTTAGTCGTATGTTCACCAAGTCCAAATTATTCTGTTGTAAAATATTCGATATTACAAAAAAGTAAAAACAATTTTTCAGAAAACTAACTAGCATGAAGGTGCTTTAAAAGTGGCTAGCTCGGTCAAATCACGTCTGCAATTATGGGCCATTTTGGAGTCTCCTGGCTATATAGTCCTACGGACGAGACACAAAAAAATATTATTAAATAATAATTATAAGTCTTCATGTAGAAAAAATAAATAATGATGGTAATTACTTATAAGTCTTTATGTTATACATATCATAAAAAAATTTTAAAAAATATATGTTGTATAAAATGTATAAAATGTATAAATGAATACCTAATAATATTTATAAAAATAATTTTTAATGTCAATAAAATATAGAAAAGTATGATAAAATTTGGTCGAAAAGTGAAAGGCCGAAAAGGGTTAGGGTACGTTTTTGGTCGAAAATGACCCAGTCCTACCTCTCTAGTCTCTCCCCCAGCCATCGATAAGAGCGGTGTTTCCTACTTCCGGACAAAGTAACAAAAACCATGTGAGTTGCGGACGAAATTTAAAAAGGTAACATACGAATTGTGGACACAAATATTACATAGGTACTAATGTACTACCAGACTGGTAGCTATAGAAAAAAAAAAAATTTTGAAGGGGAATGTTGGAGCCTGCAGGCAAATACTTTTTAAAGAGTGAGAAAAAAATATTAATATAGCACCAGGTTGTTAATGTTTATCAAATGTATATAAGAAAATCATTAATATTTAAATTGCTAAAATAAATTTTTGAAGGGGAAAATTGGAGCCCGCAGGCAAATACTTTTTAAGATGTAAGAAAAAAAATTAGAAAAAAATTTATATGGTTGTTAATTTTTAATAAATGTATATAAGAAAATTATTTATATTTAAATTGATAGAAAAAATTTTTGAAGGGGATTGTTGGAGCCCGCAGGCAAATACTTTTTAAGGAGTGAGAAAAAAATCTTAATATGGAACCAGGTTGTTAATGTTTAACTAATCTATATAAGAAAGTCATTAATATTTAAATTGATAAAATAAATGTTTGAAGGGTAAGGGTAACGTTGGAGCCCGCAGGCAAATACTTTTTAAGGAGTGGGAAAAAAATATTAATATGGTACCTGGTTGTTAATGTTTATCAAATGTATATAAGAAAATCATTAATATTTAAATTGATAGAAAAAAATGTTGAAGGGAAATGTTGGAGCCCGCAGGCAATTACTTTTTAAGCAGTAAGATAAAAAAATTCCCGAATACCGTCGATCCTAATTAATTTTTATACTAATATTTTGTTACAATTTATTAAAATTAATTTTTTAATATTTTGTATTAAAGAAATAATAAATCTAGGGTTGGCGGTATTCGAGGTTTTTAATTTTACTGGTACAGCACTAGCCGGTCGCCTTTAACACCGTGCTTAAAAATTATGATAATTAGTTAGTTTCTAATAATTTGCCCTACCCTTGCCTAACCTAACGTAGCTTAACGAATAATATTTAAATATTTTCTTTCGTTGTTATGTCTACAATATCGAATACCTTGATAGTTAGTAGGAAAAGATCATTGCAATGCTCACGACCAGTGATGATAGTCGTCTATCATCATCATAGCCTTAACTAACCATAGGTTTACCTAACTAATACATTCTTATGACTTATTAGGAAACTTTGAATAAAAAGATCCTGAGTTGGTTGCCGAACTTAAGTGTTTTTTTTTATCAAGTTGAGCTGTTGGTTGCCGTCATCTTAATACCTAGATCATATACTATGAAGACTTACCCAGTTCAACCATGAAAACAATTTCAAGCACATATATAGGCAACGTGTCTCTGACATGTTTATGGGTACATGTTAATTCACATAGAAAAATATATGACATTTCTCTTGGCACTTGTATCATAGTTAGATACTATAGTGTCACTAATATTAATGTAGTAATATGTGCTTAAAATTATTGTGATATGGGCCCATTCATAGTATATGATCTAAGGTTGATACATTAACTGTGATAACAACTTTAAAGTATGATTGGATATAAATTGCAAAAGTTATAAATATTAATGATTTATCAGCATTTATCGTCTTCGTCTTACAAGTGGGTATCGATTTCAGCAGATCTTATTAAGCATTGTTAGTTTTAATACTAGAGTGATTATTATTGTTTGAAACTAACAAAGCTCGATGATAACTGCTGAATGAAAATTTGGTGTCTTTCACACTTGTAAGACACACTTGGAGACAACACATGCAAGTGAAACGTCTTATTCAAAACCAATTTTTTTAATGGTTTTATTTTAGCTTCATATATTTTGTAAAAATAGGAACATTTTGAGATTTGGAGCATTTTTATAACGTATTAGAATAATTTGGATTAGTAATGGATTTTTGTTTCTATCACAAGATCGAGTTCATAGCTTGTAATTTTTCGAAGATAAAAGGATTGTGTTCGTCACTTCACTACCATGGGGAGACCCAAGCTATAACCAGATGCCCGTTATTAGCCTGTCAACGATATTGTTAGATACAATTTTGATGGTAGAACGGAATTACAATGTACCTAATAGACAAATATCTAAAAAGTCACTTTTTGTATGTCCGATCCAATTATGTAAGTTGTATGTTTTGCGTATTCAATATATAAGCATAATTAAAAAATAACTAATAACATTTATTACAGTACTTAATTAATTTAATTTTGAACAAGAACTAACAGTACATAATATTATGATAATGTATTATGTATGTTTGAACTCATAAAAACCATTCCAAAAAACAACTTCAGTTCTAGCTCTAAAATTTCGGTGGCACTAATCAGCCCCAACTTTAATATTAGGTGAGATTCATAACTAGGAGGCCAATATTATTTTGGTGGAAACCAGTAACTCCCCCATAACTATTAAGCATTTAAAGTAGGTGCATATTAAGTCCAAATCGTTAAAATTCAACTGACAAAATTATGAAAATTTTGTGATTTTTGAAAAGAATAATTTAATTGTATTATTTGACTTAGATATTATTATTATTATTCATATAATAATTTTATTTCGTACTTCTTGGAGGAGGATTTGTAAGGTAGTACTTTTGGTCGTCCGCAGTGTCCACAACAGACTCGTAATAATATTTCTGATTTAAATCTAACCTAACCTAACCTATAAGAAATCATTTAACTCTTAGCTCAAGAGTCATATTCATATAATATATTTTTATAAATATTTTTTGTTTTTACTATAGTTAAGGTTTCGGCAACTGAGGTCATTAGCCTGGAGTACTGTAAAATTTTAACACGTGTGTGTATGCTTGGCAAGAATTTGTTGCTAAAATTCTCGGGTGGTCACCCATCCGGAAGCTAGCAACACTGGCCGATACATACACTCAGAGCGTTTTCTAGTTTCGAGCGGCCCCGCACCACTATATTTTTTTTTATAGACTCTTTTCGATAAATGTTAGATACTCAATCAAGTCTTCCGATTTAGGTACTAAAGATTAATACTTTGCAGAAGACATAATTTGAAAGAGAGTCGTGTGAACTCAGCAGAAACAAAATATTGTTCATCAACTTTAATAAATCAATTACCTAAGTCAATAATAATAATAATCCTTACCCATCGGACTAAAAATAGTATAGGTTGACAAAAAATTTAATGACTGAAAAGGTATTGTTTCATGAGAAAGTTCATCACCTCCCCAGATAGTACTTTCTCATCAATATTAATGATTTGGATTAGTGTACAAATAGTTGCTTCCAATCATGTAACACCATTTTTATAGTGCTTAACCATAGAGTTTTTCTCTTGTCTCAAACATATTACTGGGTATTTGATTTAATTTTATAAATGCTTATGTATAGAATGCTTGTTCATTAAACTAAAACAATATTTGTTGTGTTTATGTCATTATTATCTAACATCCTGCCATTTATATTGTGTATGTAAATATTTTTAACCCACATTTTTGTAATTATTTATATTTTCCGTTAAAATCCATTATTATTTTACTGGTAGAGTAATATTATTTCTAAGAACATACTTGATTAACAAAATGCATGGACAAATTATTAAGCTATACGGCTTACCACGTACCGTAACAATGCTATACTTGGAACAGAAATCGATTTTTTTAGGATATTACTGATATTAGTGTCAACTGTCAGCAAAATAGTATTTATATGAATTGTTTAATTTTGACAAATTATTATTTAATAAAAGAACATGACAATATTATAATACCTATTGTTTATTTATAGTTTCTATTTATAATATAAGTTTATTATATTTATTAAAAGTGTAAAAGTTGCATTAATTATTTTGAATAAAGTGGATCTGGGGTCACTCAATCAAGAAATGTATATTGTTAAAGTTACTTTATATGGAGTGATTAATTTAACACAAAACAATCATTATTTCATTATTTTTATTTTTATATTTTGAAGCAAAATATTTTTTTGGAGTATTTGGATCTAAGTACATACTTATAGGTGTAAATTAAATTTCCAACAAGTAGTTTTTTGTAGTTTTTGTAGTAGTTTATATGAGCGAAGTAGGTGAACAACATTTTTGCAGGGTGAACTACACTCTGCTCATCAAAACTAGAATGTAGTAGTTAAATTATACTCCAAATATGTACCTTCATAATATGTGAATAACTGTACCTAGCCTTTTATGATAATTTGTTATGAAGATATTATAAGTAGGTAAAGGTCAAATTTGGCACTTAAACGGTACTTGATACATTTTCCTAATATCTTAACAGAAATTACGAAGCTAAAAATATAGAAATACCTATATATGTACAGTGAGACATGGGCCACACTAAGATACGGTCCATAGTTCATGGTTTTATATAATTTATAATAATAATAGTTTAAGTAATAAGTTTTTTCATAAATTCCACTTCAATGATTTGTTTAAATTATTTAATATTTGTACGTATTTCTTTGTGAGATCAATAACACGCCGTTACCAATATGTGTCTCACTGTACCTCGATTTACAATTTACAGATAAATCATTACTTTTTCCAGGGCTGTGAATCAAATGAATTTTCATGTGTTTTTTGCTACACCGTATAGCTTCCCAACGTTATTATTATACATTATAACTTTTTAGAGCCCTTTTTAGTGGCTAAGGAGCCTTCCTAGGTAAATAATATTTTTTTTTTAAGTCATCATTATTATTATTTATTATTTTCCACAGTTTTTTAATAAAGAGGATTTTATAGAGCATATTTTTGAAATTTTAGTGCATATTTTAATACGTTTTTAATAAATGCATGCATAAATTTAATGCATTTAATTCACAACCCTGCTTATTAGTAATTACATTTACTTCCCATCATACCTACCACAGGGCACAGTTAATGTTAAATGTCAACAATCAACAGCTTCATCAACTTGGTGACACTTAATAGGATGTCTGATTTTTAGTGCACCACTTATTTCTCTCTCTGACACACACGCAACTAAGCGGTGGCTAAGAGAGGCTTAGCATCCCAAAACTTGTAATAGCCACCCAGAACTATTTTCATTTTTTCGACTATTAATGTTCACCCAGCCTGAACACAAGAACCGTCACTGGGTAAGATGTTCTTATTTTTAATATGAGATTGAATTTACCCATTATCCAAATTTAATATTATAATATAACCCTTTCACTGTTAAATTATTTTTATTTCCAGTGCTGGGATTAAATTTTATTTTTAAATTTGTTTATTTGTATCGTATAGGTATTTTGAATATTTTGCATATTGTGATAATTGAGGTATTAATAAATCATAAACTTTTTTTTAAATTTTTTTACTATTTATATTTTACTTATTATTTTTTTTTTGTCTGGATTTTTCTTAGAATTTTATGCATTTTTTTTTTAATATTTTACATATTGTGATCATTTAAGTATTAATAAATCATACATTTTTTTAAAATATTTTATTTATTATACTTTACTCATTATTATTATTGTTAATTTAAATTTAACTTTATATATTTTTGTTATAGATATATACTGACAAGAAAGTGAATGATTTTTAAAAACTTTTTATGAATTATATGCTATAGAGTTTTAATCATTAATACCATGCATAATATGTCTTGTGCATTCCTTACAATTATGTGTTCTGAGTAGTTTAAAAATGCACCCATGGCCAGTTGTTTAACTAAAGCTAAAAAGGTAATTTTAAAACAAAATATTCTTAATAGTTAATTGTTAGAAAAATATACCAAGACTTAGAACTTAAAATGTTATACTGGTGAGTTATACTTCAATTTTGTATCATTCTGAATGTATAGGTTAGTGGCTTAGTGCTCTTAATCTTACCAAGACAGGGCTACACTTACATTACAGAAGAAAGACCTCAACTTGTGTAATTTTCACTGTTTATGGTTAAAATCTGTACATGGATCAACTGCAGATGGTTCAATAATTCACCCCTGGTCCCTGGGACCCGCGACGCACTACAGTTTGAGTACTTCTGGCCTTCTGAATAAGATACTTAGATCGCTGATGATGACGGCTTCACGAGTCCGCCGCCCTAAACCTCACGTATCTGAGTTGCCACTTCGCGAGCCGGCCTCCGCCCGCCGCACTCACACGATATCGTGTCATACGATTATATGATAGTGGCGCGCTTCGGGACCGTTCTCCCAGGTTACCTACTAATGTACGGAATCGTTTACCGTGTCCACGACACCTTTGTCGAGAAAGACCATCTCGTTTGCCACTGAGCGACTGTCGTCCTCCTCTCTTCACTCTTTATGGCGTCCTTCGAAAGGGGCCGGTGGGTCTCCAGAAGCCAGAAAGCACTTCAGCGCGTGACCGAACCCTTAGCCCTAGGATGACAGCCGGAGGCATGCCGGCCACAAACCATTTTAATTTTTAATTGCCAGCTTTTATTTCATTCGGCACCACTGAATATAACTATATATAAGTATATAATTTATATTCAATTGATTTACGCTCTTTCTCAATCCATTCAATTACAAAATAATAATTTTAAATAATTTTAAAATTTTAAAAAGTCCCAGCGCATAGTCTTTACAAATGTTGCATTTTTAATAATAAAATAAGTCCCGGTGCTTGCGCAGTATAAAATATAATGGTCGGGTCCAGCATTTTTTGAAGAGCACGGTGTGCCGTGATTAATAAAAGTTTAAAAACCACTGCGCTATAGAGCTGAGGAGACACGATTCGGGAGGGGGTGATTTTCATTTTCGTCCTGTATTTGGTTAAAAAAGTGGGTGACGGGTGTCAGACCTCGCTCAGTGTATGACAACCGACAGAGGAATATGTTTTTTTTTAAATGAGCACTTAAACAACAAGTCTATACTTCATTTACATTAAGAAGGAACCTCATTGGCTTAACTACACAGATGGTTGATCAGTGGGGGGACAAACGCGCGGGTGTTGATTGATCATAATTCACAGCCCAACGACAACTGGTCGCCGCCGAAGTTACTTCTTAACGTGAATGGAGTATAATAGTGAACTGAACATGATGGACAATTTAAAATTAGATTTTTTTACGTTTTTTTGTAAGTCCCTTGGAGGACAATGGCCAGAAAGATGCCACTTACTCACTGATTCAATATGTGTCCTAAAGTATGTTCAAATATTATTCTAAAACGACCAAAGATGGTGGAATTGTAATTAATCCAATACAGATTGACGAGGTCAGAATATTCCTGTAAAGCAGAAATATAAACTTTTTTGTTATTGCTAATTTACAAATATTATAGGCAATAGTCAATACTATTATTTTTAATAATTTTTACTTATTTAATTGTTTTAATACATTATGAAACATGGCATATAATACTATGTGGTCTACATATTATGATTATGGAGACTACATATCTGAGCTCCACTAACTAATGTTATAAACTCCAATTTGTTAACAATCTTTAATTTTTAAATGTAGACATCTCAAAATGTGTACACTAGAATAGGTATTACAGTTATAGACACATGCAGGATTTTTTTCACTAGGCATTTTTATTATATGAAAAACTTTTCCTTGAATTACCTACTACTATATTATACATTTATTATTTATACAATCATATAGCAATTCAGGACTATTTTTGATTAAAGTTAATTTATCCTTCGTTAAAAAAGTATCTACATAAAAAAATATATTAAGTTTAATATTTGTTGTTATACATTTTAAATATAGGCAAGCAAAATATTCATTTCAATTATCACAGTTCACTGAAGTATAATTATTGTTTAAAAATATTGTTATAAATACTTTAAAAGGTTATTTAATTCTGCTTAGATTTATATTTCGTGGGGTGAAAAATATCACTAATCTGCCCCTGCACAGAACCATATCATTATTAAATACAAAACAAAAGTAAATTAATAAATAATGGTAACATAAGCTTAAATTATGTATATGTTACAGTTAAAGTGTTGAATTCCGTTATTTTATTAAATAACTAGGAAGTTCATGAATTACCTATGAATGTTAGTTAAAGTATGAAATTGTACATGAAAATTATACTTTAACTAGTTATTTTATAGAATATTTAGTTATTCTATACAATTTTAGTTTGATATATGTTAAAGTATAAAATACATTAAAATCTAAAATATATTATAATATTCTGTTTATTTTAAATTGAACTAATTATTTATTTGTACACCCAAGGGTATTGTGGCATTTAGAGCTGCACAGTACTTCTTTTTTTCTGCAGAGACACCGCTTAGTATCACATTTTTTGGTACAAGTGCACTAAAAAAAACCCTGGCCAGTTCCCAGTGACTTGTGCAGTTGCCACAGATCTTAATGTAATTATCTAATTCATTACTATGCTGAACAGTAAAATAACAATATTGTGCATGATATTTCGTACAATTTGACATATTAACGAAGTGATACCAGGGAATGTATAAAATAACTAGTTAAAGTATAAACTATATACATTACCCACATGTTTTAGTTATTTTATTAATTACCTAGTTATTTTATAACCTAACTGATTCAACACCTTAACTGTAACATATACAAATGAATTATCAGAATACTAAGATCATAATTCATGACAAAACCATGTTTATCAATTTATATAATAAAAAGCACCATATTATTATAATCAATTTATAATTTTTGGACAACAATTTTCGATTGTTAAAACAATGAGAATTTTGACCAGTAACTTCTATCTAAGGACGGACATCCATTTTGTTGTCTTAATTGTAATGCATATGGTAAAAGGTCTTCAATATATTTGACACGTTTACTGTGAGTAGGATGTGTGGATAACCACCATGTGTCGTTATTATTTGGATCAAGCCTTTCCATTCGCTTCCAGAAAATTGGGGCCTGCCGAACATCAATACATGCATTGGCTGCTAGCATCAAGCCATACTTGTCAGCCTCGATTTCCTGGTCACGTTCATAGGGTAATAGCATTGCTATACTTTTAAAATAATGACCAAATACGTAACACAAAATAGCTTCTGGCATTGGAAACACAGCCCACATTATGGTTAGTGGTATAAGCCAAAGCATTTCAAGTAAATGTTCTCGACTCAAACGTACTGCATGATGATCAAGAAAACAATGTGCAATTTCATGCGACAAGACAACACCTACTTGCTGGTCATTAGCTGCATATAGTAACCCTGTGAAGACTATTATCATGCCATTTGGCAAAACCATAGCATTAATTCTTGGATCGTTGACAACTACAAGGGACCATTTTCGATTTTGTATAAGGTCAAATGGCTTATTGGCTTTAATTACCAGCATTGCTATGGACAAAGCTCGCTTGTAAAGAGGATGTGATGTATCTAACACAGCTTGTTGGTTTTCACTTAACAGTTCTTTGGCTATTGAATTCGCTAGCTCTACCATTTGTTGATGTGTAAAAAGAATTAACCGACGTTTACCAGTTATTGGGTCAAACTCCATGTGAGCAGCACAGTACACGAGAAACAAACCAATGGCACTAGCTATGGCAGCAGTTATTTGCTTCCGACGTTTGTGTACGTTGTACCAGAACTGTTGTTTCTCTTTTGCACTCAGCTTTGTCCACCAGCGGCGTATGCGTATTCCTAACACCATAGCAAAAAACTTGGCAACTGGACGTAACACTATTGCTGCTATTGGAGGGAATGGAAGGCGGTTGACAGATGAAACACTGAATTAAAACAAAAATGTTTCCAATTAGAATATGAAATAATTTCATAGTATCTCTCCAAGTATACCTGAAATTCTTTTTGCATGAATGCAGGTGACTAGTTCCGCCGTTGACTACAAGCGGAGACCGGTACCAATGGACGACGGAGGGCATGAGACGGGTGTACGAAATTCGTTTACATTTCCCATACGGGTGCATATGCAAACTGCGAGTTTGAACACACAGCTTTCTAAAGCCACTTCCGCAAAACATTTCGGATCCAATTTTTATTCTCAAACAACTGATGAAGTGCAGTCTAGGTCACAGCTGAACATTAAAAGTTTCATACTATTGAATCCAATTACAGTATGATGTGAAGATGGCAAGTCGTTTTAAGACATACTTTGCAATGGCTGAGCTCAATGAAACTTAAAAACTACAACTCTCATAATATTGTTGTTGTTCAAATCGTTGTCACAAATAATTACTTTGATTTTTTATTTATAGTTATGCTACAGGCTACAATTTTCATACAAAAAAAAAGTTTAGTCAGTTTACGTTGACAATGAGAGAAATTTACGCTATAAACTATAATATAGAAGAAATAATATAATATTGTGTAATAATACCTATGTAATATTTATTTAAATATTATATAGAAATCTGTGTTTCGCCATAGATAAGAATTATATAATTTCACTGCATGAAAGTGATTACCTCTGATATGGGAATAATAGTTTGTGATAATATACCAGTCAGCTGATTAATATAAATATCAAAACACGTTTCCAATATTAGATAGTCAACTATTATCATTATTGTTCAATGCTATTATTATTATTATTATTATTATTATTATTACAATAATATTATTATTAAATACAATAATATAATTTACTACCTATTATAGTATAGTTAGTATAGTATTCCGGTATCCGGTAATCGCTACTATTATACTACTATCATTGTTCTGTAACTATAGTCTACAAACTACTCTACTATGACCTATCCACGAATACAAGTCCATACCAGTGTCTACTTAATAGGTATAGTTAGTCCACTGTCCGGTGTCTGTCCACAGTCCATTCCACTTTTCATCGAACAACAACTTTAGGCTATAGTTCAGGGGTCTCCAACCATTTTTTACGACGGGCCAAATCTGTTGGGCATCACGGGCCAAATTTTTTTAGATAGGGATGGAGAGGTAATGAAATTAAAGATTTATAAGAATTATTTTTAGTAATTAATATTATTAAATATATTTTCAAAATATCAATCACATTGGCGGGCCGGTTCAAAAAGTTTGAGAGGCGGTAATCGGCGTGAGGGCCATAGGTTGGAGACCCCTGGGCTATAGCATTGCCGTGAGCCTGTGACCACTGACCCGTGAATGATCGTACCCTTGATGATTTTACATATTTTATGGTCGCGACGAAAATACCGTGTGATACACTGATAAGATAATCATATTATTAATTTAATTTTTTGTAGCCGAGGCGGCAGCGGCGTGCCGGCGTGGCGGCCGCTGGTCAAGACGGTGATCTAGTGGCGTCTCTTACTCTCTAAATCGACGAAACGAATGACTGCTGCAAATTGTCATGCACCTTTAATATTGCAGAGAGTAGAAGCCTATTGATTTGTATGCTGTAAAATTATTTACTCGTGTCGGAAGACCGCCGATTGTGTGACGGCATTTATCGGCAATGCTGTAATATTCGCATTCCATACAGAGTCGCGTGATGAATATTAAGTTTAAAATTTAAAAATCTCCTAAACATGCATCTGGGCACTGCGCGTTGGTACGCGTTGGTCTTGTTCACTGCTATCCAATTCAGATGTTCAAAGTGTGCCGATGACAACGGCCTGTTGGACGAAGAAGAAACATTGGCTGGCCATTCTATACTCGACACATTGCCTCGGTTAGTTGGACTTAAGTATCATCATAATTTATAGATAGATATTGAGAATATTCATTTCAGCTGTCATCTGTTAGGTCCAAAGTTAAGATACTTTTCTCTATTTATAAACTTATAAATGCTGAAATGTGATAGAATATTTGTTATCTGCACATTTTCTCTAAATGATCTGTAGTGTTCGACGTTCGTGAGAAACTGTTCAAAAACATAGTTTTAAAATATTGTTATTATATTATAATATTTTAAATTTGAATGATATTCTTAATATAAATGTTTATGTAATAAAATAATAAGTATTTGATTTTGTTTAGATATGTTTTGTATGATGTCAACAAACCCGAAGGATTCAATTTACGCCGTGATGTTTTCATACGAATGGCATCTTTTATACATCATATGAATAAGGTGTCTGATTATCATTGGATTTTGGTAATTTATTTTTATTTTTTTATACTCCAGTTCCTATAGATATAACTATATATTCTGTTAAATTATAATTATAGGTGTTGCCACCATGGCATCGTTTGTATCATTGGAGATCATCAAATCTTGTGCAGGACTGTCTTCCATGGAGTCTATTTTTTAATGTGGATTCCATTAAAAAAAGTACTCCTGTTGTTGAATTACATGAATTTTTCCAAAGTATATTACATTTTTAAAATATTTCATTATTAGGGTTTGGGACTTATAGCACCAAAATTATTAAAAATATGCACCTTAATATAATTGAAGTACCTATGCAACTACACTTTTTTAAAATAACTTTAACTGAAAAATCTTGATTTAATAAATTTTAAGTTTTAACAATTTCTTTACATTTCTTTAATTTTTTGATGATGTTGAGTAACTAAATATCGCTTATCTGCACATATCTTAATTTCTCAAAGTTAAAACAAAAAACTATGCTATGACTCATAGTATACCTATATTTGTTGACTTTTAACAGTAAAAAAACAATGATAATATAAGCTATCAAAATGTATTAACTTAAAATAAAAATGCAACAAGTCCTGAACTATGATCATAATTTACCATAATATTGATACCTTATAACATTTAACACATTAGTGAATGGATTAAGACCATTGGATGCCCAAGTTACATTACAAGATTTTAATGTGAAGTCGTTTGAACAATACCCAGACTTTTCAGACAAATGGGAAGTAGCCAATTGCAGAGATCAAGTACAAAAAGAATTTTGGAACCTTAACAACCTAACATTTACCAAATCTTTATGTATATCATTCCAAGGAATTTCTACTCTACTCGCTGACATTGTTCAGGAGTTACAACCAAGGTAATTCAATAATTAAATACCAAGATATTGTACAACCTATATCATTTGTTTATTACAAATGACACAAATCAAATAAACTAATAATAAACTTAAACCATTTAAATAATGCCTATGATATCATTATTGTAGAAGATTTCAAAAATGTGTTAAATTATTATTTATAAAAATGTAAATAAAATATATAACTTTTTAATAAGTTTTCCAATTTAAAACCAGTATAATACTTAATAAATACAATTTTCTAAGAATATTTGGTGAATAAAAAATTCAGTTTTAATCTTAATGGTAAATCAGTGCTGTCAGACAGAAAAGAGACTGAAATGTTTGTAGTGCATATTGTAAATTTTTCAAATTAACTTTAGTTATGTGTTTAATTATTTTATATAATTGCTATGATTAATTAAAAGTGTTTTGTTTGTTTTTATATTAGAACTATTATATTTGACCATGCTGAGTTAGCATTGCATAATTATTATGGTGGTCAAGAGTATTGGATGATTAGAAAAAGTATGCAATTCAGCAAAAACCTGCATGATATTGCTAAGGAGTTTAAGAAAATAAATTTAAAACAAGATTACTTGTGTGCACACTTGCGTCGCAGAGATTTTTTATACGGCCATCCTAGTGATGTACCCACTATTAAAAATACAGCTACACAGATTAAAGAGAAATTAAGTTTGTTGAACAATATTAAAACAGTTTATGTAGCAACCGACGCTTCAAAAACAGGCAAATATAATTGATAATTGATAATAAATTCTTGATTTAGTTATAATTATGTTGAACGCCATATGAATATAATTTTTGTTTTAGAAGTTGAAGAACTTAAAAATTATTTACAACCTTATCAAGTGTTTAAATTTGAAGCTGATAAGGAAACCTTGACAAATTTTTTGGATGGTGGGGTAGCAATAATTGATCAAATAATATGTTCACAAGCAAAGTGAGTTTCTTATTCTTGTTATTTTAAGGTTAAGACTAAGTTACAAAAACTTTAAAATAATTTTATTCTATTTAGTTATTTCATTGGAACATCCAAATCCACGTTTTCATTCCGGATTCAAGAGGAGAGAGAAATTCTTGGATTGCCAATAGAAACTACTTTCAATAGCTTTTGTGGGGACAACATTGAGTGTACACAACCTACTAAATGGAGACTTGTTGAATAATGTTGTTATATAGTAGACTCTTTCAATGTCTCGTGGTGCAACTATAAATGTTTATTTCGTTTGTTGGTATCTTGCATTGTCGTATTTCAGTTTGATTTTCATCTCTTTATTGAAGCGTGACAAGAATTTTCCGGCTGTGAAAAACTTCATGTCTAGCAACTGTGCAGCATTTTTGCGGTTAACTGGGTTAAACTGCAGACAATATGTCACTATCTCCACCAAGTATATCGGCCAACAGGCATACACTTTCCTAAGTGCCATGGCAGTTTTTGAGGCTGTATAAGATTGAGACAACGGTGCATAATTAGCCTCTAAATTAAGGCTAAAACCGTGTTTACGTAAGTACTTGTCTACGACTACCAAGTCAGAATTGTCACATCCTAGTATTTTTGTAATGCCATACAATTGACTAGTGATCGTGTCTTCAGCGACAAGAGGCATCTTGTTGACCAATTCCGTGAACAAAATACCTATACAATACCATACAATATCCATGTATAATGTATAGTTGTTTCTCAGTACGTTCATTGACTGTCCACTTACCGACTGACCAAATGTCCACAGTAGCATCATATTTTGTTGAATCCATCAGCATTTCTGGGGCCTGGTACCAGACAGTGCCCATCTCAGTGCTGAGGTCTAGTGTTCGGTCTTTGCTAAACATGCGGGACACCCCAAAGTCACAGATTTTGATTATGCCATTGGCTGAAAGCAAAATATTTTCTGGCTTGACGTCGCGATGCACAACATTCTGATTATGTACATAGTTAAGTCCTCTCAATACCTTTAGCATTTTTCCGAGGTCAGAACACATCAAGTTAGGTTAATAATGTAGTTTTATAGAAATATACTTACTTGGTATACACATTCTTTGGTAGCGTCTACTGTTAAAGATCCTCCGTTTAGCTCCAAATATCTGTAAAGGTTGTACCGCATCAACGGGAATACCATATGAACGTGACCTTGGTACCTGAATGCTTCAATCATTGGTACCACATGATCGTCATTGAGTGCCCGCAACAGACAAATCTCGCGCACCATCATCTCGCAATGCCTGCGATCGTGGGCACCTCTGAGTCCAGTCATCGTGTCACGCAGCCTCTTCACCGCCACCGACTGCCCATTTGTTATATCAAGACACTTCATAACTGTACCGTAAGTGCCTGCACCTGCTGAGCCCAACTCCCTGTACTTGTACATAAAATATATTATTATAAGAAAAATGTAATTCCAGTTAAAACTTAAAATTCAGTTGTACAGGTTTGCCCAAGTGAATGTCCCACAGAATGATAAAAATAAAACTAATAGATATTTAACAAAAAAAAATAAAATATTAACAGTAGTTGTTATGAGATTTTCACCATGGAAATATTTCTAATAATTCAACTTTTCTGTGTGTATAAGTAGTATAAGTATAACAGAGTACTTTTAAAATGTGCGACTATTAATCTCAGTAAATTATGAATGAATTATAATACTTTATAATGATTCAACTAAACGATATCATGTTGTTAAAAAGTTACAATTCTTTTTTTTTTATAATTTTAAGTTTAGAAGTCCATTAAGCAACTAGCTTACTAATGGATTCGTTTTGTACGAAAAAATTTATGTTTAAGAGCATTGGTATGAAAACAACTTGTTCCTAGGATTATACCTATTGTGTTTTTTTTTTTGTATTTAAATGTTATTAATAATTTTAACTGGCTATCAGTAACCATTATTGTTGTTTGTTTTGTCGTGTCTCGGGTACATTTATAACCGATAAAAATTTTAACAATTCTCCAAACTTCTAAAGTATTTGTTTTTGAACATAAGGTTTGACACATAGGTCTCAACGCAATTATCATCACAATTTTTTTCTAAATAATTTGTTTGACTACCATCGATAAACAATGATTTTACTACAATTTTTGAATATTTCACCACCTAACTATCTGTACTTGTACAGCCAAAAATAGATAGATTCTTATTGTATGAAGTCTAAACGTTTATGATTTGGATGTTGATAATTCTAATTGTTTAAAATATTTTAGTATATTGATCTTGTAGAGTTTATACTGTGTATGAATCAAATAATACAATTTTGTTTTCATTTTTTACGTTTTCGATTGTACTAAGACTTAGAATAATAAGTTCCAACACATATTAAGGGACTAAAGTCTGGGATATCAGTAGATGATATAGTTAGTATACAATTTAGATGACATATCGTTATTAAATATCAATGCATTGAACAATCAGTCATTTCAATTTTAAACCAGTATTTAAAAATATAGGATAATATTTTTATGTTGATTGATTATATTTGAACAAAACTCAAACAACATATTAGTTGAAAACTATACTTGATCATTTAGGCACAATGGACCTGTTATTAATATTTGTAATTGATATTTTTTTAATTTTTAAAATATTATAAATAAGGCTATGATTTTGACGCACTGTGCATTGTTTTCCGAATTTGATACAAGATGCTCGTTCTATAACAAACACGTAATACAATGTAATTTTTTTAATTTTTCTAGCATTTTACGATTTTTTAATACAAAATTTGAATTTCAAAACCAAATTAAAAGTTAGGAAACTGTACAACAAAAAATTATTAAAAAGAGTCTAAATTTTAAGTTTTTGTAATTTACTTGTTAAAATTATTACTATTAATAACATCTGATTAAGTAAAATGTATTCTAAATAAAATTAAGGATAATATAAAATGATTATATCATATTATATATTTATTATTAAGTATATAGATATGTTATCATTGTATTATATTGAGGTCTATAATTACTATGGATTAAATTTGTACTAATAATTGTGTTTAATACCTTTTCATATTATGTTGTATCAACATAGTAATAAAATAAATTAGAAAAAAGCCATATTGTTCTTTTTTTTTGGTACCATCATCAGAATATTTTGAACTTAAAATAGCATTTTTGATGATCAAAATAATTGTTTAGTTAAAAAATTATTTATTTTTAAGGTATGTTTATTATTACATATTCATTAATTTATATTCTATTATTTTGTTCTTTTTAATCATATTTTCGATCAATTTTTGACTTAAAAATACATTTTTAGTTGCCTGTATGTTAATTAAGTTGTGTTTTACTATATGTAATTGTTTTGAATCATACAAATTTACAACCTTTTATTATTACCTGCTAAACTAACTTGTGTAGTTCTTTTTTTTTTAATTAAGACATTGTAAAATGTTCTAATAAATGTATTTAAAGATTTTAAATAAAAATAATACTTTTTTTTCTAACCTAAAATATTGTTATAAATTTACACAGATTTACTTACTCAATTTATATATTTAACTATCATCAAGAAGATAAGTTTAAATTTTAGAAAGCATACTTAACATAAAATCTTGAAAGAATTCACACTAAAATAATAAAATGTTAAAGTTAGAATTTTTTAAAATTATATACTAAATATCTACTAACAAATAAATACTAAATGTATGTGGAAGATATAATATTTTTTTTAGGTAAAAAAACCTAAAAACCTGGTATTAAAACTCAAAATTTCAAACTACTGGTTAATTTCACATAATCTATATAATATTTAAATTGTATATAAATTGATAGAATAGATTAAATTAATACTTAGAATTTTTATCATATTATAAATTATAAATTATTTATAATATTATGGCTTTTTGGTGAGCAAGTGGCACCTCAATTGTTGAAATCTACCTATATCTGGCACATAATATTAAATCTATGCGAAACTGTTTTGGCACCATACAAGAAGTATGCGTGTTTTTTTAAATACTTACCCTAAACGATAAAACGTAATGTTGGATTATGTAAAATGTGTTTGTTCTAGATCACAGATTACTAAATTAAAATTAGTTTGTCCAACAAGATAGGTCGATTAGCATGACTCCATAACTATTTTTATGGAATTATTTGATGCAAATATGCCATTGTTGATGGATTATCGATTATTTCTACATGGGCAAAGAGAGATTCTTCACCAGGTATCAACTCTATTATTTATTAAGCAACCGGGATTTATTTTAGCTACAAATCTGCTGGCAAAAGTATTTAGCATATTAAGTTTATTCCTCTGTAAACTTATTCAATTTCATATTGATTTAGTTGAAGCCAGATTTAGTGACTAGCAGATAATGTATATCTATAATGTGTAAAAAAATATTTTAAATAATGCGGATGAAGGATTTAAGAAAGGTGGACAAGTGGGTACCGCTCTACTGTACAGTGGGTAGTTGTCGAAGATGTCGTTATAATAGATGTGTTATATATTTGAATTCAATGATAAATCGTATATTGTATACGAAAAACGATTCTGAGCGGTTGATTCAGCCTATGCCTACGTCTTGTATAAATAATCAAATTTAATAATTAAAAAACAATTAATAAAAATCGAAAATATCTCATAACTATAAACAGCTTAAAAAGAGTCAAAATAGTTTGAAAACTGTCACCATATTTTAGTGATGAGCAAAAAAAATAAGATCATTAACAAAATATTTAATTTATTCGGAAAATCGTGGCATAATAAAACATTGCAATATTATAATTTTACTTTTATGCTGTATTATATTGTTGTATTTATACGGGATGGGCAATAAATAATAGTTCATGATTTTAAAGTAATTTAAACCTTAAAACTACCGCTAGTGGTTAATGATTTTAAAAATAAAAATCTTAACATCCACTATATATTGGTAACAAAACTAAACGAGACTGAAAGGATGATCAACATGTGCCGCAACTACCGAGGGTGCAAGAAACCCCCCGGACCCCGTGGGCCGTGCCCCATTCAATCATAACAACAGGCCAAATGAGGCCACGTCGGCACACCATTTAGCTATAATTAAGTACATGCATATTTTTCTAAATTAATATGTTTACAATCTAATTATTCTAATATATTATACAATATTGAATGTAGCATCTCGTTTGAATGAAAAATGAAAATAATAATCGTTCATTTTAGGCTTTAGCAGCATTAACTATAGTAGCAAGTAATAACTATAGATATAATAAATCTAAGAATATTTAGAAATTAACTTATTTATTTTTACCTAAAAATAGAAGGTTTTTGTTGATATTAACACAGATTTTATTCTTATTTAATCTTATCTTTGTTGTTACGACGTTACGTTTATTTTACTCTTAAATCATACACTATGGATAGAGTATTATTAAAAAATACAGTATTACAATATGTTTAATTTTGAAGTAAACAAGTAATATTTTATTTCGGCGATCTCAGATTGATGAATGGGGTTCGGAGGAGATAGTATATTGTAGACTGTTGTAGTGAACTAGTGTGTTCTTTAGTTTTCAATACCAAATTATTTTAAGTAATTTTGACCTCTTAAATATATGGCTGTAAAACCAATATTGACTGAATGAGTCATTGAACGAGAAAAATACGCGGAATCGTAAAATCATAGAGTAGTAATAGAGCGTGGCAGCGTGCGATGAAAAATCCAATGATTTAAATTAAAATGTTATTAAAACGTTATTTTTGCAAGTCTAAAACGTTCACGTGGATTTACATTTTACATGCGAAGTGGTATCGTTCGTTACGGGTGAGCCATCGGTGTTCCCGTCGTGCAGACGAGTGTTGGGCGCCAAATAGTTTCGCACGGCGTAGAGAAGATCATACACCTTCCTGCTGTACCAGAAACCCACACGTCGAAGTATATTGGCCAAATGTGAAATGCCGAAGTGGTCGGGCCGTTTGACGGCGTTGGCCACCGCGTACTGGTCGTCCAACTCGCGACCGTCCACGGCCACCCAGCCGTAACTCCTGCGCACCGCCTTCGCCCACTGACCATCCCACGCCAGCCGCTGTCCGTCGGTGGAAGTCGGCACGTAGTGGACGGCCTCTTGTCGGTCCGCGTAATCGACGTTTATCGCGGCCGCGGCCATCCGTGCCGCGCCGCTGACGGCCATGTCCAACCGTTTCACCGCCAACCGGCCGCCCGTAACGTCTGCCAACCGCTGCATCAGGCCGACCAGTTGCGCGCACTGCCCGTCCACGAACAAGGGTTCCGCGAGTTTTAACGCCGAACCGGCCACCACGCACCGGACAATGTCGTTGACGCTGTGGCAGATCGAATCGACGGCCGCGGCGATCAAGTGAACGCGCCCCGCTCGGCCACCGATGCCACACACCACGGGGCGCGCGTCCGACCGTCCGTACGGCGCCGACGGCAGGCCACCGAACGCCGGCACCATGTACGCCTGGTTTTCGGCCATCGTCGGACTGGCCGAAGCGTAGGTGTCCATGCACTCGTCCCACGACTTGGTAAGGCCCATATTCTTTAGCCAGCACACGACGGCGCTGGCCCTGGACACTGCCAGCAAGCCGTACACGATTGTCGGACGTCTCCGGTCAGCCATGTTTGGCTCGCAGTAGCCGACCACGGGCCACGGCCCCAAGGCCTGTTGCCGGCGCGGCGGGCCGCGGTCGTACGCGCCCAGCACCACGGCCGTCCTGTCTGTGAGCGTGACGGCCACCTGCCCGCGGCGGTAGCACGCCTGTGCGTATAGCACGGCGCTGGGACGGGCCATGGTCACGTGGACGGACAGCCCGTTCAGGCGGCCGACAACGATCACCGAGGCCGAGCGCTTGCCCAGCCTGCGGAGCGCGGGCCAAGCGGCGGCCGTGAGACCGTGAGACCGCATGGCGTCCGAGTCCCAGCACAGCGTGGTCAGGTCCAGCAGCCCAGTGTACGACGCGTTCGTCACGTCCGTTTTGTACGTGGCGCCGCCCGTCAGCTTCCACGTCAGCCACGCGTCCAGCGTGCCAAACCGGCAGTCGTCCGCGGCGCACCGCACGGCCGCCGACCGCTGGAGCAGCCATTTCGCGGCCGCGGCCGTCCCGCCGTCGGCCATTCGACCGTCCGTCCAGTGGATGAAGTTGTGCACCGCTTTGCCGGTGACCACGTTCCACGCTGCCAACGTGGCCATCTCGTTGACGATGGCCACCGACTTAATGTACGTGACCGGCGTGCCGTCCCGACACATCTTGTCTACCGCGTCGCCGATCACCCGCAGCACCGCTTCCCAAATAATGTCCGGGTCCTGTTCTACGTCGCCCTGGCTCATCGGCGGCTCACTCTCTGCGGAACAGCTCGCCCCCCGATCGGTGGCCGGCGAGGGCGTCTCCTGCTGCTTTACCACGACGCATGACGTCGCGGCCGCCACGGGCAGCTGATCTGAGCTTGCACAATTTCTGCCGCCTCTTCGGTCTTTCGACTCTGCGGTTATCAGCGGAAATGTCTCTGCCGATGTGACCACTGTGCCGCCGTCCCTGGTCGATACCACAGTGAATCGAACTTCGTCTGACTCGACGGACAGCACCGCTATGACTTCAATTTGTTTCATTTTTTAGTTGTACGGCATAGTGGAATTTTAATATTTAGTTTTTTTTTCTAATTGTTGCTATGCTACGGCAAATGTAATTTATGTGTACCTACCTAATTTGTAGAGGTGCACGACCAATGTTATTTCCTAAGAAATGATAGTTAATGTTGATTGACAAAAAATCATGATAACGCGAACTGAATGCGAACTTAAAACATGGAAATAAAATACTTATAAAACATTACGTCATACGTGATGTATTTTTATATAAAACATTTATACTGAACTCAAGGCCTTAGCTGCAACATATTTCCGGGAACGGCACCAAATCATATATTTTTATAATATAAAAAAAATTAATTAACTTAAAAATAAGTTCATGTCCCTGGCACCCCCATTTCTAATTCCGGGGCGATCGTTTGTGCTTTGTTGGTGCACGTAAGTGCCCTTTCATCCCATCGTTATAGTGCTTTATCGGATCAAAAATTATTCGAATTTCGTACAGAGGGTGCCGGGGACATGCCAGCACACCACATTTCGAATTTCAGGCCCAAACAACGGGATAAAAAGCACTAACGCAGCTCAAACGATCGCCCCTGATTTAGACATGAAATTCGAAATGGAGGTGCCTGGAACATGAACCTCTTAAAAATAACCTCTCTAAATAAGGTTTTTTAATGCATTACATAGGTGATAAATTAATAAAATTGTAAATTAAATACAGTGGAACCTTAGGGGGAAGGCCCCTGCCTTACAATTAATATTATCTAGGTTTTTTCTGTAAGTCAAATTTTCGAAAGCTCGATTTTTTTTCCCACAACCCATTCGAATTATCGAAATTCCACTGTATGCATATTATATTAAGTCCAGCAGTTTTATCAGAAATAATTGAATTAATATACAAAACGCATAACTACCAGCTACGGAAGGAATAAAATATAATATAACACATAACCTCTAGAGAAATAATGTGAATAGTTTTATTGCGATCAATAACAGTAATAATATACTATCGTAAATGAAATACACTAACAATTATTATAGAAAACCCGTGCTCGTAATTGATACTATTTTGATGGAAAAAATACGAACTACCTATATATTCAACATTTCAAAGCGCTAACAATATAAATTATAATATATAAATTTTATTTTATTATTTATTATTCTATTTTTTGTGTTTATCCTAGATTCTATAGACTATATTATTGTTATAACTTATAACAATATAATATTCTATATTATTTTCAAACGTTCGAATACAACGCCCTACCAGTTGCATCATAATATTAAAGTTTACGCCTTGTTTGCACACATTTTTTCCAACACCGATAATATCGAATACGTTGTCCGCATGATCTATAAACATAAACGTAAAGAAATAAAAATACTTAAGAACATATTAACATCATTGCGTTTAAGTGTACTTATATATTATAAAATAATACGTTGAAACACTATTTAATTTCGTTTACATTTCTTTGGATTAAAATATATTAAGTTATATACATCCTGTTACGTACGGGAGACTCGCTTTACATATTATATATACGTAGTAATAATATGAAAATTTACCTTAAATTACTATACAACCACTAGCGTCTGGGTTAGGACGGTTTTTATTATAATTCCGAATTCTAATATTTCTGATAGGCGCGCAAACACAACGAAATGCTAAGTGGCGGGATATGAAAGCGATTAACCATCGGAGAAATCATTTTTAAGAAATGAGATTATGGGTGAGAAGTATACGATTAAACAAGAGTTAGTAACCACATGACAATATGACCAATGATAAATGCCATAAGCGCGATCGAATATTATGATAAATAATAATATATCACTAATATGAATATAGGTAACATTATAACGCATTATTTTTAGTATCATATCAGATATTATATAAAACATTAATACGCACAGTGGTACTTTATAGGTCAGAAACATGGCCCCTTAAAAAAACAGAAGAAATAATTATAAGGTCACAAATTTTAAAAAGGAAAATTCTATGAAGAATTTTCGGACCATACAAGAATAGTCAAACTGACGAATGAAGAAAAAGACATAATCAGGAACTCCTGCAGTTCCTTTTTCAACACCCTAGCATTACAAAAGAAATATCTTTCAGAAGACTGAATGAGGACTGATATACATGGTGAAAACAGAAATCAATGATAAGGACCGTGATCGAAAATAACCCTGCAGGAAAACGACCTCTGGGAAGACCTCGCCTGAGATGGGAGGATTGTGTCACCATGAGATATAGAAGCGATAGATCCTAACCCTGGAACAGGATGGAGAGAAGCTGCAGTGGAGTGAGGACAGAGACAGATGTAGGAATATATGCTTGGAGGACTAGTCTTAAAGGTGGTTAACCTATGAAGAAGATTATTGTTAGTATAACTACGCAGTACTTTATCAGAAATGTAGCTGCGTTCAGGATATACGCTCAACGAGTTACGAGTGAAATCATATTCCCTAGACACTTAGAAATATTTGTGGATCCGAGTGTTCTGATACCTACATGGAGATAATTTTATAGTTAAAATTTTATCACACTACATTTTGAAGTGTTTAAATAAAATAAATAAATTAATGAATCAGTCTAGTCAATTTATTACTGCAACTCTACCTCGTTCTATCTCATTAGCGATATATCTGTACGCTGGAGATGCTACACACCTATACGAACAACAAGTGAATAATTATGAAGTATGTACTTATAATGTCGTAAAATTATATTTCTTAATAAAAGGCATGTCCGCAGTACGCACTAATAAAAAGAGAAAAAAAAATCATACGTACATTTGTAAACATTTGAAAATTTACTATTTTATTTGTCGTCACTTTTAGTCTCAGATTTTCGGCGTTATTCATCCGCATGGCATGTAATAGTAGAATTTTATGTTGTAGATTGCTTGTCGTCCAATCACTGCTATAGATAGCAAGATTCATCGAATCTTTCTAAAAAATAATGTGAAGAACGACGTAAGATAATAATTTAACGTCACAATAAGTCGATAGATCGATGAAGTTTTTAATGTAAATTAAATAATTAAATCGTTCGAGATTCGAAGAACTACCAAAATGCCTCATTTATATTTCGTACTATAGTCTATAATAATGGAACGTGGACTAGTCGTTGAGTAAATGTGCAGGTTGTAGTCCGGTATTGGTATATGTACTATGTAGTGTTCAGTTATAAGGCGTGATGTGCGAGTAGAAAGAAGAATTTGCCAGTATCGGTTTTTAATATAAACTACAGTATAATATGCAGGTTTTGTCTATACAAAATTAAAATGCATGATGTCATTTGAGAGTCTGCACGTATAACAGGTGGCCAGTCAGTTTAAGTAGGTATTATAGCAGAAAGTTTGGCAGTAGTGTATACTGTATATAATATGTATAGATACAATACCGTATACCATACCTATTACCTATACCAGGGGTGGCAAACCTTTTGAACACTATGTAACTAAAAATACCTTTTTTTTTTGCTTCGAGCGTGCCTTCGAAAATATTATATAATATATGTAGTAAAATTATTTTAATTTTTCGCATGCCCTCAAAGTCTTTTTGAGCGCCATGGATTTGCCATCCCTGACCCATACAATCTACGTTAAGTGTGTACCAAAAAATAAAGCGTTGAATGTATAATTATTAATAATTACACAATAAACTATTAAAAATAATCAACAGTTTTTATACGTAATAATAGTACTATAATTATAATTTAGTATATTATTCAATTATGTATAACGTACTTGTTCGTTGACGGCGTCAAATAAGTAGCAGATAACATATATGTGAAATGTAAAAGTCGAAATCGCTGCAAATATTCTCAAGTTCAAAGCAGATAACAATGAAATACCATTAAAATAGTTCTGAATAATGCAAAAGCACCAAAAATATTATATCCAATTTCTCACATTTATAGTTATTTATAGATATGCATTTACCTATTTTTAATAATAAACTAAATAAAATTAATTTTACCAGCATTGTGATACAGGAAAGTAGCACTATTATGAAAGACTCTGAAGCTAGTTGAGTAAGTACCACTGGTCGAAATACTAGGTAAATGTTTCTCATGTTTCTGGAATTAAATTATCATATTATTTTATAAATGAATCTGAATCACATTATAATTTTGTTGGAATAATTTTTTTTTAATCACTTGAACAGTAGCTATACCTATAGGTACATTATAAAGAGTTTTGATTGTATCAAGTACATAATTCTTATTTAGTATTTACATATTTTAACTGACTATGTAACATGTATGATTATAGATTTCACTGAAGATACATTTATTTTATTATAAAAATAATTTTAAATCTTTTGTACTACCTAGGTATATATAAAAAAATGACATTATTCAAAATTATAGTTATATGAATTCTCATTAATATTACAGAAAAATAAATAAAGATACTAATAAAGATTTTAGATTATTTTACAGTCTAAAATATTATGATTTTAAACGGGTCACTTTCCAAGTATGTGGAAAAATTTTGAAAACTACCAAAATAACCTATATATGGCCATTGACCATACATATATATAAAGGTATATATGCAGTATGCGTATAGTATAGTATCCGATACGGCAATATTTTGAAAAATAAGATTAAACATTTAGCCAGCTAGGTCTAATACTATCATATGACCCCTTTTATACATTTATACACTTTCTGAACATATGAATTAAAATTTTAATGAGCAATAAACTTGAAATGAATATATAGTCACAATATAGCTTTATCTATACACTTACTCAATAACACGCTGTTGATCGTAAATCAAACTCTTGAAATCAAACACCGTTTCTGATTCTTTGTGATGTTTAACAATTTTTGTACGATTATCTTGATATCCGCACGAAAATGAAAAAAAAAAATGGTAACCGCTGTAGAGCCGTAATTATTTAAATACATATTATCCTTTATAACAAATTATTACGCAGATACTATATTGTGTAGGTATAACTTACTCTTAAAGTCATTACATCGCGTGAAATTGAATGTACTGAAAGAATTCGCAATAGTTTTTAACTGATACTTGAACGTAATATTCATCGACAGCAATAATACATCGAAATTCATTGTGCAATGACCCCATAGCGTCAGTATGAGTAATTCTATACAGTAATAAATCATGAAATTGTCGTTGTAGAATTGATCGGTAGCCGGGAATGTTAAATTAATTATGTTGAAACGGTAACGGTACATCTCGTTTTTGTATTTTGCATTTAAAAAATAATTTGTGGCACACAACGGAGCCAGCGCCCAGGATAATACGAGATTCAGCCACATAAACATAATTAGTATCGAATACGATTTGGACTTCAATCGGCCCTCTTCGAGTATACGTCTATCGTGATATTTATAAGATAAGTCGTCGATAGATGTCAGCTGTATGCAGTTCCAAATTGTATCTGAATTGTGGAGTATGTAATAGAGTTTCAAAATCGAGAGCACATCGGATGTAAGTAACATCAAATTCATCATAACTGTATTGATGTCGTCCAAAAAATAATATAATATGTTTAGAGTAAATATAACGGCCGTTGATATAAGGATCGACATTTGAATTATGGACATGCATTTAAATATGTTGTGACCAAACACTTTTGGACTCCGTGAATCCAATAATTGATAGAGTCCAGTTTTTTTTATTAATCGCATATTTATCATTAAATTGTCCTCGTTCTTCGATGCCATTTTTGTCCCGGTAACCATTTTAAATTAACCTAAATTTAAACATTTATCTTAATAAATACAGGCAATTATCATATATGTTCAAATATAATTTTAATATTATAAAATATAAAGCTTTAATGGATTTCTGAGTACTTTTATGTGTACGCACAATGTACTATGGAATAATGAATACTTCGTTACAATTGAATTTCAACAATGACAAATAAAAGTATAGTAAGAATGAAAGTTTATATACTTTAAAAACTAAAAGTATTTACAACTAAAATTGTTATTATTTACTACTTATAATAAGGTACCTACTATTACTACTTATCTGTACTAACCAATGGGTAGTTATATAAGGAATAATTGGCTCAAAACGCTACATAGGTACTATCACTACTCAAACATCTTCAAGAATAAACTACGTTTACCCGTTCGTCAACTTACCAGAAACTAGTTGAATACGACAGTGCTTAGAACAATCAGACACATAATATACTGACAGGAATGAAGGACTTACCTGTATAAAAACTTATGACCCGCCTCGTCGACCGACCAACTACATAGTGCATGTTCCTGTATATAGGTAAATATTATATATTTGTAAAACAAGTATATGATTACACTAATTATACATGAACATATTGAACATCAATCAAAATTAATTCATGTTTTATTCACGATTTGTATAATATTATTGTATATTTGTAACAGTATATTATATTATTATTTAATTAATTATACGTGGATTTAATTTAATATTCATAAATCGACCTTTGAATTTAAATGTACCTGCGGATTTAATATATAGGTACCTGCTTACTATACACAAGATACATCATAATCATATGTTTGAAAACTCGGTTGAACATACAGGGAGGGGGTATGGGTAGTGTTTTTAAACATTTTAAATAATATGAAGACAAAATTGAAACCACAACCCACAATTTTCTATACTATAGGTGCCGAGGGAGAAAGAACGATCAATACGATCGTTAAAAAAACTTACAGGGGCCTGGTATTTGACATTTGGGCCCTAGTCGAAGGATGTAGCATGGCAATTAGTGGTATAATAATGTATAATATAGCCATGTAGGTCTCTATAATTATTTATTATACAATATCATGTTACAGAGCAGGTATTGACGAACGAAGCATTTATCAGACTATATATACATACTTCCACGTGATTATAGTTCTCGGCACTGAATGATGATGTCCTGCTAGACATTTCGTCTAATTCTCTTAATAAAAACGTAATATTAATTTGGAACGAATGTGGTTCTGAGCGTCCAGAGAATTTTTAGCCGATAAATATTTCAGTAGATTGTATTTCTAGAACACAATATTTTGGCTGATAATATTATAGCCAACAGCTAAAATACTTTTCGGTCAAACACTTTTCGGCTAAAATATTGGTCGGACAAAATATTTGCAGTCGTCTAAAATATGCTTCTACAAAAATATTTGTAGGAACAAATACTGTCGTCCAAAATATTATTATTCGGCTTAAATATTTTTTGGTCTTAATATTTGTTGGTGACCTTATTTCGGATTTTTATAGCCCTTCGTATATTAAATACAATTAATATAAATAATAGTAATTTTAAATACTTCACGCAAATATTGTAATGCCCACTTGCCCGGCGTATAGTGTAGGCAAAACAGGCACACCACTGCAGTGTTCAGCATTGTCCGTAATATTACATTTTAGCTCTTCGCACTCCGTTCGTCGAGAGAATGCGGTGCGCACAAACGAACACGCGTTGTATTACCCCGCCGCGAAAACTCAAATCTCCAATCCTCATTCCTCAACACCAGTCACATGTAGTATAAGTAAGCTCATTTTCTCAGCGAACAGAGTATGGGTTTGATAATTGATACATGTATTCGATATTGTGTACACAAATCAAATACGAGAATATCAGAACAGAACGAAAATTCGATAATAAAACAAGGGATAAGTCTATGAAAAATGTTTAAATTAAAACAAAATGTACAAAAAATCATCATATTATTCCCAAAATATATTATACTATTACAGTGCTATTTTAAAGCTAAACTAAGAATAAAGTGTCAACTATTTGTATTTTTTTTATAATTAGGAGTAGAGTAGACGTATTATACGTATTATACGTATTATACTATAATAGTAGACTTATCGCTCGTTTAAACTAAATTTTATTTAAGTTAAATACATTCGAGTTTTATTTTTAATAAATAGAGGAGCTTGCTCTGGTATATTATATTACATGCCTATAAAATGTACCACGTCATTAGGTAGGTTACTCGTTACTGTAATGGATATTATATTTTTAATTAAGAATTCAATGATAAATAATTGTATGCTACGAAAAGGGATTCTGAGACCATCTGTCAGTTTACACTTCTAAGGATAATTCTGTTATGCATTTATATTGCTGTAATGCTGTTAATAATTTTTTTCTATCACTAAATAGTAGTGGGAAACGCTTTAATTACTGTTTGCATATTATTTTATCTACATGGCTACATGCTTACATATAGCAATAACAGATAACCATAACACTTGCACATTTATAAGATAAGCTATTTAATCACCTTTATCAGTTCTAATAATTAGTCTAATGTAGTGTTTCCCAATTTGGAGGGGGGGGCTCGAGCAGTTCATTTTGTATTTATTTAATTTTTTATTTAACAATACAGGAAAAAAATTAATAACTACCAGTTATTGATAACGATTACGAGTGTTCAAACACTCATAAGTCATAATCTTCACTGGGGTAAAAACTTAATCGTTTTATCCTGCGATTTTCATCAATTTATAGGAGGGGGTATTGCGAGATTTTTGAAAATCTACAAACCGTAGAATTGAAGAGGTTGAGAAATAGAAACTACTGGTCTAATGAATGTTTCCAAACTTTTTGAACACTCTGTATACGTTAAGCATGAGTTATGAATGCAGTTTAGCTCCCAAGAGTTTTTTTTTAAAAATGTGTGTTTTTGCATGTTTAATTAGATACAAATTTAATATTTGATACTTAAATACAAAGTTGTTTCTCAGTACCTAGGTGGCTAGGTAGTACGTAACTACTGACCACTACATTTAGCTTTGATACAATTTTATTGCAATACACCTCTTGCCACTGACAAGTGCGCAACTCCCGTTTTTATAATTTAATTTAAAGCAAGAATGTGGTAGTTATTCTAAGAATGGTGACAAGCTATATATAATCCGTTATATATACCACATAACTCCATACCTCAGACTATGTGGTATTTTCATTATATATAGTCTGTACGACTGTACCTTAGAATTTAGATAACATAAAATGGAAGCTACTTTAATCAATAATTGCTGTGTTCCGCATAACCCCCCTTCCATTAATTAATATTATTTTATAGTAATTGTTGGAGTGAAGCATGCTCAATAATGTGTTGTTCTCTGAAATTAAACGGGTGGTGTAAACACTTCGGTATAAGAGCAATATACACATAGCTCCATCCATTAGGTATATATGATCTAAGGTCTACAGATATAGCTCATAATAAAGATAAACATTTTGATTAAATTATGACTGGCGGTCATACATTTAAAAATATTGGAACCAAACACAATTTAACTGTTTAATATTTGGTACATTCCGTTTGGCACTTACATTGAACAGTATTTGTATTCTATAGCCATTTAATTTTTACATAATTTAATTAAATGCATGTTTTGGTTGTACATATTATAACATTTCACTTAGAACAAAATAAGTAATGCCAAGTTGCTCACATTACAAAGAATACAATTTTTATATTTATTTTAATAGAAACTAAATTGTATATTGTATACAATGATAATTTTAAAGGAAATTGATGTCATGATAATTAAATACTGAGGAAATTGCTTATTATTTTAAGGTATTATAATTTTAGATAGGTAAGTAAGTGAAGTAAGGTATTTGCACTTAATAGGGATTTGTGGTCTCGATATATTTAGTGCATTTCATTAATATACACTTCTAAAAAAAAAAAAAATTAAAATAAACTTATTCACCTGTAGGGAAGAATAATTTTCATAAAGTAAGTATTGATAAAAATTTCCTATTTTTGCAAAGAAAACTTTGAAATAATGAAAGGTGAGGTTTGCATGACATATTTACATTTTTCAATTTTTAGTAACAATCCAATAAGCTAAAATCACTTGATAAATCAATAAATTAAAGCGTTATGCTTCATAAATCATAAAAGGATTTAATCTGCATAAACATTTTTATAACAGCAAAACATATCTCATATATACAATCTTGTAGAACACAAAAAATTAAAAATATAATTTATGAACATTGAACAGGAAAAAAAGCATTGGTCAAAGGTGTCCAATACTGTAGTACGTTTTTTCTAAATTGAAGATCAAAATATTATTTTCTACTCTACCTAGTATCAGCGGACAATGACAAAAAAAATAAAATAAAAACATACACATCTTTGTAAAACCAATACATGCGTAAACCATCGTTTTGCTCAGAATCAAAAATAATAACCTATAGAAAAATAATTATAATAATAATTTGAACAAATTTAATCAGGAACAATTGTAAATAAAATGTGTATAAGAGTCTCAGCCTTAGATATAAATATTTTCTAAATAGTAACACATGGAAAATAAATTAAGCAATATTATATACACAGATTATAATTCTTAATAATGTAAATAAATGCATTAATTTAAATGATCTTTAATCATCATCATTTATTTTTGCAGTGTTTAAGAACTATCAAATCAGTTATGAATATTCAATAGTAAAAATAAAAAGAATGTTTTAATAAAATTTATTTTATTTTTTAAAATACGTTTAAAAGCATAACATAACTGTTAAACATTAAAACATATGATAGTGCTTACATTTAAATATATTAAAACTACAATGTTATCAATAATGCACTTTGTGACCAAGTTACAGAGATACAAAGAACGATGACTTTATGTACATACTGGAGTTGCAATGTCGTTGAAGAATACTAATGACCTACTCAGCATTTTTCTTTTCTCGTGCCTTTTTACCTTCCAACAATCCTCGCCTTTCATCATCCAATAGTCTTTTCTTAATTTCAGTAATCACTCCAGTTCCAACTGTAGCACCAGCCACACGCAACGTGAATCGTTGTCCCTTTTCCAGAACCATGGGTCTGATCATCTTCAACTCAACGCTAGAACAATGCATTTGTAATTATTAGACATAATAAACATTATCACAATATCACAAAACACCATACCATACTTTTAAAAACAATCATAATTTAATAATTTAGTCTTATCATTAGCATACATAACAATCTAATCAGGCTTGTATTAAGTGATTAAATATAATTAGGTAACTAGACAAATTAAAATTCTGCTGACTTAGATATATCATCCTTCTTATTTTTATTATTATTACTTTATATATAAATAAAAATGATTTATGTACTAGGCGATAGCTAGATTTAGGACAATATTGGTCTATCACAATAAAAATTTAGATAATTGGCCCTCGTCATAATTAAATACATAGACAATATCTGTAACTGTTAATTTTTTTTCCTGTAGCAAATTGAACATTTTATTGTTAATCCAATTTTGGTTTTACAATTTAATTATTTTGTGACTGGTTTAATACTTTCATATTACTCTATTATTATTATTTACCGCCAATACACACCTATCTACACACAAGACAGATAAACAGCGAGAATTACAAAATCTACAGTATACAGTTAAAATTACCTATTACTTATTAGGCTGAGTAATCAGCAATAACAGATAATATTGATCAAGATTATAAGATATGAAGAGTAGTTGGTGTAGAATTCAACAACGAAAAATGTAGATTATGGTATATTCCAAAAACCAATAGCTAAAAATAATTAGTCTTAAGTTATAATTTTTATAAACTGATCAATATTTGTATCTTATCGTATCTTGTTTAAAAATGTATTTCAACTGTTGATACATTTTGACACTGTCTTTATTGGTGACACTAAGTAATATCCCTCAATTTATATTTGCTAAATAAATTACACTGAAAAAAAAAATTGTTACTCCTTTTACCTCAACAGCAATCAAACCTAACCTTCCTTATCTCTTGTCTCGGATTAATTGCAATGTCCACAATGTTTGTCAAATTCTTATAATGTAACAATTTTAACCAATTTTTTATCCATATTATAATAATTGTAGACAAATTGAACATGGTATTTTTTCAATTGATTGCACCTATTTACTAATAATTATGCTAACAGTCATATAAAAATGTTTACACTTACGAGCAATCTTCACCAGGCATAACCATGTCTTTGCCAACAATATTCAATTGGCAAGCACAATCCCAAGTCTTTGAGTACATCTGCATTTGTTGGTAGGGTACAAGTGGTTTACCGTTCCCACCTTCATCTTTGTTTAACACATACACTTGAGTGGAGACAAAGTCTTGCATTTTGACAGTTCCTGGTTTGGCCAATACCATGCCACGTCTTAAATCATCTCGTTTTGTACCTTTAATTAAAGCTCCTAACTGATCTCCTGCTTGAGCCTCTTCAAGAATTTTGTGGAACATTTCAACTCCTTAAAATATATAATTTAATGTTAGATGATGATTTTAAATTTATGGTGGAATAAAATATAAAATATTCTAATTGCATATATATATTATATACTATGCTACACACCGTTACACAACAGATACAAACATTTTAGTGTTTGACACTTAGGTAATATATAAGTCAAAAACAAATAAATTAAAACATAATCTTATTTAATACGAATAATATGGATTTACCCACTAAAATCTAAAGTACAATTACTGTAAACATTTAATAATCAAATCAGACATTACTATTTAGTAATAATGCAATATTATTGTTGTTTGCTAAATTGCGAACAGTATTATGCACAGGCAATTGGGTCATAGGTAGTGCTAGCATAAGACAAGTTAACGTATATTTTGGACAAAATTAGTACAGGTAAAAAAAAAATATTTATAAAGTGATAACTTTTGTAAGGTTTGTAGCAGGTGGATAAAATGCTATTTAATTAATCACACAAAATTTTAATTATTTGATTTTAATAAACAATAGATATTTTGTTAACTGAAGGCAATTTATTCATCTAATTATTTCTATAAACCAGAGGTTCCCAAACTGTGGGTCGCGATTAAATTTTTGGTGGGTCGCGCTATATTTTTAAATAATACATAATTTTCTTCAATGTTCTAAGTTCAAATTAAGTTTTATCGTCAATCGTCATATGCGAGTGTGACGATACAAGTTTACAGTGACCGTGTCAAAAAGACGCAACCTGATTAATAGTTATTGAAAAGATAGCAACTGAATTCACTAAAAAAAAGTCATTCATTGTAATTGTGGGTCACCAAATTTTAAAAATTCCCAAAATGGGTCGTACAATAAAAAGTTTGGGAACCTCTGCTATAAACTGTAATAAACGGGTAAGTAATTTTTTATTTTAACTTATTCTCTAAGAGGATAATGTAAATTAATACATGATGCACATAGATGATTAATCCATTTTTACTTAAAATAAGTTTTTCTCGTTAATTAAAAACTTTTATATAAATTGTTATCAAAAAATAAGGTTACAAAATAGATAATATGTGTTAATGTTATAACTTCGTGAATCTAAAATGTATTATCTAATAACTAATTATTTATTTTTTTTTTAGTGTACATAAAAACATTATCTACTAGGCAATTAGTTATTAATAATATTATAACATGAAGTAAACAAATATTATTCTCTAGTATCTACCATCATAATCTGAAATAACTAATATTTAAGACAATTTGTATAGTAGGGTCTATCAATCCCTTTATTATAGATGGCGGACTCAACAAAAAAACACTGAATAAAATTACCAGTAATCGTAGATTTTATAACTTTGTTATAACCAACAAATTCACATTCATTTCCTTTTTTAATTATGCCACGCTCTAATCTGCCAGTTACTACTGTGCCGCGTCCTGGAATGGAGTAAACATGTTCTACTGGCAACATGAAAGGTTTGTCTAAATCACGTATTGGTTGTGGAACATATTTATCTACTTCTGCCAGCAGAGCTTCAATAGCTTTTTCTCCTACACATAAAATTTTTATTTAAATAACTCTAGAAGAAATATAGAAAAAAAAATTGTATTACCAATTTCAGGTTCTTTTCCTTCAAGGGCACATAGTGCTGAACCTTTAATAACTGGTAAATTTTCCCCATCAAAACCCATTTCAGTCAGTAGTTCCCTAATTTCCATTTCAACTAATTCAACCATTTCTGCATCAGCTGCATCTACTTTATTAATGAATACAATAATATGACCGATTCCTATTTGTTTAGCTAATAATAAATGTTCTCTGGTTTGAGGCATAGCACCATCAGTTGCAGCTACTACTAAGATAGCTCCATCCATTTGATTAGTTCCAGTGATCATGTTCTAGTTATAAAAACAATGTATAAATAAATATTTGATTGATTTTTTTTTTTTGTTACCTTAATGTAATCAGCATGTCCTGGGCAGTCAGTGTGGCTGTAATGTCTAGCTTCAGTTTCATACTCAACATGAGCAACGTTAATGGTGATTCCACGGGCTTTTTCTTCAGGTGCGTTATCAATGTCAGCATATTGTTTCATCTTAGCCATTTTTTTTGATGATAAAACTAAAAACCAAATGTTGTTTAATATTAAATACTAATAAATAATATTTTATTTAATGAAAATAAGACTAACTATTTTAATAATAAAAAAATACTAACATTTTTGATTAGTGTCCTTTTGGACAGGAAAATTATGGTTATACACTTCTACCCACTAGTTCACCTATTGTATTATTACTTATAGTATATTTATAATTTGTTCAAATATTTCACTAGTTATTTCTTTTTAAAATGTGTGACAATGTTAATGACAGTGTAATGTGTAATGAAATATTTGATATCTATTATAAAACATAATACATTTTATTCTGTCCATTAAACTATAAGAATATGACTACCTAATATATTATTATCATTTATAGGTAATTTGTACATCTACAATTTTCACAATAATCACAATTCAAATGTAAAAAACAGAAATTATTTTCATTCTATTTATTAGGTATTCATTTGTAATAGTCAAAGAATGGTTTGCTATTTTATTTATTTTTGTTTAATTTTTTTCTTCTAAAATAAAAAATAAAATCCATGATTTTTTAATTTACCTAGTCCAATAGGTAATATAAAATATAAGGTTATATATTATATAGGTAATATCCTACATATATTTGAAAACATCATAAAAATAAGGTAACTACATACAAAAAACCTATATATTGTTGTATTGTAAAATTGTTTAAAATTATTTATCTTCCCAAAATAATCTGCTAGATTTGTTCCAAGTAATATTGAACTTTGAATTCAATAAAAATAAACTAATGGAATGTTAGAAATACAAGGTTAGCTAATGTCCATAATGGCCAATAGGTACATTGACACTTGAGATCTGTAAGAATGAGACATTACTTTTAGTGATGGCAGCCGTGAGTGTGGTTTTGCCGTGATCTACGTGTCCAATGGTGCCAATGTTACAATGCGGTTTGACCCTCTGGAATACTTTCTTTTCAGATGGCGCAGCGTACATTCGAGCACAACCCACAACCGGACCGACGGCATTCTGTCTTCGTAGGACGTCGTTTAGGCACCTCTGCAGGGGAACATTGTATTTCTGTGCAAAACCCAAACAGTCGGTAATGATAATAAAAAATAAATATACGCCCGATCAAGCATACTCACGCGCAGCGTCTGAAAGTATCTGTTCAGCTGTGCAGGCGATTTGTTCTTGGGCACTGGAAGTAAAACAACGATGGGTACGTAGGTATATTATAAAAATCAAGTCCTAGGATGTTGTCTATGAAAAATTGTAGGACTTACGCGTGTAACAGATTAATTTACTGGTCTTCAACATTGTGGCCATGTTTCCGCTTGGCAACGTCGATTATTGATGGGCTGACTGTGCTGAGTCTGTCTGGTGTGTAGTTACGGTATATTATTGTAAAAATTTATGTCGAACCCGAAAAACGCGTGTGGTACTGTGGCTGAAATTACAATAATTTTCCTATTATCAATATCAAATGTCGGCGAATACCGATTTCGTGCCTAGTCTTGCTCGGTGCGGTTGTCTTGATAATATTGGCGAGCGAGCATGTGATTTACGTGCTCATGGAAGAAAAAAACGAAAGCCAGTAAGGAACACTACGATGGAGAGTATTCGACGACGATTATAAAAATAATATGACCGATTCGATCAGACCGAATGGCGGCAAAACGTCGTTTCGATCATAATAATATTATTTTATTGTTTCGACTCTCGGTCGTGAAAAATTTAATTAATAATTTATCTTGGTCTCGGTCGAGTTTACAATCGTAAACATTTGTATTGTAATTTATAATAGTAGTAAACATTATCATTGATTTTTTGATTTATACAACTTAGAAATTGGTTATAACGAGTTTCAAGGGCCAGCTAATTTTTCTCGCTGTAACCGGCAGCTCGTTATGTACGTTATAAACGAGCGTTCGTTGTAACCGGTCAATCATCACAGTAACCGGCTCGGAGGGATGGCCAAACGTTAGTGAACCAACCAGAACACAATTCAGTATTAATTGCTGATGGCTCACCTGAGATTTTGCCAACAGGTTGCCGGTTGGCATAGCGGTACCTCTGTCGTGCTGTAAAATTAAAGGTAAAATGTATATAATATCAACAAATAAATAAATAAAATATAACTAGCAGGTTGACCTAAATATCTGTATATTATTAGGAAAAAGATAACCTAACCTAACCGGCTCGTAATGACCGAACATTTATTTTATAATTCAATGTATTTAACTCGTCTTAGCCGATAACTCGTAATAACCATGCTCGTTGTAAACGTATATTTTAACTCACAATCATATGCACTCGTGCCCGGACGTAATCGTTTTGCTTCTCGTATGCAGTACCTATCTCGTTCTAAGCGATGCTCGTTATAGTGATTTCTACTGTAGTTTAATTACCTGTTCAATGATATTAAATATCACGGCATGTAATTGATGATCAACAATACCAATATAAATACAATTTTAATTCGCTATTAGTGAATTATTGGGCTGTTGAGTTTTTGAAAAACCACCGACTCCACTTGAACTAGGAACTTTGAGTCTCTGAAAGTCTGTACTGCAGTACTTTTGTATGAATAATGTATTAGTTATGTGTCCATACCTACAGCACCTATACCTACCCACGCTACATTTGTTAGGTATTTTATCGTAGGTAGAGCTGTGGTTCAGGCGCATAGATAATATTTTGTAGTACATACAAAGTGATATTTTAAACATGCTTACCCCCATTTTTCCCCTTAATATAATTACATATGCATTTCAATTCTTAACTTTTAAGTAGATAGGTACATCTAAAGAACATAATATTTTCAAATTCCTGATTTTTTTTTCTACTACTTGAGGATTGTCCTGTGGCGATACAACATCTATTTTTGAATTTTTCAAATGAGCACCCCTTCAACCTTTTAACTGAAAATTATTCATCGGATAATTTTGTTGATGTATCTAAATCAAAATTCTAATTAGTTAAGAAGACTCCTTGTCGAGATAGTTCGAAAACATTGTTTAAAAGTATTGCACATCTGTGCGACTGTAACTATACAATCACTTGTGTCCCAATAATCGTTACTCTATAATAGTAAATCTAAATCAATTATTAATAACTGATAAGTGATGTGAAAGTGGTCTCCTGGCGATATGAAAACATTGAAAAATAAATATACAGATATTAAACAACACCATTACACCAATGAGTAATTAATTCGGAATTGAAAATTCTTATTACAATTTCGTTTTTATGTTCACTACAAAAAGTTATTAATACTCTGGCACAATTAAGTATTAACTAGAACATAATAAAAGTGTTTTCATATACTATCTATTTGAATTATTGAGGGGTCATATTGAGAAGAGTGGTGAACGGTAATTTCAGTCAATAATGATCTGAAATATAATTACCTAGTTATATTATATTAATACATTATTATGCATTAATAATTGGGATATTTGTTACTCGTCTCTGGACAATTTTTAGTTCGCCACGCTCATATTGGTACCTAGTCTTAAAGTGTCACTTGTCTGTGATTAAATTGAAAACGAAAATTTGTTCACTTTAAATATATCCCAACATTCCCAACCAACAGTATACTCCGCTGGATCAGCAAGGTTGTTCTAATAAGCCAACCTAAAATATTTCATGATTGGGTTTAGTTTCCATAAAATGTGAATAAACTCTCCAAAATCCGTAATGAGTAACTAATATAGGAAATATGTATATGTATACAGATTAGGATCGGTAAAAACATGTATACATCATGTAGAGAGGTTTTGACTCCGTCCCCGTGCTGAAACCGTGTAAGATGGGAAACCAGGACGGTCCTGAAGGTGCCGTGGACGTATCATATGACTCAAGCTCTAACGTGCGGGTCACATGTGCTTCCAGTACTACCTTTACCGTATGGGCAGAGCCCACGCTGCATGCACTGCTCCTGTGGGTCCGACACCGTGGAACACACTCAATCCCGTTGCCAGAACTGGGATGGCCTTTGGGCTGAGTTCTACAAATGCCTGAATCGCCCTCCTGTTGACCAACCAGAGAGAGGATTCGTCCTCCAAGATGTGGAGAAGACATTCAGGATCTTTTAAAAAATGGTGGAATGGATCCTGACGCTCAAGGAGGAAGAAGAGAGGACGCGTGAGGTGGCTGAGGCTTCTGACGACTAGTCTGTCACGCACGGGAATCGAGAATGGCTGGCTTAGGCCAGTTCGCGAAGTGGCATTTCAGCACAGGAATTCTAGTATGGCTGGATAACGCTGGTCTGAGAAGATGACCTACTGAACGCGATGTCTAGGGTGGATGACTTAGATCAGCCCGAGAAGCATGTAATTACAACATAACTATCTGTCTATCTGTAAATAATCTCTGTGAAGGGATAAGACTTGGCCAAACATTTTTGATGGCTGTATAATGTATAATATATATATTGTAATTTAGGTGGTATGTATTTCACTGTAATAAAATGTCACACATAAGTAGAACGATTATGAACTATAAAATGAAAAAAATAACCTTAAAATCGTAAATTGCCAAAAAGTGCAAATTAAAAATTTCTAATTCTGATTCAAATTACATGAAATATATAAGTTATTAGACGAGCATCTCGTAGGTACCTTTTGAAAACAATAAAAAGTGCATCGAAATATCAGCCTTCGTTATGAACAAGTTAATTTACGGCTTAAACAACTATTCTTATGAAAAGAAAAATTACCGTCTAAAGTACTAATTAAACTAAATAACTAATTAATAATAGTTCATTGATGATTGGACTAAAATATTTGAATAATTCCTTTTACCCCGAATGAAGATGGCGTAATTTATTATATAAAAAAATGTAATAGGTACATTTATTCATAATTTTATTTACGGAAGGGGGCTGGGGAAATAGACTTCTAATTCATTTAGAAAACCGTTGAATATTTTTCAAAATCATCTAAAACTAGATTTTGTACAAATTATGATATTGTCCATATAAAGTGTGTTTTTATAGTAATTTTGCTATTAAATATAATTACGTTGAAAGTTCAATATGTGGAGGAAATGTTAAGGAACTATTTAGTAAAACAGGGTTTACTAATCACATATATAATAATATGCAATATTTTATCACATTCTATAAGAGAAATTAAATTAAATGGTACTGAATTTAATGGCTTAATGAAAACGGTATTTTCTACATTAATTCGATCGTTTAAGAATTTATATTTGTAAGCACGTATAAGGGATAATTGTCAATATCTCTCTATTCGTATAATTAAATCGATAGTACCTACCTACATAGGGCGTTATGTATAATACTATAATGAGAATGGGAGATAATACATCAATACAACGTTAAATTGAAATTTGGAATAAATAATTATTTAATCAAAATATTATACAAATTAAGAGTACCTACTATAGATTTTCTATCACCGTGTCCAGCGATAAGAAGGATTTTAGATAGAGGTTGTGAAATTAAAATATTTTATGATAAAAAATATTATTATTACTAACAATTAAAACTACAATATGTATAACGATTGGTAAAATAAATAATTTTAATACTTAACTTCGTATAGCTGAATCAATTGCACGATTTAGACAATTTCAAATGTCTTTGACCGTGAACATGAAATAACGCTTGTTTGAATAATTTTTTTATACATTTTTAAAAAAAAGCGGGTAAGTGGATGTCGTTTACTATTGGTTAGTAAGTAATATTAATTTACGTATTACTACACGTCTATAATAAAGTTGCTCATTAGTGCATTATACAATACCTGTAATATTTATACCTATTTTCCACTGGTTTGCAGATAAATTCGATTTCCGTTTTCAATCACTAAGAGTGGAATCAATTATTATTGATAATTAATCAGCTAAAAATGTATGTTTTGTTGGTCTTTTGCTTTCTGTAAATATTGACAAATGTTTTTAATTTTATATTTTTTTTCAGAATAATTTTTAAAAAGGCTGGTGTGTATAGGTATAGTGATCATTCAATCAATAGGTAATTTATTATCTATATAATTTATATAAACAAAGTATAATGAGATATTTTAGTGAGACGTGGCAATTCTCACTACTTAGTTCTCGGATCAATCATTATAATTTGTAAATATAAAATAATTACCTAGCTATAAATTGGTTCAGTATTTGATATTTATTGAGAAAAATATTTCTCATATTTTTTTTTAATGAGAATAGAATATTTTATATTAAATTAAGTTAAAATAGGTAATTGTTATTAAAATTAATATGAATTGTTCTAAAATGAAAATTTGCAAATCGATGAATAATTTTGTCAACAAAATATTTACAGTATTAACAATATCTCAATAAAGTATAGAAAAATCATTTTTTAGTAGGTAGTTATACAAATATAATATAATATTCAACAGAGGTAACTTAAATTATATTTTTCAAATTATAATTAATTGCTTCGTAAATATAAAATTAATAAATCGTAAAGGTAAATAATTAATTTAATAATAATTATTTACAGTAGTATGATTCGTAATAAGTAGATATCAATATATCATGACATTTTAATACATTTTCTTTGCAAATGGTTGTGTGTTAGATAATTATAACGAATGTGTATCATGTAAAGTTTCATGAAAATTCTACAAAATAAGTTGATACATATAATGGATGTGTGAATAATTTTGAGAGTTAGGGGAATTGAAAACCACAGTCATAAATAATTATGTTATGAAAGGAAAATAATAGTTTTATGAATACTCAACACTTGACAACAGTACTAGGAAATACTGGTCGGTTGATTAATGCAAATTGAACAAGTTAAAATGGTGGTGTAAAGTGTGAACACTATAATATTAATACGATAAAGATCTTTAGAATGACATGTCACAAATGAAATATTAAATTTTATCTGAATGAACCACCCTAATTGACAAAATGTCACTATTATTTAAACACACAATTTCTTTTGATTAGTCTATCAAATTGCAATACTTTTAATTTAAATTGTGTACATTTTAACTCTGCTTGTATGTACTATATTAGGTAGGTAGTGTAGTACTGCAACAGTGCAGCGTAGAGTATAGATAATTGTAGGAAGATTGCCTAATACTACCACTTAGTTTATAATGTTGTATATAAAATATTTACATATTATCTGATAGTATCATAAGATGATAATCTTTCATACATTTTAAGTATGTAATTATGAACTATTTTATATACATGTTATGTCTCTAGTGTACATATTAATTGAGCTTCATAATTTATTACTCTGATAAAGTGTTTAATATTGTTATAAATTAAAAATAACCTCGATATAAAGTGAAAGATATATCATATTATTATATACCTGATTCTACAATAATAAGTCATTAAAAATGTAAAGTTTGATAATATCCAATCAATACATTGTATTCAGTATTTATAATATTACATTAAAACTTCCTTATAACGAACTTCCGTTTAACAACATTTTCTGTTTAACGAAAATATTTTTAAGAACCAAAAATTAGAACCAAATTTATGTAATTCTGTTTGACAAATTTTTTGTCAATATGTATAAGTACCTCATAGCTCATAGTATTTGTCCCTCTTTCCCTTTTCCCACAATTCTTTGAAATAATTTCAAATAATAATTGTAAATTATTCTTATCAGACATCTAATGGAATGTAGTTTGATTTAGCTTATCATATACAGTATCAATCAATATAAATCGCTGGACTTCAAATATCTTCAGTGTGATTGTGCAATACAAGTTTTACATTCATTCTGTTCATCCAGTGTAATGAACGCTACTACTAAGGCTATTATCGAAACGACAACCAATCACAAAGTTAGACGACGACAAAGTTTATACTGTAATTATTAGTAACTTATGGGTTTCCACTGAACGTTCAGCAACAGTTGTGTGGTTACTATTGTTCTGGCCATTGTTATAGAACAGTTTTCATCCAGTTCGATATTAATGTCTCGAGCAAAATATCCTCCGTATAGTGTAAATCGACCTTAAATCTAAAATGGCGAGTTTGAGTACAGTAGAAATCGATTAGTGCAGATCTCAAGGGTCCACCACTCCAAATATATGGTTGATTTACTATTAGAATTTTATTCTATTATTCGCATAGATAATATAATATTATACACGAGTTCAATTCATATACTATGTATTACAATTCACAAATAGAATAAATGTAAGGTTTAAAAATAATAGACTGTATGATAAAACACGAGTTATATAAAGAATCAAGCTGTTTTAATAGCCAAATGTTCAATAATTTTTACATTTTTAAGTGAAATCAATAAATACATGGTTAATAAGAAATAAACAATATTATTAATAAATCACAATTTATTATTATTTTGAATTTATACATAAGTAAGTATATATATATTCTTTTGTTTTTAACATATTAGACACAACAACCTTATTTTTACGTCAAAGTACTGTCGACAATAATATAAGGTTGAATATATAGTAGTAGTACACGATGAAAGACTAAACGAGACACGAGTAAATATAATAATATATAAAAAAAAACAAGTAAACTAATGTAAATTTATTTTACCTAATTTTTTTCAGTATTTTTTTTTTTACAAACAAAAATTATTGCTGATATATAAATTAATATCTCTAGTTAGGACCGCATGCCAACGCATAACATTAATGGTCAAAGTATAATATTTAAATATTTTGTTAAGTTAGATTTATAATTGTTTAAATTGTTTAACAAAAAATTCTTATTCTAACATATTAATGTAATAATAATTAATATCATATTTAACATCCTTTGATAGAGTTTTTGCTCTCCTCGATTGAACCTTTGAGTTTCCTGCGAAACAAATAAAAACCGTGATGTAATTTAAACAGAATGCTTTGTATCGCTTTATTCAGTGGTTCGCCAAAATGTACGCTCAAAAGTAATTTACCTACTTGGAATTAAAAGTTCTCGTCGTTATCTTGCACTGATACCTTCCTTTAGTGTCCTTTTGATCGACGACGATTTCTGGAAACATTACAAAACGTTATAAACTTATTAACACTTCCACCGGATGAGATAATAATGCATAGACAAGACAATATTGCTCTCACGTTTCGCCAAAGTCTCCGAAGGCTTGTTGCGGAATTTCATCGGTGTCTGCGTACAACTCGACACGTTTCCGTAATACGTCGGATGGACTTTGTGTTGTACGTTAGTTTTCGTTACATTCTGTGTACGACTTTGGATTCTGAAAAATAATGGGACGAAATGTTTAATAATAATAATTTAAAAAAACCACTTTTATTAATCGTATTAGTTACGCTCGCAATACCGTCTACTTGGGCTTATTCATAAACTGCGTACAGAGTCAGGTAAAGGTACCTTTTTGAATAAATTTCATCAGGGACGCAATACGTTTTACTTTTTCCCCTATAGTTAATACTCGTTAATGTTACCTTTATTTTAAGATAATAGTGGTACACAATTCGTGTGCAACGCCCAACACGGGCTTGAATGGTCGTATTAATAAGATTTAATGTAAATGATATCGGATTTACAGTAATATTATTATCAAGGGTCCAGTTAACTCGTCAACGTAATAGTCAATAGGGTAATGATATATTGCCGCTCAGGGGTGCTGGGTGACATCGTAAAAAAGATACTTTCTGTAGTATTTTGGTTAGGTATTAAATATAGAGATTCATAATATTATACAATCATTTAAACATATATTCAATACATATATTCAATATGCATTTAAAAATATTATCTTTATGGAAAAATATAAATCAATTGAAAATTAATTAGATAACTATTGTACTTTCTCAGTTAAAATAAATTTAAAATCAAGTTTATGCATCACACATAAGATTTACTATCAATTTAGTAATTTACCACCTGCAAATTCGAATGACAATTAAATTTAGTCTATTATTTTTTAGTATTTTAAATACATAGTAGGAAAGTATTCAATTACAATATTACTCAAATACTTTATAATATTAGTTAGGAGAGTGGTAGAGTAGCCTACGGAGCAGACAATATCATTGGTATTTATAATTAATGACAATATTAATATACTTGAACAAAATACAATATTACTTTTTCGTAAAACTTGCTGTGGTCTTAGAGGCGACACTGTTGGTGGTGACCTGTGATTGAGTCTTGGTTTTTCTTTGCATTTTCGGTTTGACTCTTTGAACTTCGTCTGCGGCGTCCTCGTCCGAAGAACTGACCTCGTCCAGGTGCAACAGTGCCTCCCTGCTGTTGGCCCGCTGCAAAAGTCGGGCGGCTTTCTTTTTGTTTTTGAGCTTCGCCTCCGAGTGATCAGGTTTCGCCCTCAACCCGTCGTCGCCGGCGTCGGTCGGGAGTTGTGACTCGTCGTCGGTGTACCCGTTGACGGCTTTCAGTATCTCGTCCGCGGCACGGTTTAGTTCTTCCAACACAGAAACCTCCGAGTCTACCGTCTCCTTCCGGCTGACGCGACACTTGTAAGTGGTCGCTTTGGACTTGTTGAGCTTGGGGCCTAGGTCTTTGGGCATGTTCAGCCAGCTGTCCCTTCCCGTGCTGAATAAGTCCTGCGCCTGTTTGCCCACGGCCGGCTTGTCTTTGACCCTGAGACTGTTGGCGCGGTACCCGATATTGCCGTATATCGACTCCTTCTTTTCTGTGGGTTTTTTTTTATTCTCGTTACACTGCACCGGTTTCGGCTGTACCGTCATAGGAACCTTAACGAGAAGCATTCATAAAATTTCAAAGTTAATTAATTATAATAATTTCTGTACCTATAAGATATTATACATTCCCTGCACACATAAGACAACGGATCAACGCATAGGTACCTACCGTAAAATCGAAAACATATTACAATATATATGGGTGCTTGATAGAATACAGTATACACTAGGTAATAATGACTGTATTTTGAATACTAATTTAAAATTATTAAATTCTAGTACCAATAAATTAAAGCATCTTTAAATATGATTTTAGTGTATATACTCATAATTTATTAAAAAAAGAATCAAAGACTAGTTTTTTCTATACTTGATCAACGAGAGTAGGCAGGTACCTATGTATTTTTTAAACATTAGGAATAATTCTTTATATTATTCAAGATACTGTGAAAATACTATTAATATACTATATTATATATATAATTATATAAAGCATCCGAAAACATAATATTATACTGACTACTATATTATATTGTCGAGTATTCGAATATTTATTTTAAATAATTTTTAAAAGTATTTTTCCCACATATGTCGATACAATTATGCAATATAGTTTTCGGAAAAAAGTTGCACACGTTTTTTTGTTTATTTATCGGTACAAATGTTTACCTGTTTTAAAGACACGGTGGCACACATTTTGGTAACGGATGCCTCTGTTTTTGGCTTGCTCTTGCGATTGTCTTGAACGATTTTCACCGGCACTCTTTTGCTTGGTAGTTTTTGTACCGAGTCTTCAAACTGGTGTTTTACAACGTGTGTGACTTGTGAGGTTTGCACGCTCACCGGTTGGAACTGAGACCGTTCGGGTTCCAACCGTTTCTCGTGGTTTAACAACACCGAAGTGACATTTGGAACCACCAATGTCGACTCGTACGTTTTGACGTCCATTTTTTTTAGACGATTATCTGAAAATTTATATCGACACACGGTAAGTAACCTACTATGCCAAGTCATTTCAAATGTGTACCCCCTCCCGAAAAAACCCTTTTGGCCCAGTATTTGAAAATAATTATAGGGTGTCCCTATTATATAATCGGGTTAGTACGATTGCACATTCTCTTCTACTAAACGTATACTAAACTATATACCAGATACCTAAATATATTATATAATATACATACTACACTTCCACTAATATACTTCCACTGTACTATACTTCTACTAACGTATATATAATAACATCGGTACCTTGAGAACATTGTGATTGTTTGATATTTTTTTTTACAGTAGATATGAGCTTTTTGAGATTGTTGCACTCCGGCAGCAGGTCATCTTCGTTTATGTAGTCGGCGGCCATGTACGACCTCACCTCCTCGTCAGCCTTTAAACTCTCCTCACTAGTCTCGTCCGTGCTCATGAGATCTTTGGCGTACTCCAGCCGGCCGTGAATTTCGTCACACGGCTGACGCACTTTGATCAGCGTCACGTGATGTCGGTCGGCGGATCGGTCCACGATCTGCGCGTCGATGCTCTTGCTCAGATCGTCCAACGCGCCGATGACGTCCGGCATGCCTTTCGTGGCCCTGTCGCGCTTAATGTCCGCGCAGCTCTTCAGCACGTTGAGCTTTTTAGTGGCCGGCGTCGGGTACGTCTTGTGGCCACACCTTGGCCACGACGTGCTGGTGGCTTTCTGGAACCGGCCCAGGATCTTGGTGTTCATCTCTTCCAGGTACGTGCTGGGCTGTTCCGTCGACCGGAACTTGGTGTTCATCACCAGCGATGCGGACGACAGCGGAAGGTGATTCCCTGTCGTCTGGTCGCTGAAGCACCGGGAGAACGCGCACAGGTCGGCGGCGGCGGGTGCGTTCGGTTTGCCGTTTGCGTTGCACGCACCGCCGCCGATTCGCACCAACAGTTTCTCGTGGCACTTCGCCGAAGTATCTGCAACGTGCGCCCGAGACCATTATTATCGTTAAAAGGATGCCGTACGCCCAATTTCCATGGGACTTTTCGATGGGTAGTTTAAAAAAGTAAAAAATATGTAAAGAAATCAAAAATTGTAAGGAATTGAGCATATTCGTAAATGCGTAGCAAAAAAAAGTTGTGCAAGTGATAACGCAGTGGTCCATTGTCTAAAATTGCGTATGGAAACTGTCCATCTGATATACCGTTTAGCAATACATATTTATAGTAGAAAACCAAATAATTGTTTCAAGCAACACAAGAGTGAAAACCTTACCAGGTACCTGTGATGTATCCTTTTTTTTATTTTTTCGATAATATATTCAACTCATCAAATTGCTAACGATTAAACGAAAATCAGAAGAATGTAAACAAACGATAGTGGTTTAAAAGTACCCGAACCTAACGATAATCTAATAGTTATTAATTATTATGTTATCGAAAGAATTAAATTCACTTTACATCATAGATAACATTTCTTTAGATTTTATCACAAAAATTTGGTTATCATACAGGGCGATTCAACAAGCATGCTCATTGTTAGCTTCCTTTTCTTCTGCAATAATGCGGTTATTCAAAATCTGAATTTTTCAATTTTTTTATATATTTAAAATAAAAATTTGAATGGTTAATTTTTGAGTTATTAACTTTTGTATAGGTTTTTATATAATTGATATAATTCAGAAGATATGGGGCCTATGGTAATTGTATAATTGTAGTAATTAATATTCTACTATAAATAACATTTATAATTTATAAAAATGGTCCAAGTACCTATAATACATACTAGATCCGATATTACATTTATTTTATATTTGTAAAATCATTTTAAATTATAATATTAGTATAAACAATTTAATAACTAAAATCTACTCGTTAGAGTTTTGATTTAAGCACATCAACATAAACAAAGTTAGCTATTGACTTAATAATTTGCTGAAAAAATTTTGTTGAATCACTCTGTATACTATAATATACTATTATAAATATGTATATATGTATACCAAGCGGTTCGCACACGTGGAGTCTTATAATAATAATATGGACCACGAATTACGCACGTACGACATCCCTTTAAATCTCAATAACGCGGTCAATTCTACAACAGCGCGTCACATGCTTTCAGCTACAACACTACCATGCGGCAAAATAAAAATAATAAAAATTGTCCACGTTTCAACGCGTCAACACTACGGTGGATGATACAAATACAATTGCCAAAAAGCCGTACAGCTGACTCGGGGGGTCAGTATGTCTTAAACTGTGTTCATTTTTGTTTTGTAAAAAGACTCGAGCTCAACACCCCCCCGTCAGCCGTACAAAACACATCGCTCGTGTATAGCACACTACAATACACTTGCTAGCTGCGTTCAAATATACCAATAATTCAAGCCAGTAAGAGCCAGCGTATAGGTACAACATAAATCAACATACAAAGCGCTAAAAAGTCCGTGATGGTTTTACCAAGTATACATGCTCCAGCTTTTCGACGCGTAGACCATTATTTTTTTCGGTACGATTAAAATTTTTTTTTTTTTATAATTTATATAATATCATAGAAGAAAATGTGCAATTTCCCAAAGACGTTTTGACTATATATACAATATATATATATAATATATCCTTTTGTATAATATTTGTAGGTACACTGCCTGTAAGGGCGTGTTGAAACAATATATTTTTACGAATAATGTTAGAGCGTGCTATTATATTTTACTATATTTTTGTCAAAAAATTGAGTTGACAAATTTAAAAAAATATTGTGATTTGTTTAATATACATTAAATTTATATTTTATGAGTTAATTTGGTTACTTTAATAAGTGCTTGGGAAGTAATAGATTACTTGTGCATACCTATTTTATTGATATTCAAAAATGTTTCAAGTTAAAATTCGAAATGTGGTGAAGATTAATCACGTTTAGAAATTATACCGGGTCATATAGTTTTAATTAAAATAAATTAAGTATAAAAAGTGAGATACACAAGCTGGGCGGACCACTGAGGCGGGCTCTTACATTTAAAAGCAATGATAAATCATTGCATTCAAAAAACGATTGTGAGCTAAGCACACTCGGTTTATCCAAAACACCAATTTGTTAAAAACTGTGGTGCTCGCTTATATATTTTCTTCACTGTTTTTTACTGTCTTAGGAAAATTAAAAAAAAAAATACTCTTTAAAGAAAATATTTTATTGTTATGAACATTACTTATATGTGCTAAATTTACAGTATAAGTACAGATATGCTGTATGAAGCTTTTTGTGTTTTCTTACGTCACAAACTTATATTTTTTGAAATAACACCGTAAAACTAATGGCAAGTCACTAAAGCTTTGCTCATAAATTGGAATTGATATAAATAGAAATAACCCACACAAATATTTATCTGGCACACGAACTATATAATGTTGTTATTATGGTTTAAAATTGTTATAATTTCTCTGTCACGATTCACCCGAATTTAATCTCTATAAATTAATAAGAATATTTAGAAAAATAAACGATGGTATAATATATTTCATTAAACACGTTTAGACGAATTGTAATTATAATTTTGTTTTATATTTTTATATTGATAAAAATCGTCTTCGTACATCGTTTTCGTTAGTTTGACAAAATAGAAATCTTACGTAAGTCGATTTGATATTTTGAAAACTGAGGTGCGTAAAAATGCATTAAAAGATTATTGTCTTATACAATAACGGCCCTACGTGAAAAGCGTGATGCATGTGTTATACGAATAAGCGAAGCGTCTAAGTATAAGCTTCATCCTGCTAGAACCGACTAGCGCGCGATTCAGAGCAATAGTACAAGTCAATCAAGCCGAGTGAGAACCAAACCAATCCCGATTAGATTTGCAAGTGCAGCTGGTTAGATACATAGGGTTTAGTCAGGTTAGGTTATGTCGGATAAACCATACCTGCGGTGGCCGATGGATTTTCGCCGTTGTTCTGGTACCAAACCGGCGAGGCCGACCCGTTGTACGAGTACCGCTGTTTCCTGGGGTCGGCCGGGTCGAAGCCCACAGCCGTCGTCTCGCCTTCGGTGAAGTTCACTCTGGTCGAGAACCCTACGGCCTCCACCTGTTTCACTCTGTCGGCCACGGACCAGGACGCTCGTCTACAGTCTACGGGCGTAGATTCCGTCGATGAGATCCTCACTTCGATGCCGTTGTCGGACGCGACCCCACCGGAATTATCAGCAGCGTTCTGCTGTTGTTGTTGGTGCTGGGGCTGTTGGTGGTGCTGCGATTGTTGGCGATGTTGCGATGGTTGGTGGTGCTGTGGCTGTTGGTGGTGCTGCGGCTGATGATGGTGCTGCGACTGTTGGTGGTGCTGCGGTGGCTGTTGCTGATGTTGCGGTGAATGTTGCTGTTGCTGCAGCTGTTGCCGTTTCAGTATGCTTTTTGGCATGCTGTTGCCTGTGTCTGTGGTCTCGTCTTCCGTCGTCGGACACTCGTTTCCACTGATTCCGCCGTTTTGATTTCCGGTTCCATTGATTTGCAAGATAACGTCATTTTGAACGTCGTCTCCAAACCGATATTCCGGAAGCCCGTGGCTGTTCTTCTCAGGCGGACGGTTGTACCTAAAATGTACATACACGCAACATTTAGTCACATCATTGTGACATCGTATACTAGCGCTCAAACACTATAAGCATTTTATATACAAAAGGTAGACAAATGGGTACCACTCTGATGTACAGTAGTTGTTGAGCATGTCATTGTAATGTATGTACCTATTTGATTTGAATTCAATGATAAATCATTGAAACAACATAAATGATTCTGAGCGAAGACGGTGTGTCACCGTCCATACTAACCTACCATACTTGTATATAATATAATAAAATTTGATACTTCAAAAAATAAATCAGTAAAAAACTAAAATTTTTTTTGGCTATTTTCCTATAAACTTTTTTTTGTTGAACAACTTATGAGGAATCTTTTATTGAATTTTGAATGTAAGCTATCCAAAGAAAAATGTTTATAGATATTTAACTGAAAAATAATTTGTATATTTTTGACATTTTGATGAATTTTATCAAAATTTAAAAAAAACATCAAGAGATATATTTAGAACACTTAAGGTTTTTATAAATATGCAATTCATTTATAAAATATATTGTTATAAAAATTGAGAATGTTATTAAACTATATTCGAGTAATAACTCTTTTGAATAATCAACATATAAATATTTAATATTTTCAACAGTTTTTACTTAGTAAAAAACTTTTAACAAACAATAATTAAAAAGTTTTTATAAAATTCAAAAATTTGTCATGGCTATAAATAGCTCAAAAAGAGTCAAAAATCAAAATATTTTGAACATTTTATGTATGGAAAATGGTCATATTAATAACTGGTGAAAATTGAAAGTTATTAATTTTTGATTTACACCAAAAAAATTTAATCAATTTGGTCTAACCACGGATCTTCATAATAATTTCTATTTTACTATAATGTTTTTTTTTTACTTTTCTTTTGAAAACTACTGAGATTTTTCAATTATGGCCTCCCGAATCCAATAAATTGATTCACTTTCCTATTAGTAAAGATGTAGATGTCAAAAATCGGAGCATTTTTAAATTAATACAGATGACAGTAAAAAAACACACACTTCATTGTAAAGTCAATAGCTTCTTTCGCTTCGTTCGGAATCTAAAATAATTAAATGAACTGACAGAAAAGTATGATTGTTATCAATGAAATATTTAAATACTTTCACTCGTACATAGATGAACAAAATGATTTTATCATAATATATGCTAACCATAATATAGTACAACTTTGATTTACCTCTTTTTTGGTCGATACAGTTGAGCCGGGGCGGGCTTGTCTTCCATGTCCACGATGTTTATCTTACCCGGAGTCGCATCGAAGTGTACCTCGGTCCTGCAAAACTCTACTTTCTTGTTGCCGTTCTTTTTGTCGATACTGGGTTCTCTGTCTCCCACTTCGCTTACTACCGCTATCGAATGACGTTTCGGTACTTCATCTCTATCAACATTTTTATCCATCACCATATCCATACCAACCGACAATCGTCTTGTTGTGTACACCTGAAAAATACATAGAAGTTGTATAAAATTACTGACGGATTTTTTTCTACTACAAAAAAATTAAAAAATAGAATTTAAATTCTAACCTGTTCCTTTTCACTCTCGTCGTTTTCCGTGGACTCCGAAATTGTGTCACTAGGTTTGACAACGTCAAAATAAGCACTAGATTTGGACCTTAAGCTATTAATGGCTTCAAGTATCTTTCCTTTGGCGACTACGGTCGTGTTGTACGCGTGCGCCTGAGTGTTGTTGTTGATCTCCTTGTTGGAATACTTTTTGACTAGATCAGCGATAGATTCACGATCGACTGACGACTGCCTGCTCGAGTTCGATAGTCCGTTTTCGGTCGATCTGCAAATACCACTGTCTGTCGATGAATCCATTGCCGATGGATCTGTTGCGTACTTGCCGCCGTGATCGGATGTTGTCACTTTCTCGAATCCGTAAGACTTGCGTCTGTTATACCACTCTTCGGTACGAGTCAGCGCCGAACCCCTATAGTCCAAGCTTCTTGAGTCTCCAGTAGGTTTCACGTCCGTCTCTATTCCATCGTCTTCCTTATCTTTGTCCTCGTTTAAGTGTCGCAAGTTGTTTTTTGTTTTCTTGAGGCTCTCAACCGTGATGAAAGTAGGTTTCTTCAACGGAGATATGGGTTTTATCAAAGAATAATCTTCCACGATATCTCCGTCCACCGCCTGCAATTTTTTTCCCAGAACCTTTTTCAATACGTCTTCTAGTTCACCGGCGATTTTATGATTTGAGTCGATGTTTTTAGACTGCGCAAACTGCAACGACCTCCGAAATCTGGAAGATCGGTCTAGCGGCTCATCGGATTCATTGATGTCACTGCGTATTTCATCGTTAGAACAACTTTTAAGCCGGTTTAGATTTGTTGAAACAGATTCTTCGTTACTTTCGTTTAGGCTACTTGACGTTTCCATTGTGTCAGTGGAGTCAATACTCTCTATTTTTGGCAATTGCGATGTAACATTTTGTGGTCTACGAGTAGGTGGTCGTCTAGTACTAATTGATCCACTACGACCTACTGTTGCTTTACTTTTTTGTGAACTCACGTCTAAAGGATTGTGTTCCAACTGAAATATAATATACATACAAAAAATAAATTAAACAATAATTATTGGTATTTTTTTTCTGAAATGAAATATGAATTATTTCTAATAGATAAAATAATCGATAACTGTACATACTTATTACTTAATATATTATTTTCATCTGTTTGTTTCTTACAGTCATAATTTTTTATTAAGAAATGATAAAATTAATAATTATAGTATACCTTTTATACTGTCATTATTTAAAGTAAAATAATATTTTATAATAACTTAATTATATTATATTATTATATTATTATAATATGATATTTTGTTGGATTCATAAAAAAAATATAGGTACCTACATATTAGTGCAATCTAATGAAATGTTACAATTTAATGATTTCATGAATCATGATGCACCTAATTTTGAAACATCCAAGTTTATTTAGGTACCTATTTAATATTTTTAACTGTACTTGAAACGCAAACAATTAATGAAATGATAATTTTCAATTTTTAATTAAAAATAGTAAAAGTAAATGGTACTATTTGTACATTTTTTTTATCAAAATATTTTCTCAAACATTTTATAACTAATATATGTTTGTTTTCAATAACGTACACGTAATTGATCAAATTGATTGTCTTTTTTGTCGAATATCGAAGACGGCCATTGGAATGCATTCGAACCAGCCTGTTAAAAAAACCACGATAAATTTCACATAAGAATGCAGGCGAAAAATAATATGTCGTCATGAACAAGTCGATCGATAAACAACGAGACGGACACCGTGTGGCCGTAACGCCGAACACGTCGCTGAGTATTAAATGACTTACACTAGAATTGTGCCACGAACTAGTGGTACTTGTTTGAGATCTGATTACTTGTACCGAGCATCCGGCAGTGTGAGCTTGAAACACTTCCAGCTGTTTGGTCTGTTGCGTCTCTTCTTTACTGCCGTCTGCGAGATTCCTGGCGCGTCTGTCCACCACCTATAAATGCATATTATGATAATATTGTTTAGATAAATGTACACATACAAACAATAATCATTGCACCTATAATAGCCTTACCCCGATCAGGTTCCTAAAATATGAGCGCCTACACCGGTTATACCTAATAATCTATCAATACTTTTTTCGATATAAGTCAGTCAGTACTGCGCTATAACATTATTTTTCTATATTTTCTTCAAAACTATTTTTATAATAAACGAGGAAAACAGTCAACAAATATTATTTTCTTAATAATTGTGATACACAATAGAGCATTACAAGAAAGCTATAGGTATATTTAAATACGGGTTTTCAACTGAAATTTCCTCAAAAGAAAATTAAGAATTGGTAAAATATAGGAATGTTGTGTTGATTTTATATTATTTTGTACATTATATCGTGATGGGATACTTTGGTTTTAAGAACTTTTTATTAAACAAATAATCGTTAAAAATATCAAAACTAGAGATTATATTATAATTATAAAAGTTCTTTAGATATATTTTAATACTCGTAGTTATATTATTATTGTATAGTATATTTGTCTAGTTATTCGTAAATCAACATATTTTTGGTCAATTCTTCTCCTTCAAAAAAAAAATTATGTTTTTCGGTCGAAACGACAAACAACCATTAAAAAAATTAATTTGTAATTAGTTCGTTCTTTCATTGATAGGATAGTCAGTACAACAAACACGCATACATATACACATATCCATATAATATATAGGTGAGATTCATCGTTAAAGAACGATTGACTTGAGGAACACGGCCGACCGAGTAATTATGTTTATGTGGAAATAAATACTGTTTGTGGTTAATGAACCGGAGCGTAGTCAAAATATACCACTAACGAGGATTTCTGACCTCAAAATCTTTGCTGTAGGTTAGGGCTGTCCAAACCGTTTGGCCGAAACGTAATATATTCCATTTGAAACCGTTTGATGTCATTTTAATATAATTTTCTATAGTCATATACCGTAATATACCTACGTTAGTAGGTATATGTGTATGTGTAGTTTATCCAGGTCAGTCGCAAAGTGGTCGGCGGTATAATAATACCATCTGCGATTGTTACTCTATATTTTTCCGGCAATATCGTATTTTATTTTTGTGAAAAACACAACGCATAGCAACTAAAATATGTCGATAAATACCTGCTTCAATAAAATTATCACGTGTAAGAAACCGACTCGAAGTGTTGCAGTAGTATTAAAATTTATAGCCTACATAGTGTTTTATATAGGTTTTATACGTGTTTGCAGGAAGTGCACATTTTGCCGATTACAGAATACGGGGCATGATCCACAATATTAGGATGACCATCATGAGTTATTTAAATAAAACGAGATTGATAATTAATTGGTTGAAAAAAACTGCTTTCTTCTGATTTGGTATGGAACATGGTATATTAAAAACGTTAACGATAAGATAATAATATTGTGTATCCGTTTCTGTAAGAATTTCCTTTTATGGTTTCGACCGGTTAATAAAATTGAAACACCTTTAAACCTTAAACGATAATGTTATACCTATTATATTATATTAGGTATATCATATTATGATATTAATCAATCAAAATATACATTATACATGTAGGTCCATAATATATCATACGCACATTATATTATTTTTTATTACCTTTCCATATTTGTGTTTAGTGTTGGCAGTGTGGTTGGTCCATTGGTCAGCTTCGACTCTGGCGTGCTCCAAGATTCCGGTCAACCTGTCGAGTCTCGACCATTCTTGGACGTGTCTTTTGATGCCGTTATCACCTTTGGACGCCTCCGAACCGGTGGCTGAACTCCTTATCAGAGGAATTACCTCCATTCTGTAGAGTCGTGGTCACAAGTGTGTGGCATCAATATACGACAAAATGATGAAACGAGGTCTGTGAACAATAACGGAAACCATCAATTAGCGTACCGAGAAACACACTAATATATGTACAGAAACATGGCACAAAAAATTGAATGTAGGTGCGGTCAGTGGTTGTGACGGGGTGTGCGTATAATTCGAAAAACGGTTCTGCAGCCGAACTGAGTTCCCGGTCGAGATCTCATCAATAAACCACAGTTGCGGTTGATCGCGTTATGTAGAAACATAAAAAAAAAAAATACACTGGTACAACAGCTGTGATATAACGAACGTGACACTCAATCAAATATACCTATACCATTATTTACTATCGTATATTACGCGTGTACTTGCACGTGATCCAGTTATGGGTGTCGGGGTGTATGACGCGTATAATATCATAATATTATATGCGTAATATTGCAACGGGGTTGAAATTATCGCAACAAAGTGTCGTCCGAGCCTGCAATTTTGGAATACCGTGGGAAGCAACGAATGTTTTATAATTTTAGACCCCCCCTCTCCTCCCAATAACAGATTTCGTCTCCATACAGCATTGCGCTTATTAGTTATTATGCTTCTCGCCATGTCCTCGTTCTCTGCCGGACCGAGACCGTTATTGTTATATATTATTATTATCGTCAGAATTCATCGCGCGGGTCGAATTATTTTCACCCAAACGTTATTTATTGGTTTCCGTGCGGTACACATAATGATAATAATATTATTATTGTTGTGTTGTATGTAATTATATTATTGACGAGCTAGTTTTTGTTCCGTATATTATTCCCAACGGATAATATACGCGTGTCTATCTGTTAGCGGTGTGCAGTACCTACATATTGTGCGTACATTGCCAAAGTCGAGCATAATATACACCTGTCGCAGATCGTGCGCACAAAAACGAAATGTGAAGTGAACCGTTTCGACTGCCGCGAAAATGATAGTGAAAAAAAAAAAAACATTCCAAAAGCTCGCCGTCACCCACCTATAAGCCGGTCCGTGACTGGAATATTGTAACGAGCGGTAGATTTATATAAATATAATAATAACGTATACGTATTGTATTCGTATATTATACATAATATTATTATATATGTACAGACGACGATTTATTGCCTAAGAACGTTATTGAAGAGAGAGAAATAAAAAGCTGTCTGCGCGCGCACGCGGTCGACGTAATAAATTTCGATTTGCGTAGGTACATGAATGTGCATAGGATTTTCGCAATGATAATAAAGTATACAATAATATTGTGCTTGCAGCGACGACGACGCGTTATTCTGTCACTGACAGATCGGTTGTGGATATAAAAAAAAACCATACAATCATCTTTTTACCGCCGTCAGGGTATTATGCAAACGTTCTTTTTTGGCCAAAACACAGGTACCTATACTTCAAACCAATTTTTACTGTGTGTGACTTTGCGAGCTGATAAAACTTCTAAAAACCCATTTGATTTTGTCAAGAATTTAACTCGAGATCGTGACATTCCCGCATTTTCGATCAGTATAGTATACCTATAATAGTATAACCCAACTAAATTGAATTTTAAAATTGGAAAATTCAAGACGTTTTAAGTACCTACAGGTTATAGGTACCAACAAATTAAATAAAAATACGAAAAAGTTTTAAAAGTTATAGGCATGTAGACATGACCAACTCGTGCAGCGTGCTACTGACACGTCTGCGTGTTGCAAATTCCTTTATAAATGCATAAAAACCCGCCTTTCTACTGTCTGTTACACACTGCGCGGTAACAGTATTAAGATTTTGTGTATTGTAATCCACATAAATATAAACGTATAATATAATATACTTATTGTCCACAGTCTATAACCAGCTATTGTGCATTTGTGCCGTACCTAATTAATATATTGTGGAATAAATAATATATTGCTATATTATCATTACCTATTATAAATTGTTATTATGGTCTGCGTGCAGGTGCTCGAACGGAAAGGCGTTTATCGAACAATGCAACATGATATTATGCGTACAAAAAAGTAATAAAAAATAATTAAGCGTGTTTTTTTTTTTTGGTCGACAATACTTCATCGTTAGAGTCAAGTCGAATTAGTCGAACTGCATCAGGGTCGAGTTTACCAGACATAATAATATTAAATTCGCACGACAATATATAACTTATTTATATAATAATATGAAAACCGTCGGGTCGTTTAAAGAGTCGTTGTTGTAGTATCGATTACCGCTCATTTATGTATATACATATAAAACGAAAATACCTTGCTGTCGGTGAGGGTCAGACGGAGAGGACGGGGGGGGGGGGCAGATGAAGAAGTCATTAAAATGGGTTATTAGGGTTTTTTCTCTTTCTCCTGACGGGTTTCATCGCGAAATTTGGCTTGAACGACGACGAAGCACACGGGCGTATCCAATTACTCGGAGCCGACCGTGTTATTGTGATATTTGGTTTTTAAGGACTCCCAAATTACGCAACGAGTTTGCTTTTTATCTCGCGTTATTGCACAGCCCCACGCCGGTTTTTTTTTTTTAACGACTGGTTTATGCGCACCGCCTAGGCTTGCTGCAGCCCACGCGCCGCTCGGACTACCATCACTATATTATAGGTACACCACACTCGTACACGAATATGTGATATGTCATATTATTATTATTATTATTATTATTATTATCATATTATATTATTATTATACGCCGCGTAACAGGACTTACGGTTTGTTAACATCAATGCCGTATGTGTGCGCGCGAGCGAGTGAGTAGGTATACAACCGAACCGACGTCGTTCCATCATGGCACCGCATTATTATTATAATAAAAACTATAAATTATTGCACTTTGTGATGTACGTTTTCGGATTGTGCGCGTTCCATTGCCTCGACAAGACAGGTAACGTACGTAAGAGGACTCGCAAAAGCTTCGTATGGTAAACATAATAATGCATTATAATAATTATGACACGCACAGATACATAATACAAGAATCAAAATACGCACGTTGTTATTATTGAATTGGCACCTGTCGTTGCACAATATAATATTCTATCGGACAGTATTTTAAAAACTTGTACAGTAAAAATAGTTTCGAAAAAAACACGAGAGAGAAGTAATTAGTAAGCGAATTCGAACTCTAATATACGACGTGTGCGAATCGTAAAATAAGGTCAAATGAATGTCGTCGTAAATATGGCTTAATGTACATAAAAATATAACGTGCATGCGTTATGTCGACCGGAACTCATTAATTTCCACGAAAATACATTCTATTTTGGTCTGTTTTTGGAGTCAATAGTTATAGTCAATCTTATAAAAGAGTTCAATAAAACAATAATTTAGTTTTTTGTATGCACGAAATTTACAATCAAGCTTAATTAGTATATGTGACGGAGATAGAAACATTATTGGGGTTGAGTGAGCCTGGATTTACGTTAGAAGATCTCTACACAATTTCTTTTAAGCCTACGATCTTGGAAGTGACGGGATACTTAAGTCTCTTAAACGTGGTTTTCTAACCTGATATAGAAATGTTTATAGAATTCTAATTTCTCCAACTATAGTTTTAATTCCAAGGTCTCTATAAAGTGTCAGGATAGAAACAAAGGGCAGAGCATTTGTAATTTTGAGTAGTGTAATAATTTGGAACGCTTGTATTTTTTTTAAATTCGATTTTTTCCCCGATCCCCAAATTGAGTCAAATACGTCTATATGTGATGATTGAACTATAAGTAGTTATTTTTTAACGTAGTGAATTTATTTTTTGAGAGTTGTATTTTTAGTGATTGGGAGCGAGCACTTTAATCGTCTTTTATTCATATGACTTTGCCAAGTTAGTCTTTATCGAGGTTTACACCTAAGTATTAAACAGTGTCGAGAAAAGGGATAGTAAGGTTATCTACGGTAATATTAGCGCAGACTACATGTCTTAATGTGAAGGTCGTATAAACAAATTTACTGTGGTTTAATTTAATTTGACATTTTGTTTACCATAGAAAGAAGATTTAAATGCGTTTTTAATTTTTTCGGTTATTGTGTATTGATATATTTAATTTAAATAATAATAATAATATGACCTTGTCATCGACATAGTCGAAGACAAGAGTACTTCGATAAGATGGTTGATCAGAACTGAGAAGCATACTTATATAATATTTAACAGTAGCTATAGACGAAACTATGAGAGTAAACCTCCTGGAGGTACTCCAGTGTTAATTAAAGCTATATTTGAAGTGGGGAAACCATAACGTATTTGGAAGTGCCTGTCTGTAAGATATGTTTTAATTAACAGGAGTAGTGTAGGGGGAAGAAATGAATGGAAAAATATCTAAATAGAGACCTTCAGGCCAAACTCTATCAAAAACCTAGAAATATCTAGAAAATCACAAGTGAAATACAGTTTATGTTGGAGAGAGGAAGAGACTGCGTCAACCTCCTCGATAGATCGTGCTGTGCTTGGCTTAAAACCAAATCTGGAAGATTGGCAATAAAAATAAAAATCAATATTTTTAACGGTTATACAAATATTAACTTTGGTTAGGTAAGTCTTATGCATTATTGTCGATTATTCGATATTTACGACAAGAGGTATAATAATTCAAAACATTAATAGAAAAGAGCGTTCTTATGCGAATATTGTTGTCTTATTTAAATATGTAAGCCCTGTTATCTAAAATTTGACTAAATTTCTTCCACCTTAATGCATATGCATTATGCATACATAATATTATGTTATACAAACAAGTAAGTGGCCAATTAGCGACATTTAGACGTTGTCGTCGAAATACGTTTGTTTTGATTTATTTGATCTTTTTCGTTGTTTTTGAAATACCGTTTTTTCATCAGTCTCAAACATTATATTATAATTTAAATTTTTTTTTCCATTTCCATAATTAATATTTATATTTAAGTACGACGGTCGACAATGTTTGTCTTAAGAAATTCAATTGGAAATTCAACTCACGCGTGCGAGATGTCTTCTGTTGCGTACAGATTACACTTTCGGAATTGTAAATTTTTCATTAGTACACTATTATTATAGAACATAGTGATATTAATTATTTAAAATATTTTTGACTAAACGCAAGATGAGGTATAGTTTCGATATATTATTGTAAAATAAATAACGAACGTTTGACGAGTTTAGTCACTAGCATACCTATACTATAATATTATATATCTATATATATATATATATATATAAAAATTTCGTGTCACGATGTATGTTCGCGATAAACTCCGAAATAACTGAACGGATTTTGATAAAATTTGGTAACCATTTATAATATGGTCCAACTTGAAAGATAGAATAGTTTTTATTCTATATTATTATTTATTATTATTTATTATTAATAATATGTGGCGAGCGCCGTGAATATTCTGGAACGGTCATTTACATTTACGTGTAATCCAAATTGAGAAGAAATAAAAAGTTTAAAGTTTAAGTTAATAAAGGTAGTGATTTGGCCGTATTTGAAATACAAAATATCAACAAAAATGACGAAATAGTAAGATACCAGATGGGTAGATATATATAAGCAGCAGCGAAGCTATCTGGCGTATTTTCAGTTTTCCCATACACGAAAGAGAACCTTATGTCCAGCATCTTACAGTGCATCTTGAAAACGGCCAACGAATATATTTTACCGAAGAAAATATTCTCCAAAGAGCATTTGAGACACCGAAAACGACACTAACTGAATTCTTTACATTATGTCAAAAATCTGATGTATTCGGCCAATTTGCAAAAACATTATTATACACCGATGTTCCACGCTATTTTACATGGAATAAAATAGGGAAAAAGTGGGAGCCACGTAAGCAAGGAAAACCACATCCATCGATTCCAAGCATATTTAAAGCTAAGACATTAGGACGACTTTACACTGTACATCCTAAACAACGTGAATGCTTCTTTTTGCGTTTATTGCTGGTGAATATTCCCGGACCAACATCTTTCGAATATTTGTGAACAGTGAACGATCGAGTGTTCAATACATATCAAGATGCATGTTGCGAGTTGCAACTACTGGAAGCAGATAATCATTGGGACTTGACACTTGCTGATGCAGCATTGACATCCACACCGAATAATATTCGTCAACTGTTTGCAATGATTTTGACAACATGTTTTCCAACACAATCATCTACTCTGTGGGAAAAATATAAGAATTATATGACTGAAGATATGCTGCATCGAATTAGACGAAAAAATCAATGTCCAAATTTAAATTTCACACCAGAGATGTATAATGAAGTATTAGCGTTGATCGAAGTTTTATGTATTTTAATTTCAAACTTGTCACTTAGTCATTATGGAATGCCATCACCTGATCGCCCGGCCGTCGACTTAGTTAACACTGATTTGCAACGAGAAAACAGTACAATGACGTTGATTTAGCTACAATTATTGTAAATAATGAGCCATTACTGACAGCTAAACAAAAAAATATTTATAATTGGATAATGCTGACCGTTGATGCTGACCAAGGTGGGGTTTTTTTAGGACGCACCAGGTGGAACAGATAAGACATTCTTAATATCATTAATTCTTGCAAAGGCACGTTCCCAACAGTAAATTGCTTTGGCAATTGCATCGTCAGGCATTGGTGCAACTTTGTTAGATGGTGGAAAAGGTTAAGCATTGAAGTTGCCATTAGACATTCATAACAAACCAAACGAAACGTGTAACATTAAAAAAAAAGCGGAATGGCTACAGTTTTGCAAAAGAGTGCAATAATAATTTGGGATGAGTGTACTATGACTCATAAACATTCACTTGAAGCATTTCATAGAACTATGCAAGATTTGAAAGGCAACAATAAACTTTTCGGTGGTACTGTTTTACTACTGTCCGGTGATTTCCGGCAGACTTTACCAGTTATTCCTCACTCTACTTTTGCCGATGAGATCAACGCATGCTTAAAACAATCGTTTTTATGGACAAGTGTTGAGACACTTCGACTGACTATGAATATGGGAGTACAATTGCAAAATGATCTATCGACACAAGTATTTTCTAAACAATTGCTGGATATTGGAAATGGTGAAATTGAATTGCATCAAAATTCAAAATACACAATACATAAAATTACCAGATATTTTCTGCACTGTTGTTGAAACGAGGAATGAACTAATTGAGAGTGTCTTTCCGGATATATTAAATTATTATTTAGATCACAATTGGCTCTGTAATCGTGCTATTTTAGCAGCAAAAAACGTTGATGTGAACGAAATTAACTTCCATATACAACAGATTTTGCCCGGTGATTTGATGTCTTTTAATTCAATCGACACAGTTATTGATGAAAACGAAGCCGTAAACTTTCCAACTGAATTTTTGAATTCTCTGGATTTGCCAGGAATGCCACCACACAATCTTCAATTGAAAATTGGTTCACCAATTATTCTTCTACGTAATTTAAACCCACCTCAATTATGTAACGGTACACGTTTAGTCATAAAAAAAATGACCGAAAATATTCTCGAAGCAACAATTTTTACGGGAAAATTCAAAGGAGATATCGTCCTGTGACCACGTATTCCACTGATAGTGTCAGAATCTCCAATACCGTTTAAAAGGCTCCAATTTCCGATTTGTTTAGCTTTTGCGATGACCATAAATAAATCTCAAGGCCAAACAATGTCTATTTGTGGTTTGGATTTGGAAAACACATGTTTCTCCCATGGACAGCTATATGTTGCCTGCTCACGTGTAGGAAAACCATCAAATCTCTTCGTGTTAGCAAAAGATAGGTTAACCAGGAATGTTGTACACAAAGTAGTACTTGGATAATTTTTTAGTTTTAATAATTTAAAATTTAAAAAATAATAGTTCGACGTCAATGTTATCTACCTCATTTAAAACAGTTTATTTTTATATGTTTTTAATGTATATAGTATATTTTGTAAGTAAGTCACTGATTACAAACAATAATTTAATATAAGATGAATAAAATGTAAATTCAAAAGTATATAATATGTTGGTTTGTGCTTAATTTCAACATTTCGATACTTGACCTACTTTTAAATTTTGGCGAAACGTTTTATTTTCAATCTTATATGAATGAATCTATTTTAAATTTTTTTAGAAAATATTAATTTGATTGTACCAAAGAATTAGTAAAAAATTGATTCAATGTATTATAATTACTGAGCCACAGCAACGCGTGGCTGCCGGCTGGGTCAGCTATATTATATATATTATATTTATTAGTTATTACTTGTCTACCTGTCTCCTACATACAATTTTAAACAAACATGATGTAATGTTATTATTTAAATACTGCAAAATAAAAAAAGTAAATTTAAAAATAATTTTTAGAGTTTTAAACATTAGTAAATACATTTTTTTTTAGTTTGAGTTAATCATAATCATAAATAACATATTTTTTTAAAATATAATTATTTGCAAAAATGAACCTTCTTTCTAATATAATATTATGTACTAAATATTACATATATAAGATACGCCTACCATATCCATATGCCTACAGTATAATATTACATTGCAGTTTTACCTACTCCTTTACTTACCTAATAATAATAATAATCATGAAAACATAGTAAGTGCTTTCGGGTATAATATTATGTACTGCAGATGACAGTAAAAAAAAACTCGTCGTGTGACAAACGACAATTACTTTTTATTATTATATATATAGGTAATTGAGTGTGCGCGTGGTCAAATCCATCGCGACAAGAGTTCTGAGGGTATATAATAACCACTCTGGTAATAACCGCTTTTACCCGCAAACCACACACCGTGGTCGTCGTCTTGGCACGCGTTATCCGAGTCCTACATAGTCGCAGAGGCAAAGCTCTCGTGGGCGCAACACATCGTCCCACTGCGGTATAGGTACCTATATAATAATATTATGTGCACCACCGATTCTGCTGCTGGCTGCTCTCGTAGGCTCTCCACAAACCTGCGCCCGTAGGCTCTACAAAAGTACCTATCTATTGGTATTTAAATATTCGTATTTATTAATTATGCTAATAATACCGTGTATGCGTGTACCTATATGACGACACGGTGCGCGTGTGTGCAAAGCAGTGAGGCTGATGATGATAATAATAATAGTAATACTGCTTGGCGGTCTGTAAACGGTTGAGATAAAATTTGGTTCATCCGTTAGTTAAATACCAACCTGTTTGTTAAATAGTGTTGGTTTACCCAAAACGAATAATTTTATATAAACCGTTGTATTCATATTATGACATGTATAGGTACTATAATGAATTGACTCGTGACCTTCGAGATTCACTAGGACCTATCTAAACGCGATGTATAGAAATCGTTGTAGCTCGCGTGAATACTTTTTACTTATAGGCATTTTATTTCAGCAAATATTAACAGTCTTGTTTACTTATATGTGGTCTGCAGTTAGGAGTGTGTGGGGTAATTGGTGGGACTATATACAATTAGTCCCCTCCTAATTCAGAAATTTACTTCTCATCTGCGTAGGCAGTTTTCATACTTTAATAATCGACTCAAAATTATTTTGAATACAAAAATATTGATTTTGATTTACGAAAAATGACGGGTCTGATTTCAAAGTCCACAAATTTGAATCAAATAGTTTATTTGTAACGTCTAAGAACACCCAAACGCAAATTAGATTATAAATCACTTTTAAAATTATAGAAATATCAAATATTCTGTCGCAAATGACCTCATCCAAATACTCGATTAACACAGTGCTTTTATCACAAAGAAGCGAATAGCCATTTTTCAATGTAATCGGATTACATTTTGATCAGAGATCCGAATGATTACATTTTGCAGATGATTAGCCATTGGGTATTGTTCGTTACTATATGTTTTTTTTATGTTATTTTGTTCGAATTGATGGCTTTTGCGATATTATTAATTTAATTGATTTGAACCGGTCTGAAACAACGATTTGAATTGTTAACCGTGAACCGGTTTTCGCCAAGTTGTGGTTTCCACCAAGTTTCAACATCACGTAAACAATGCCAATAATAATGACCGTTTAGAAATTATAGAAAAAAATAAAATAGAAACCTGTAACTTTCTGGCTCGATCGCTGGCCTTCTTTATTCCACTCGACCGTTCTCAAATGAACTTGAACCATATTTTACATTAAACACGCGTAAACAAAATGTCAGGTGAAATTGTATTTTAATGGATTAACATAAATTAAAAAAAAGAATATATATGTTAACATACATGCGTGTATATACACATAAGCATACACATTTATTACACAACACTGTGATGTATTTATAGATATTAATGTAGCCACGAGTATCTGACCAGAAGTCGAGTAGTCGTTTCGATCCATTTTTGGAATTATAATGATTGAAAAACGGACGTCAGTCGGCGTTAAAGCTGTATATATAATATATGTGTACGCCGTATACGAGATGAATTAGGCTGTATTCCAAATTGAAAAAAAAAAATATACAATCATGGCAATGTCCACGGCCCTCATCTATAATATAGTGGTATACAAGTTTTTACTCGTTCAAACGAGGAAATTAAATTGAACTGCCTACGCGTCGCACAATATGTTTTTCTGGAAATTTTGTCACAATATGGTGCTCGACAAATTAACATCGGTCTGGGTGGCATACGTTTCGCTTCTTTCGGCACCGGGTGTACACAAGCTTCGAAAATTCGTTATGGTGGCACTATATTATTATTTATTATAACATAAATTGTGTATGGAATTTTATTACCATTATTATCATCATCATTGCGATGTGTTTGACGAATTTCTCACGTCATGTGACGCAAACTGATTTATTTTATTCGCCCGCCCTCGGACGTACCAGAATATTTTATAACGCGCATTAAGACCAAGACTCGCACTATTTAACAATATTACGATATACCTATATTACTATATTATACATATATTATTATAATAACAATACTGAAATTTAAAATCTATTATGTGGGGGAGTTGAAGATTTTTCAAGTGGTTTGGGCAGAATAGATAATTTTAACGAAATGAATGAAATAAAAACCGGTAAGTGCGAATAATGACATGAAGAAAAATGATAACTTAAAAAGAAAACCGTTCAATACGTAGTTAAAAAAATATTTAACTATACAATTCGATCCGTTAAAATAATATTATTCCGGTACACCGCATTGTGTGTTATATGACGTAATCACGAAATTCGTTCGAAATACATCTCTACGCTCATCATATAAAATATAGTACATATACTTATTGCACCACTCTGTGATCGACATAGAGTATAAAACCAATGTTACGCCTAAAGAAAGATTTTTAACGTCCAATAGTGCTTGACCAAGCATCATATTTTTAAAAAGTTAAAAAATAATAAATGTTTGAAAAAGCTAAGCAAGTTTTCAAAATTGAAAGCGACACGTTGGGAAAAATATAAAGACAGACAATATTTTCGTGTGTTTATTTAATGGCAATATTGTCACATTCGGTAGACGTTACTGTACACCGGATTTCGTGTGATATTAATTTCCAGATCATGTACTGTGTTTAATATGTGTGATAAAATTATTCGTAGGAAACGAAACATCCGGAGGGCGAGCCGGATGTGCAACGGCAGCAGCAGCAGACAATACGCCTGCAGTAGGTACATATGTGTGTTGGTGTGGACTCGGCGAGTTGATTACAACTGTCCGGTCGCGAAAACGAGTCGTAAATTATTATGATGTGACTGTAATTATTATAATAATCATCAATATCACAAAATAACATATTATTATACAAATACGAGTTTTTTGTGGCGTCAATAATCAATACGCAATACCGCTATTTAGGTACAATGAGATTTCGTTATTTTTAGATCGCTCCGTGTTAGGTATACTTCTACTAGCGCCGTATATAAATATGAAGACGCGTGTCGACGGTGCCGTGCGGTGGGAGGTGTGAAAAATGGCAAACGGGACAAGAGACCTATAGTGTGGCAAAAGTTGTAAGATTTTAAGAGTACGCGTGGTTCGTATCTGAATGACATATTATTATAAACTGCTCTCGACGGCGATGTCCATACTTACTGATTTTCTCGGTGAGTATAATAAACGCATAATGATATTATATATTTTGTGCTCAGTAGTGCAGTACAGGGACCTACGCTATAATCTAGGTACTCGGAATAATTGTTATTTGGTATGTATAGGTAAATGCTATATTGTTATGTTATGCTCGCCGATTATTATTATATAATAACATAATATCGTAGTGGCGATTGCACTCGCGACAAAGCGGAACGGCCATGGGCGATATTGGGACGGTGCGACGGGTCGCTTCGCCCGCGCGTCGCACCTGTCGCTGGAGACGATGAAAAATGACAAACTTCCGTGTCCGTCCGTTTTCGAATTAAACGCTCGAAACGCGGTATACAGCCGCCGAAGTGCGGTTTGTAGGGCGAGTGTAGGGCAAAGTGGGATGGGGCGGGGTTGTAGGATCAGTTTGCTCGCTCAGTTGATAAATGACGAGACGACGTCCACCGAGTCCGTATTTATACGTATGCGGAATCGTTCGAAATCGTCATTAATTAAACGTCACGCGGCGGCGAATGGCGACAATGATCAGAACACGCGTATATTGGGGCTATAGCTACAAATTAATGCACTCGAAGAGGCAATTGCGAAAATCACTTCACGCCGATAGTTTAATGATATTATGCTATAATTCAATAATGGAACTTTTAGCTTACCTATATTATTATAATATTATCATGTGTTCCGCGAAAACCGTTCGATAAACTTATATAGGTACACGATTATAATAATATTACAATAGAACATTATATTATTTTATATTATTATTCTTGCTTCTCGATCCATGTCGAAAAATGTACGTCCATGTCGTACCTATATATGCTGACCACGGATATTTATTTATTGTACAATATACAGGATGATCAATTTACACTAATTTTCCAATTCAATTGTTGTGACTAAAAAAAAAATGTCTTCTAGTTTTTAATAGAATTTATAATACCTACCTGCTTCGAATGGTACACTATTTTCTTTCATAGTTATTTCTGAGAAGTTTTATTTTTCTTTTGAATATAATACAGAAATTATATAGAGTACCTATTAATGTAAAATGTACTTTGAGCAGAGCAAAGAGCTTAAAAACCATTATGATTAAAAGAAAATAATATAGTTTTTCAAACCACTATAGCTAAAAATTAAAAGCTAAAATGATCCTATATAATAATAACACAATCACAAACATCAAATTCTCAGATAAAACGTACTATACCTACATGGTTACATGATTATTACAGTTGGATCGTTGTGAAGGAAAATCAAATCACCCTGTACGCATAAGCTTCCGTCGTGGCGTTGCGATATTACAATATTGTTGTGCGACGTGTCGTGTCATTCGGTAGTCATACAATATAATATATTATTATCTATGTAAGTATAGAAATGCAGCAGTTGGGCTCGAAGGCCTTGGACCTGGTCCGACCCCTTTGACACGATTCCGCGGACTCACTGCAAATCACCTCGGCTGTAGTTTGGAAAATAATATAAATATTGTATTATAGGTATATCGTGATAGGTGAACTCGCTTCCGGAATTTGAATACTCGTTCGAGAACTTTATTCCGTATACGGCGCGTGCTATTATTCCAACAACCGTCGTAAAATCCTAATTTGGTATACGTATTTCTTCTACCTAAATAATATCATTATATATCCGCACCGACCGAAAATACCGTGTATACACAACGTGATTATATACAAATGGGATTTCGCGTGTATACAGGAAACGATTATTAAATATTAATATTTCGTTTTCGTATATCCGGGTCGTACCAGAGATGATGCAGTGGCGAAAAATGGTATACACATACCCACAATATTAAAATATATTATTTTGCATTCCCGCCTACCGGGCCCGATCGATGATCTTGGCCAAAACAAATGAAAAGCGCCTCTCGTCGCACGATAATAATACGACCCGGGGGTGTACACGAACAGCAATTTTTTGTCGTTGTCGCGCAGGGGAGGCCATTGAGTAAAAGAGCTCCTCGAGTGTTATCGGTTAGACTTGTAAATCATTTGTCAATCACGTATAACGTTTATTATGTACCTATATTTAATATAATATATTGATTTCTAACCGTACACAAGATAATTATAATAGGTATAAGTACATAGGGAATTATTAGATGCAGCCGGCATACGTAGAAGTACATACTTGTCCACTTCACCTATAACTTGACTAGTTTATTTTGTAGCCTGTTATTGTGATGACTGATGACATTGAAAATAAGTACGTTCAAATATAATTGCTGAAACAATAGAACATGTCGGTTTGTTGTGTTTGGTAAATAATGGATATTTCAATGTTTGTATTATTTGTGCTGTACTTTTAAACTATAATCAATTATATAATATTATTATAATCTTTAAGTTTTTTTCAAATGTTTAAATGATCATCAAAAATTACACAATACTTGTAAAATGTAAATAAAAAATATTCCTGAATGTTTTAAAGGGAGACCTTTATAAGTGATTTACTTTCTTCCATAAACACGTTCCTACTTCCTAGTATCCAATCCAATAGTTGACGTATTCGGGACAGCGACATAGAATGGGGTCATGCGTGGTTTTTATGCATTTGGTATAATAACCTATATAACATTATACATATATACATGATATTATGACGTATGTTTATAGTTTATACGCCCGCGATAAATACAGCTTTTTTGATCGATATCGCACGAGATCGATATATTCTATATTATTATCGTTGCAGTTTATGGTTTGGTGGGAACGATCGGAATAAAAAAAAAATACAATAAAATAGCCCCGAGCATGGTTGTATATATATAGGTAAACATATTTGTATTGTAAGTTACAATTTGTAACGTCTCGGTGTGCACGTGAAACGAGTTTGGCCCGCGACTATTCGCGTAACGGAGGATATCATATTATAATACACGCGAGGTGATTCGAGTCGTCAAAGTTTTCGAAAGTATTGCGAATTTTATTTATAATAAAAATTGTAACCTCGATGTTAAATTTCAATTGCTACTCCACCGTTTTATTGTAGGTAAATATATTGTATACCTATTAATTTGTATGGGTACGTACCAGATTACCAGTCCTATGTAATATGCATGTTGAACTATTCAACTGTTGTTTGGCAAACGCTCGGTGAAAAGTCTCCAACACGATAGCGGCAGACGGAAAATAAATCTCAATCGTACATAATATAATAATATTATAAAATCATTATGTCTATATGTACGCCGTTACGACGTGCTTAAATTGAAACGCATCATCGGCAATAATAATATAAATGTAGATATTACATTTTATCGATACAACTATTCACCTTTCATAACTCGCCAAAACATACGTCTATGATGTTCATAAATTCGTTTATAAAACCTACATCTGTATATTATCCAAGGCCATAACACTGCGTTGTACAGTACCTATATATTGTTCTGAATGTAAATATAGGTATAATATATAGGTATAATAGGTATATATAGGTATAATAATATACACACATTACATATATTATATTTATATAATATAAGTATAGAAAATATTCTATTTTGCATACGTTTTGTGTATTCAAACTGATTGTGGCCGTTAAACTTAATCCATGAGCTTAAATCTTAGGCAAATAAATAAATTTGAATAATGTTTATTCTTTGAAACCTTGGCGTTTTATATGTAATATACGAGTAATTAAACGACACGATATACCGCGGCTGTATAACAAGGAAACGGATAGCGAGTCTGTACAAGTGTACATAATATAATATATTATTATAGTATAGAATAGACACTTTGAGTGCTATTTGACGATCGTCACGATAATAGTATAATATAATAACGGTTATACTGTTGTTCGTGTACAGATATAACGCTTATTTCATTTCGAAGATGAAACACTAAAATGGTAGTATGAATACCTAGCGATAAATATTCAAATTAGGAATGAGTGTATAAAATATGTTATAAAGATGATGATGGAACAGTTTTAAAGAAAAAGTGAATCTCCAACGATCAAACGATATTAGCGTGTTGTGTGGAGAAAAAAAATACTGGAGTGATAATGTCTTTAAATCAGTGGTTCCCAACCTCTTCTATTCTACGCCCCCTTTGAAGATTTTCAAAAATTTCACCCCCCTCTCCACGTATAAATTGAAAAAATTGATCACATTTTTTTGTGTACCTTACAAATAAACTATACAATATTCGGAATGACTATTTTTTTATTGATGATAATATAATAGTAAATAAGGTTAGTTTATTGATACCCGATTGCGGATAAAGAGAACTTGTCAATTAATTTTTTTTCTCTAGGTTTTAAATAAAAATTTTGGTTTTAAAAAATTTAAAATATTAGAGCTTATAAGGATTACCGTTACGTACCTAAAATACTATATACCTACTACATTATACATGGACGATATGAATAGGTAGTAAAAATTCAAAACCGTGAAGGACGTCTTTCATAGCAGCAAACTCATTCATTTATAGTTATATGAAGTAGGTACATAGCATTCGGTTAACGTTAATCGAAATATCACACTCCCCCCAGCACCGTACACGAATATTATCAAAACTCATCGGAACTCTTCACTATTATTTTACTTTTCTATATAATATATAAAAATGAACTTTTGTCCGTCTGTCCTTTATGCATTTCTAAACGGCGGTACCAATTGTGATGAAACTTGGTACAGCGATAGATGAAGAAAATTGGCTAATTTAAAAAAGGTAAATTGCAACTCGAGGAGGTCCTCAAACAGGGATTATGAGATTTACGATGGACACTTTTGTTTTTAGATCGTTGCTATTGGATATAGGAGAAATAATTATTAGTAATTAGTATTTATTATTTGTTTGGCTGCCAAAGGTTAATCGAGCATCAAATCGAATTTTTATCGGCTCGTACCAATGTGGCTGAGTTACACTTACTGCAAGGAGTTACGCACATAAGGAGTTGAACATTCACAATTTTTTTAAGAGTCGTCATATTTTACCGTCAACGAAGTCCGCGTGATTAGTTAGTGTATTAATACAATTACTCTAGGCGGCATAGGCCATTGGGATACATGTATTATTTATTATTATTATTTACATCGAAAACTTATTTATAATAATGTTAAGACTAGTTTGTATACGTATTCATAGAGGTTTTTATATTTTGTTTTGAAGATTTGCTTTTATGATGAATTTGAAGGTTGCCGAGGGTGAGGATCTGTTGTTACCGAGGGATTTTGAAAGGTGTTCCGGAAGTTTTACGATCGATCTTGGTTCGGATCGTCATTATTAATATTATTATTATATTTTATAAGACTTAACGAAACGTCGTCGTAGTCTTTGTAATTCGAGTAGAGTAGACACGTTTTTTTCCTGAGCACATTATTGGCACCACTATTAATACCTAGTCACTATCGTGTATAAGCGCTACCGAGATGACTATTATCGCGTTATTTTTTTTTTTTACATTCAATTCGAATAATAATAATAATATAATATTCTTGTGTATATAAACGGCCGACCCGGAGAGTCGTCGTGTACATGCGCGTACACGAGATTATGATAAATATCGGTTGGAAACGCGTACACGAGAAAATACTAGTTTCCGTATTTGGTATAAGACGAAGCCGGTCATTACCGGACTCTGCTGTACGCGTCGGTTTGTTGTTTGTTTTTTTTTCTTCGTTCTTCTTTTACACAGTTTTTTCTTCTCGTCCTCGCGGTCATCCCGCCGGACGGTATACAAGCTTTTTGCAGGTATTCGTGTTATTATTATTATTATTATCATCTGCACACTGTTGTTGTTCATTTGTCGTCGAGTTTTCAACGGGCGAGACTATAATATATCAATATAATAAAGTATAAACCTACCTACCTATAGGTACCTTGCCGCAAAGATCGGTCGAAGACTCGAGCGTCGCGCGTGGTCGATCGGGGCCGGCTCAGTCATTTTGTGATGGTATATTAATAAAATAATGATCGTGACGTGTCGGTTGCAGACGTTGCAGTTCTACATGCAGCATTCGGTCGTACGAACCATAGATTGTTGAATATTGTCCCAAGAGTGCACTAACATCAGCCCAAAATTCGATAGATAACTAAGTGCGCTTATACGTAACTATAGTAAATAGTATCACCGAATTTCGTGTCATAATACATTTAGGAGATAATTCATTTATCGGTATAGTGACGCGATCACAACGAATTTGATGGTTATTGTAAGTACCTATGTCTAACGTGACAAATTATATGTTTATAATATTATATACATCGATATAATATTGTCAAAATCGCCATATTATATATCTCCGTGAAATAATATAATCTTGAAACACCTATATCATTGTATGACAATCATAGGAAGTGCGATAGTTACAATAAATATTTTATCATTCAGTCAAAAGTCGTCGGTTCATTAATTATTAGTTTCCATAATGCACATATCATTTAGATTCGTATAAATTAATAACTATACCTAGGTAGGTATCTATAGGTATTCAGAACAGCGTGCTCCGTTACCGAGTTGTGATAAATTGTTAATATTTAGCGTTACAGATATAATTATACTTTTAAATAACTATATTATGTATTTATGTGCATATACACATAATATGACGTATTGTGTAGTACGGTCGACGAGTTAGCCGTATAGTTATAACACTACATTTGGAGTTACCGCACATATAGCTATAATTAAAAACTTTCCCGGTAAGTAACATATTATTGTTGAGCAATAATGTAATTAATTTGGTTTATTATCATTAAAGGTATCATTCGTCCGGTGTGTTGTAAACGTGAAATGTGAACTATAGTATGTTATGGTTCTATAGTTTCGTAACTAAAAAAATATAATCCACCGAAATTCCGTAATAAAAATGTGGATTACTAAATGATTTAATTAACCATACTAAACAAAATTGTGATAATATATTATTGAATTGAAAGATGAGTTAATAATAGTTGTTATAGTTTTGTACCGTCATCGTATTAGATCCTAAAAAATTTAAACATAATTTATTTACATCCATAGTGACAATCGATGATAGTAAAATAATATAATATGCACAAGTTTACGTTTAATAAACGTAAGTATAGTGTAAAGCACTATTGGACAGTCGACGACTGGGTAATAAATAATAATCGATGAGTTGTAAACAAATCGGTTTTACTGTTTGACTACATCGAATTCGAACAATGATTTTCCCTACGGACATGGCTGCGTATATAATTGAGAAAAAAAACGTTAGTCTGTGGCCCGATTTATCGGTTTAGGATTTACAGGAGCTCCAAGAGAATTTAATGTTATTAGAAAGTTCACGGCAGTATTATAGTCGTGTTCTAAACGTTTCGACGACGGTGACACAGCGAAACACATCGTAAATTAGATTAGGCGTAGTGTGTATACGGTATACCTATGTAGGTATTAGTGTGTGTGTTTACCTTTTTGCCGTACGTAATGTTAATTCGATTAGAGTGCGTGTAGGTGTGATCATTTTGACGGGTTCTATTAAAACGAAAAGTGGATTTAAAATGCACATCATAATATTTTTTCACGTTGTTTTACCAGATGGTTAGTAATAAATTGTGCGTGTGAGTATTTTATTGAAATTGATTTCTATATTATTGCAATATATAAAATTATAATATTTTAAGAAAATATTTGACGAGTAATGCTTTTGCAAGTTATCCCCAAATGGAAATATTATCACTCGAAATCAGTTTTAACTATAAATATAGGTAGGTATACCTAAAAAATATTACCCATAATAAATTTAGTGGACCTTAATAGTTTTTAAAAATATTTCCATTAGCTAAATCAACGATGACGCAGCGGATTATAAATGGGTACCTGTACATAATATTTTTTTTTTATAAATGATAAGTATATAATATTATTACCCAGTCGATCTGACGTGGATATTTTAAGTGGTAGGTTATTTAAATATTGGTCTGTTGTACGACCAGCTTATCTTCATCATCGAGATAATATTTACTAAGTGAATTTCATATTTTGTAACTTAAGATATTATTTTAAACACAAAAATACACAGGTAATAAAATATATTTCGTTCAAGTGTAATCTGTTGATCATGCTCTAGCAAGGGATGAGACAGATTAAATATTATACATTTTTATACCTACATGATAATAATTTATGTATGGAATTGAAGAAATGTTATGAGATAAACTATAAATAATTGAATACCTATATAAAATATATACAGAAAATTAAACATATACACGTCAATAACATAATAACAGGTCTGGGTTTCGAAAGTTTGCGTGAGACGATAACGCCGTACCACCTATTCCGGTGCAGATAAAAATGAACTTAGGGTGTTCAACAGTTAGGAATAAAAAGTTCACCGCGAAGCAAGTGAATACCCAATTCCATTCGCCCTAATATCAAAAAACCACATCTAAGTATCAGATGGATGTCTCATTCAAAACGACTAAAAACGTAACAGTATTATTATATATATAAAAAAAAAACGCTCTCGAATTCGAGTAGCTCAATTCCCTGATATTTATCGACATAGAAATATCGAATCATTTATACGCAGGCCGTTTGGGTGACTTTGCACATCGATGCAGACGTCGAAGTGAAAATCTCTAGCCCAGTTTTGAGCTGCATGTCCCCTGCACCACTACTTCGTGAATACTGTAGGTATACAATAGGTATAGGCACGCGTACGGTTTAATCGCAGTGACTCGTGAGAGTAGTAGCATATTATTATAGTTTAGACACTGTAATATATCAGTGCGCATATTATACCGTTATAGGTCAATTGTTTAAGAAAAATATTGTTTTATATTTATATTCTATAGGTAGGTAGGTAACAATAATTACCGGACATTGCCATAGTATACCTGTATCAAAGTGTTATTACTTATAATATGGTAAATGTTCATGATGGCGATTAATGTAACTATAATAATATCGTGCAGTGTAATTATTATTATATATTATGAATAAATTATACGAAAATATCAGCTGATAAAAAATGACTCTAAATTAGGTATACCTACTGATGTTTTTGCACGCATTATATATAGCCTATAGGAATGATAGGACAGGTTAAGTGTAAAAATAAGAGTAAGTTAACCAATCATTTTTTAATTAACAGTTTTATTTTTCTCGAACGATTGGAATATGAATGCCGAATGGTAAACAACATTGTTTTACGCAATTTGTATTATAACAATTGGCACCTATTTTTAATATCTTAATGTAGTTTTTTCCACGTTTATGAAGACTGGACTCTCATCTATTCCAATAAAATACAATTTAAGATATTGATTTTTTGATCATTTGAAAATCTCAACGATATATCCGCAATCAAAATGGATAATTTTTAATTTTAGGCACGTTCAACGAGTTTTTGATATGGCCACTATCGTTCGATTCTCTCGCTGTGACGGGAAAACGGACATACATTTGACGTAGGTATACCTATACTCACGCTATTGTGTAACGATACTTTCTGGAATACTTATAATATACTTTTAAGATTTTTCCAGCCAGCGCATCTGTTTGTGTCGTGTCAAAACAATATTATCATACAATACAATTTATTTTATTATAAGAGAAATGCGCGAAAACAGGCGACGAGTCAATGTCGACGGACCGGTACATAATACGTTTATAATGTCGTCGCCCTGAAACTGAAATCCGGTGCAGTGGCGGTGTACGACCCGTCGCGGTTCGCTCGTCGAGGAATTTCGGTCTCTCCTCTTGGACGAAAAATCTCACGCACTAACACACACGAGCACACACACACACACACACACACACACACACACACACACACACACACACACACAAATCATCACACACGCGCGTGCAATTTTTTCGGTTCACTTGACGCCACGACGCCCCAGATTTCCGGAGAAATTTCGTGGAGTTGATTTTGTTATTTCTCTGTACAATAATTATTGTTGTCGACGCTGTTGTTGTCGTTTCACCGACAACGATGACTTGCCATGGTTATGTTCACTTCGAAACATCACGTGGACGGAAAATCGACTTTGTTAAGATTTCGTCCCGATCGAAAACACGCAACACCGCGGTGTAGTTTTAGTAAAGCATTCTCGACGAGTGTGCAAACTTTACAAACGTTTCGACGACAGTTCACATATTATCAGTTATTATAAATATTATATCATATCGAAAACTGTCGTTGAGTTTGTTTTACCGAGATTTTTTCCTCATCTTCACATTTATATGAGTTTTATAATCACCGTCAGACTTCGGAACTAGCTGGCTGTTAGCCTCGCGGTATATAGAACTAAATCTCTGGTGGCTGCCGTATAGACATTGTTGTACTTACTGTATATAGTATTATATTGTGATGGAGGACGCTTCCGTTCTAAACGCAGTATAATATAATAATATTCACAGTCGATTAGTAATACGCTTATGATGGAGACGTAGTTTTGACCGCATACCAATGCGTAGTTAAAGTATTATATCACATTATTATGTTGTGTCGTATGTACAGCGATAATAGTCGCATATTAAATATGTAGTTTTTTCCCTACTATAACTCTCACCTCGATGCTTCAATGTTACAACTACTCCAGATCGCGATATATAATATTATACATACCTATACGTGTTTCGGATAATAATATTAATATAGGTTCAATATTGTATCGTGGACCTAAATATGATATAATTTGTTATCTAGGGGAGGATATTTTCTATTCTTTATTAATTATTTGGATACGTTTTCGATAGCTGGGGTTTCAGCATTATTGCAAGAGGTTTTATCAATAAAAAGATGCGTTTGGTTTACAACTCTTACATTAACTCTCACATTTTAGTTCGTAATATTATACTGTATATTGATTATTGGAAGATTGCTGTTATAATAACAGTATAATTGAGTTTGCTCATAAATTATAATGTTAGTGAATATCGAACCAATTACCATGCGTGGGTCATTTTAGAATAATATATTATTATGATCATTTGGACGGAGCCGAAAAGTGTCGAGTGTGTATATATTAATATTATGTTGGACGATTCTATAATGTGTATTTACTATTTAGTGTGAAATAAATATATAACGTTGAACTAATGTTACACTTTAGCTTATGAAGAGAAATAATTGCACAATTATTTTAAAATTTAATCCATATAGCAGCGAGGTACCTATTTTTTGGTAAAACCAAGATAAAAAAATCTTGAATATCTTTTTTTGTGTTTTTCGAAACTGCAAACTAACTATATACCTATTAATATATTAATAGATCTACGAATCCGACCAATACGTTGTTAGAATATTATATCATACCTAACATTATATTATTGTGTTGCGATAATGGTTGTACACTTATAACACACATTTTATTATTATATATATAGTTGGTATTTTTCCCTACTATATAACGCCCACCTCGACGCTTCAATGTTACAACTGCATAATATATACAACCGGTTACGATACACCAGTGCAAGAGCGTACAGTATCGCTTGTATGGGTACTATAATATATAAAATGTATATAATATTATTATTAAAGGTAAGGCTTTCTCGAACACTCTGCAGCACATGATATTTTGAGCGCGCGTGTAATAACGTCATCGCTTGAATTTGTTTCGCGTCGACCGATTTTTATACTATTGTGCCTATATTATAGTATACGATATAGGCACCAACCACACGGTTTTTTTTTGAAAAAATTATCGTGGTTTACGTTTTTACGTGCGCGTGTAGGTAATTAAAAAAAATTATATAGTCCATAAGACCGTCTGTGTTCGCAGCTGCAGTACTAAATCCAACGGATTATTTACGCGGCTGCTTCTGTAGTCGTCGCGGTCTTTGTTCGTATATATTTTATACAAATTATAATATAATGGATTATAGACATGTCACGTCATAATATGTATTCAACGATAATATCAATTATCATATTCATGTACCTATTATAACGCGGCGTGCACCGGACAAGGAACACAGAGACGTATTAGGAACTTTCACGCCTCATTGCTAGCTTTTTTTAGGTGTCAATTTGAGATGGAAAAAATTAATTTAATACACTTTATAAAATTAAATCAATAAAACAGATCTAGTAAAGAAAAAGAAATGTTTTATATTACATTTAAATAAGGATTAGTAACTAGTTAAGTACCTAACTTATGGAAATTATTTAATATAAATAAATGTATGGTTAAATTGTTTTGTGTATATATAGTAAAAACTAATTTCTAAATTTCTAATTATGAGAATGTACAAACTCGGATCATAAGATTAAATAATAATATCTATCTATAACTACCTATAATAATGGTAAGCATAAATATGTTCATTTAAAAAATTATCTTCTAAATACATATTTGAAACCATATATCTTTCTATAGTGTATTATAAATACATTCCTATCAACTTTTGATATATTATATATTTTTAAATTATATTTTTGGTATACTCACTATAAAGTGAGGCTGCAGTACAGTTATTTTACTTTCATAGTAATTTTTAGTAAAACCTAAGTACAAAATTAAAAATATTTATTATTGTGTTTCTCGATCTGAGGTCTAAGCCTAGGTAAGTTTTTGAGTGTAGGGGGAAGGCGAATATAATATGTGTATCTAATACTATTTATAAGCAGTAAATATATACTGGTGTTCAGTTAATGGGACTACCTAATTCAATATGCACATATTTTGATTATTATGAATTATGATATCGTTTGCTGAGTAAAATTGTCTACATAATTTTAATTTTAAAAATGTTTAATTTTCTCTCATAGTGGATTAGATATCTACAAAAAAACGAAGAAGCTATTACAGTAAATACCTATAGAAATGAGACCGTTTTTTTTGTTTCCTGAAAAATAGTGATTTTATTTTGAAATTATAATCAAAATTAATACTAACCAAATATTATATCTATTTTCTATTCAATGTAGGTATTACAATTATTAATGACTATAATAATATCTTTAGAATAAAAAGTTGAATCATTCAGAAAAGTACCCATTAAAATTCCGATTTATATAGGTAGGTACCTACATTGTTTAAAAAAAAAAACAATCCGCTTAACAGTATTTACAGTAAAAAAGGGTTGCTTAAATTAAAATTTTGCATCGATACAGAATACTCTTTAGATGGCACAATAACAAAAAATAGAAGTATTTCATTTTTATTATACAGTATCAAAAGATAAAAGGAGGGTTAGCATACTTGATGATTCTCCCTATTTATAGGAGGACGGTCATGGACGAGATGACACAACTTGATGACGCGATACATTTCCCCGTTATGCATTCATAGGTATGACTACAATATTATAATATTGTATATGTATTCGTAATATAGGTAATACGTGTAGTTTTCCGCCGAAAAACCGCGATGATGACGAACGTTTGAACGCGGAGGACCTGAGCGCGGTGACTAAAATAATGGGATTTAATAAAATATTATCATAGTTACATAGTTAATGAACAAAAATAAATTTCAAATAATAATTCATTGATTTCTTTATATTTTATTTCATCGCACATTTGCGGGAGTTGAGTCGCGATGACGGTGTTCGCACGATGGACGTCACTACATACAGCGGTCTATATAATATTATACGCGGCGAAGTGCCAAAAACTTTTTAAAATACATGCTCACTTTTACCCTCGCCGAGCTCCGTGGCGTGTTATAATATATAAACCCGCAACAAATATCGCATAACAATATCGTATATAGAATGTATACCCTTATAGGTCGGCCGCAGAGCACTGCAAATGGCGTGTTAAGGAGCGGATGTCGTCGAGGGAAAAACATAGACAGAGTAAACTATTACGAATAAAAGGACATTTCGCAAGTATATACCGGCTTGGCGCCGGTTCAAATACGCGTGCTTACCATCGACCTCGGTCGCATTCGGCTCGACCACGTTTTTCGCGCGTAAGTCACGGCCCGGACAGCGCAAGTTTTGGGCGATGGATTTCCGCGATCCGTTAGCAGCATATATGTATATGTAGGTAATATTATGTGTAAGTACGCCACTCATGTACCACATACACATCATAGTATTATATTATGTGCACCGCGGTGATTGCGCTACCATTTACGGTCCGGCCAATGCCAAGGGTACACGCCACGACTGCGGAAAGTCAAGTACACAATATATGCGCCGTGATGTGTGTACAGCTTGATGATAATTATATATTATATTATACGAGTGTCGTGGCGGTTTTATGCAGCAATGATACTAAATATCGTAATAATAATTGTTATTCGTTTTCATTTGTTTATTTTCTTCCATTTCGGTCGGTCGCGCGGTCCAAGGCCCCAAGGGTAACGGCGACGGCGCGATGACGACTGACACGAGTCGATTAATCGCGCCAAGTCGTTAACATATTTTTAGAATATGCGTTACGTAAAAATTTACCTATAGTAGTTTATCCTATAATACGGGATATCATATTATGGTGAACCCTCACTTTCCGAAACTCTGACATTGTTTACAGTCCAAATAGGACCACCCTGTCATTTATACACCATTGCACGAATATGGCATGTGGATTGCCAACGAGGTGTGCTTAAAGGCACGCAAGTGGAAACCTTCGGATTGCGTCAAACGTCCTATATTCGTCGGGTTGGTCGCAATTTTGGTGTGTTTTTTTTTTTTCGTTTTCGGACGATCTGAAATCGCCATCATGACTCGACGAGTCAACGCGCATGTATATAGGCGTACTTGTGTTATATATACATCGTACACACTATATATAATACGACTGAAACCTACATGTATAGTGTATACGATAAATATAACGTATATTATATATACCCGATACGGTGCGCGGACCGGAAACGAATTCGTAAATGCCGACAACCGTAAAAGTATTTCTAATTTTCTTTATTACACGTTTCCTTTTGATTTTTTTTCAGTCCGTGTGCACATGTATATATATATATATATATATGGTGTAGTGATTGTCATTGTTCTATTGGACTTTAGACATGTGATGGAATGAAGTCGTCCGTAAAACTGTGGATATGCGCGTGTGTGCAAGGCGTGTGTATATTATAGATAGTGTTATACCCAAATCGTCGAAATTTACCATTATTTGTTTTATACATTGGTAGGTACAGGCATATTATTATTATGTAATACGTAGGTAAAGGGTTTTATTTTAAAGATTATTGATAACTGCAAAAACGATATGGTGCTCTACATTGCCTTTGTATATGAAGTGTTAAAATGTTTACAACCCTTCAGATAAATTTTAGTACATTAATAAATACATACTACGAGAAATAATTCAATGAAGAATATTATTATTTATTAGGCTACTTGTGTGGGACGAGGCGAGGACGAAGAATAATATCAACTTTCATAAAACAAACTCGAATTATTTTATAAGCACTATTTTCAGTTATCCTTGAAAAATTAAAACGATTCAACATTTTTTTTTATGTTATTAACTTAAATTTAAAATGTCATTTAATTTGCACTGAACTTTCAAAGACCAATATCTTCATTTATGAATATGCACTATAATATAATTATCTAAATTCCATTTATATTAATGAACACACAATTAAACGACAAATCAAGTGTACTACAACGAAACGTACAAAACTACTTTCCACACAAGGCATATTATCGTGTATTATCCTACTGTACACTTAAAAAACCTTTATAGTATTATGTATACCTAGCGAGTATAAACAGACGTGTAAACATCGTAATGTTGTTATAGCTGTTAAAATAAATATAATACACACACAAATGAACCAACGTCGACAAACAATCAAACTTCAACATAACCTACGTCGATTAAAATGCGAACCTATCGGTGAATTATTTTAATCCACAATCAATAACACGAATTAAAACCACTGCGATAGAAATTATTACACGTTTGCGTAAATACATATTATAGTTATTCTTCGGGATGGTATAATAATGTTGGAAAAGGTATAAAAGTCTGTGGTGTGATGTGTCGTACTAACCGTACTGACGTCGGGTTTTCGTGTGAACGTGTACCTATTAGAAATGTACACATTTAACAGATTGATGCTATCGATTAGGAGAAACAAAACAAAAATTTAAAAATAAATGTCAACAAAATCCGTTCAGATCAAAAAAGTTTAAAAATCGATATTTGTTTCATGATTCATTGTTGTTGTTAATTAACTGATCAACCGGATTTACTGAACACGGAATAATTGAAAATGTTTGACGTCTGTCAAGCTTTTCGTATTAATTATTATAATATTGGATTAAAACAGGAGCCAGCAGGATAACGTGCGTGATTACTCAAAACACGAAAGCATTATTGAGACCGATATGGTATAATATTATTATGGTGTGCGTGATAATAATGTTATGTCTAAAAAAAAGTGAAAATAAAAACAATAAGCTGCTGCGACCAACCACGGGTAATTGCCAACGAAAACTGGTCGGTGCATAGGTCCGGTTCTTTGTTTAACTATTATAATATTATGTAGATTGGTGTCACTATATTATGTCTATATAGGTATAAGATAAAAGTCGTAAAAACGTAAAAACAATCGAACATTTTTTCTTAAAAAAGTTTTTGAGTTAAAACGCCTACTAGCAAATTGATATTATATTATATAGAGCCATAGAAGACTAGTATTTTTTTGAGTAAGTCACGTGGGCGGTTTGTAAAATATATTAATTACAATAACCGTAACAATGCTTTAAAGTACCTAAGTAAAAAAAAAAATGCGCTTTTGAATTAATCATAATTATATTATATCTTGAGCATTGTTTTCGTGTTAATTTCGATGTGGCCATCTTCTCGAAAGAGGACGCAAGAGTAAAATAATTTTGGCCTAAACGATCTAAACATAGTACAATTTTGTGAAAACCACTGTCTGTATATTATTTCAAGCAATTACGTGATCAAGAAGTCGAAGTTAAGGTTCAGGACGTTCAGGTGTACCTATACGTCTTTTTATTAACATACTTTGTACTAGTGATTTTATACAGAAATATATTTTATAGTAGGACCTAGCTATAATATTATTATTATTATTATTACAAATATTTGAAATTTTGAAATCAATGATGACACCCCACTGACACTCTGGACCTAAATTATAATATTGTTACCGATGCGAAAACGATGAACAAAATATTTTTTTCGCATGCATAATGTGGTTTTGGTCGTTTTTTTTTTTCGCAAACCGACAATAATCAGAGTCCATGCAAATGCAACGTCGAGCACACCACAATAGACGTCAATTAATGGCACATCCAGCGCACAAGCCTTTCCGCATTCCCCGCGGAGAATATTATATTAAATCTGAAATCGTATTGCTCGCGTACACACGCACGCACTCTCATACAATCTTCATTACACGTATATTATATTATTATTATTATCTGTGTTGTTCACGGCGACCCATTGTACTGTTAATCAATTTTTTCTTTCTTTCCGGGCGTCCATTATGCGATTGCACACACAATAATAATACACAATGTATCTGCAGTTTTACTGGTTAACTACAATATTTATAATATATAATATACCTACACGCGAGAACTATATACATGTTATTATTTTAAAACTGTCTTCGGTGGTCAAAACGCGTAAACATCTGCACACGCGTAGTAGCTGTTACTCCACCGAGAGGCGGCTATTATTTATTTAGGTAATTTTTTTTTTTTTTTTTATGCCCAGAGTAATAAATCTGTCTGGATAATATATATTGTATTATATTATAATCCTCGTTGCGAGTGAAGGGAATGGTGACGACGTTATTCAGTCATATTATATTATGTACATGTACACATTACACATACGTATATATATATAATATATGTATATATGATATATAAGATAGGTATTATGTTATCATATTATACGGTTTGCTGCGTTTCGATTTACATTCAAATTAATTAATATCGCTAATAATCGCGGAATAAAAGTAATATTCGTGATAACTCGTTCGAACAGAAAACGATTAATACGATTTAAACATCATCATAATATTACGAAATGTACATTATTCTATATTATTAAACTATGTAGATACATACAATTTATGATATTCCTATACCTATCTATGTAATTGTGAATAAATTACACTCACCTCGAACAATTTTTATATTAACTGAAAAAACAGTTTCAGTTGATCAGGGTCGACCGAACCGATGGTCCTACCTATATAGGTACATGAATATTATTTTAAAATGTTGGCCGTAACGGTATAGTTATATACCGATTTGAGGTTTATTAAACTTTACAATTTATTTAATATACACATCTTAATTTTATGATTAAGATGCCTATGCTTCTACTGCATTATACAGTATTTAGCGTCTTACGTAATCCTTTAGTTCTGGTACTTGTAATAGTCTCCAATCGCACATGACTTTTGATCAAATATAACATTATAGTTATGCACATTATTAATAAGCTTATGACGGCCATCTCTGAGTAGTATTGAAAACCTTACAACGTGAAGTAATTTGTCACAATTTTAGGTCCGTAAAAACCAAAATATTGAGTGCGAAACAATACAGTATAGTATTATATGTAATTAGTATTATTGAAATTATTATTGTATAGATCAGATAATCAAATATTAGGGACGTTAGTACCTACATTATACATGTCGTTTTTACTTTCAATATTTTCGCTGTTTGTCGAACCGTTCGCTTTTAAGCAATATATACAGGTAACTACCGAATATCAACGATTATAAACAGAATACTAAATTAGTGGTATTAAAATCATTAGAAGGTTATTACCTATTATATTATTATTTACTTTTGTTTATATACATATACAATATACATAAGTACTGCTATAAACCCATTTATTATGCGTGTGTATATGAATACATTTCTAAAAAACTTTCATGCAATTTTCATATTAAGATTGTCAGTATTTATCCTTCTTTATGTAGTACGTACGTGCCTATATATATATATATATATATTATAATATATTTGTATAACCGCCTGAAATCCTTAACAACAATTCATATTATTTAAACAGGTTTCGAAATTTAATATGCATAAATTCACGAGGAATGATGAATGAATACGAATGGTGTGCAGCTGTTGGAGGAGTTAAAGAGCAAAATGAAAAAGAAATTGACACGCTCGACGTGTATTATAATATTTATACGAACACTTTAAAGGCGCGTGTAACATAAGTAATAATGCAAATAATTATTATAAACGATTATTTTTTAACTGGATAAATATTAGGTAGTCAGAAGTTGGAATAGTATATTTTATAGAAATGTATAGACCAATGCGAGTGCGCGTGCGTACAGGTGTGTATATTCACTCTGACACGTTTAAAGATAGGTATATACCTATTACCTAGTTAAAGGTATTATTGAAAACGGATACAGTAAAAAAATAAAAAACCGTAGGTATACCTATACGAAGTTTATTATTATAATTATAATTTTTCGACGGTGGGTTTGGATCGTTTATCGATGGATTATTTTTATCGATGGTGTGCGTGCGTTTTCAACCAACGAATACGAAAGTTGTGGTCTCGCGTGCGATCAGGCAAAATAATAATAATATTATCATTATGTAGCTTTCTGTCGTCCCAACAGCAGCAACACAATGCGTTTAATATAATTGCTGTATTTTTCCGCGTACATTCAACAATAATAACATCACGTTGTGTAGCAGTCGTTTGCACGCGTTATTAACCCGAAGTCGTCGCAGTCGTATAATATCGATATAATATTATATTGTAGCGGTCTTGAAAACTGGTCGTTTTAACTTTCACGAGCGTCCGAATAATAATGATGATGATAATAATAATAATAATAATATAATAAAATGTATAAAAAATAAAAATAAATATCGGCTTATGTTTTGGACGGGCAGAAAATATTAATAAAATATATAAAATCCAGATAATATATATTTTATACTATGTGTGAATATGTACGTATATAATAATAATAATAATAATAACGTAAATAAATACCTTGCGATGCGTGCGCGTTTACCAGGTATACCTAAAAAAAAAAAAAAAAATGTACATTATTATTGTGTTTATTATATAGGTAATAGGTAGGTAGGTATAGGTACACAACTTTCTCTGGCGAGAGACTTAAAGGTCATCTCCTCGCATTTTCTTCGTCTTCTTCTTTATATCACTTATTATTATAATATATACCCATAATAATATTTATTTTTATACACGACAGTACGCCAAAATTCGCTTTCGTTTGCCGTGTAGGGTTATATAAAATAATAATAAAATAATACGAATACAATAAAATACGACGCGTTTGCTGTAACAATCTACGGAACTTATGTTTTTTTTGTGCGTGGAATAATATTCTTATATCTAATAATAGTAATATTGTGCAACGATAAGAAATTAAAAATTACGGTGCACAGTTATAAAATATAATATCAAATCTTATATTCACCGTACAATGCAGGTAGGTATATATTATTATGTACCAAAAGTACTTATTTAATGTAATACTATTATGTGATGGGCAATCGTTCGCAACTCATAAATTAAGACTGTTCATAATGAGTGATTACCATATAGCAGGTATACGTTTATTGTAGATACACCGCCATTGATACAAATGTTATATATTTTAATACTTAACGGATCACGTCAATTAGGCTCGCACGATTCTGCCGAGGAAATGGTCGTCGTCATTTACGTGTATTTTTGTTATGTGACTTTAGTATTTATGGTCTGCGCAGTCCAATTATATATTATAATAATATCGTTAATATCATAATATTGTATACCCAAGTAGTACACATAAAAGGATAGATGTGCGCAGGGCATAGCGTCTAGTGTAGGCGTGCAGTACACACACATATATATATATACAGTGTGAATGGGAGATTAATAAAGCATGCTCACCACATTTTTATCTTTTAAAAGTTAATTTATCAGAACTCTGATTTTTGTAATTTTAAGTTTACCTACTTAAGGACTTCATTTTCAAATCATTATTTATTTATATCATTCGAGGAGTGTACTGTGGTGGTAAAAACCTTTTTTTTTCAAATGAGAATTTCCATTTTAAAAAAGTTATTTTTTTTTTAAATAATAATGCTTCTAAATCAAAATTCAAACCTAGTTCTTGTGAAATTTATCTTTAAATACTATGGATAATAGTTCATAATGTAAAAGGTTCTGGAGATATTATGTATGGGAGGGATATTATTATGATGATTTGAAAACTATATTGGTTAATATTAATTTACTAAGATATAATATCTTGTAAATATTGTCAAGTATAATATGAATTAGACTAAATATTACATATATTTTATATTATAAGTAAACTATTAGGTATAAAGGAATATATATTCTTAGTACTTATATATATACTGATAACTCAGGATCTACTTGTTCAAATTTTGATTTAGATTCATCAAAATTTCCAAAAAAACTATCTGAATATAAATTCAAGGTAGAAAAAATAAAACTATACCACAATAGGGCACTCTTTCAATGGTAAAAAAAATTAAGGTATTTTAAAATATGGTCTTCCTATGTCTTAAAAATTCCGAAATTCAGTATTTGAGAAAATACGTTATTATCAAGGATAAAAAAGGCGAACTAGTATGGTTGGGCGGTTGGTAATTATCGACCTGTATAATATATAAAGGTAAACGGAACACAACCTAACCGGGTGCTATATTGTATTCGCATGCTTAGTATGAGTGTTCGTTGTGTAATTCATTCGTGTGTTTTTTTGTATTTTTATTAATTATTTTCTACGAGAGACTGTGAAGAGGGCTGTTTTATAATATAAAAACCAATAACGACAACGAGGACGTTTTAATTAAAAAAAAAAAAAATCAGTAATTGGGAGTTATCGCAAAGCTATAAGGTACACACTATTACAATTGAAATACTCGTATTACACATATACCTATTATTTATAGTGCATGGAGTATAACAATCGAATGCTGCAACATACGCGCCGCTGAGAGCTCCAATTATATTAATTACAATTATTGTTATAGTCATGTGGAAAATCGGGTTTTCCGTTTTCCCTAGTATACTGTACACCATGGATTGTTATAACTGTCATCGAGGGAAAACGGCAAAGAAAATGGCACAAAAATTGGGTGACTCGCGGGAATAACGTAGAAAAAAAACATGACAAATTATTTTGTCACCCGGATCTCGCCCGCCACGTCCTGCAGCTACTGAGCTACACAACGATAATAATGATTATAATGATAATGTATTATAATATAACTATTTGAGGACGATTGTTTTGTGAAATCGTGGAAGATTGTCCACTATTCACACTGTTCACAGACAATAGGATTGTATCCGATCGAAATCTTTTCCAATAAAGTGTGTGTCCGTATGTGAGGCACATATTATATACTGTCTCGCAGAAAAGTATTATAGTAAAAAATTATTATTATTGTTAATGTCTGTGCGTGGTCTATGGAAAACTGTGACAGCGACGTGTTATATTGCATATATATATGTATATTATACATTGTTCTGGTCGTTTGCGTTCGTGACGGGTGTAGGACGAGGAGAAGATTTCCCCGTCCCCCAGTCACTGCCGATCACTATGATCTGATACTTTCTATTTTTTGTTTTCCAAATCTGAAAATAAAAACTCAGACAAAAATCGGAAATATATTAAATCCCTTCTCTTGTCATATTTGTGAAGGTACTGACTGCAAACAATATAGTGGTAACGATCAAAAAAGATTATATAACGTGATGCGGTGATATTATTATTATAACACCGGTATAACGAATTCAACAAAATTGATCTTACCTATTAAACGCGGGCACAGACCATAGGAGACGATTGACTATCATATTAGTTATATCTTTGCCCAAATATTACATATTAATACTAGTGTTGACTTGTACACATTGTATAACAAGCGTTGATTTTGAGGAGAGAATGGAAATATTAGTTGTATAAAAATTACAAAAATTTACCGTCTACAAGAGAACAATATTATATTGTAGTATTGTACACTACCCATTATAATATTATGTACACTGAACGATGGAATTTTGTGCGGTGACCATACAATAATAATATGTTATTACGACGCAAAGAGGTAAACATTTAAATCGAATAGGTGAATAGAAGATGTCTTAAGAGTTCGAAAACCAATTATACAATCCATGGTATGGATGTTTTAAAACAAATTGCCCATAGAAAAACGTGCGCGTGGCGCACATATACCTACACATCATAACATATACGATACAATAATCACCCTATAAGTAGTTAGTAGGTATACGCGTGTACAATTATTTGCGAAAGTACGACTGTACAAATACACATTAAAACACTAGTCGTGCTACTTAACCGTTTCGTTGCCTTACGCCCGGTCTCACAGCTGCGTTGTCGGAGACACGGCCGAACGTATTTTTATGCCGCAGTATAATACGTCACTATAGTAATAATAATAATAATATAACGTCGATTGTCCCGCGGGCGCAAAAGCTTTCTCAATCACGACGTACTGCTGCAGCAGTCGTCAGTTATATTATTCTAATTAAATTCCGACATTGAAATGGATTGATCGATCAGACCACGGGTATTATTTTAAAATGCATGACCGCCCGAGCGTAGCAAAACACCTATCAATAAATCAGATGACCGATGATGTACCACGTCGGAGTATCGGACGAGTTAAAATCCGAGTGTTGATCTAATTCGAAAAGCAAATAATAATAATAATAATAATAAAAGAAAAACCAAATAATTTAAAATCATTCTACAGCTAATATCTATATGATATTATACTATATCACTATATATCCTTGGGACGTGCCCACGTGCAGATAAACTCGATAATCTTTATATTGGATTTTATGCAATATTTATAACCGTGAAAAAAATTCTATAATTTATCACAATTCATATCGTTGAAATAATCTGGCGATGCGTCTGCAGAAGGTACGGCGAAGATCATCATTTTATCCTTTACCTAATATACCTCTACTTCGAAAACACGATATCTGAAGCGACATCATTTATCAACGTGAATTCTTATCAGATAGAGGACATAATTTGCTTAAAATTAAAAAAAAAATGTAAAATTATATTTTATTATTCACGTATGCGTCATTATATTATTATATATAAATAACAGTAATAGTAATAATAATAATAATAATAATAATAATGTCACAAGTCATAACAAACACATGGCAACTTATCCAGTCGACTCAGACGAGAATAATATTACAATATGTATAATGTGTACCTACTCGTATAATATAATATATAATATATTTTATATTATTGTTTAAGTATTAGAAACGTTCGTATCCACATAATGCACATAACACATATAGGTACGCATACATTATTATGGCAGCGGCGGTCGTCGACCAACGCAAGTACGATCCCTATTCGATGTCATCCATCAACGGACTTATATAATATAATCCGTCCACAAGCGTGGGCCTCGCTTTTGTGCGCGCGCAGTGTAAACCTTCGTTATTAACTCATATTTTGTGTGTATATACATTAATGCATATATATTATATTATGTGTTACATTGCATGCTGTTGCAGTATATATACGTCACAATATAATATGTGTAAACACACAGAGCATACACGTATCACAAAATATTGATATTACCTATCAATGTTTTTTTTGTATTTTTTTGTATTATAATTGTTGTTATTGTTCGAGCATTATAGTTCTTACTTCTAACGACTTGGGGTAAAAACAAAAAATATGTTTATGGGCTGGGTACAGATATATTTTTTATAATACGCTTTGTTTATCACCATTTAAACGAATAGCGTGTAAAAATGTCCTAATTTCCACTATAGGTATACGATTAATGATTACTTATCAGTACATATTTATGATTAATACATTTTCTTCGAAGTGGAAAATATAGAGAAGCGTGCGACGTTTATGTCATTTCTTAACGTTCTTTGCTACTTTTTTTTTTCGTATAGATACGGTCTACAACTAGTATAACCGCTTCAAGTGCAGATGATTATGTCTTTTAATTTAAAACAGTTTTTCTTTATAAAATTATACAGAGAAATAAAACTTAATTATAAAAAAACGTACAATATATTTACAACAAATATTTAACACGTGATGACTTAAATTAGTCCGCGGGCATCGGTTTTATATAGAACGGATGGCATAATATTGAATTCCTAACGTACGTATATTATTTAAAGCCCCCCAAAGCTATAATTTCAACAAAACTTATAAAATGTTTATGGACGCGATATACATAATATTATAATATATATATATTACAATATTGTGTATATTATTGCGTACATACAATAAACGTCATATACGTGCATAATACATTCATACATATATAATATTATAATGTGTTTTTACCGCCTTCTATTCTATATTTGACGACTACGCTTTTAAACAACTTTCGGTTTAAATTTTTATTCCCGACTTCTCGAGTGGAAGAAAACGTAAAAACTGTAACCTACCTATGTTCGGCGAAAACCGATACGAAACGGACGTCGAGTTAACAACCCAGTTTCAAGACGGACTATAAAATAGGCGTATCGTTTTTAAATATTTCAACAACGTTTCAGCCGATCTGAACCAGAACCATAATAATATGTTAAATACGGTTCAATTAGGAACTAATAGCCACACCGATTCGGTCAGAGCCCAATTTATTATATTTTACTGCCTTCGTTTGGATTAGACGTTGCCACTGGCCAAACAAATTTTTATGTTTTATTTTTATACAATTTGTATATAATATATCATTGTCTTTAATATTCGTTTAACGATCGACGTTCACGACAAGCCATTTACATATATATAAATTATAAATATATCATTATAATAGGTTAATCAGACACGGACAACGGGCGTAGATCAGTCGATTCCAAAACGGATTGTGCGGGTTCTACACCGACCGAAGTAACGAACTCTTTAAACACAATAATGTTATAACCGCTCATTAGCAATAATAGCTGACTACGCATAATGTGTTATATTAATTATATTGCGTACTCAATAGTTTCGATATTGTATAACGGTAGGTAATAGGTATACACTATACAAGATATCGTCAGTCGAATAGTTCAATGTCTCATCAACAGTTCATAATATTCAAAATATATAAATATTGAGTTAATCGTTTTCCGTGGTCCCGTGGATGTATACTGTCGATATGACACGACGTTTTTTATACACATATGTTTGTATATAATGTCTGTGATCGTTACACGCCGTTAATCAGCGTCTTGAATATAAGCTCTATATATTATGAAAACATAAGTTATTAAACAGTTTTTTGTTTTCATTATGTAATCTATGTATCTATTCGTCGATCAATCGATCTTCAATATATTCGGCTGCAACAGAAAGACATGACAAAAATAAAAATAACTCACACATTAATTTGTTTTGATTCACGAAAATGAAATATTTTTTTTTTTTGGTTTACATTAGAAATTGTTGCTATTGAATACTGTCTGTACGTTTGTAGCATATAGACTCAAAAATTACTCGTCCTATTTTGACGAGAAATTTCAGAAAATTGTTATTAGAAATATAAGAAAAATGTGAACAATAGTTTGAACCAAGTTAAAAAATATATATTGATTGCTATATTCAATCCGACACAGGCTACGGATCTCGGTCAAGTTTGTTCATGAAGCGAGGTACACCGACTCCAATTTGCGCCCGTGAACTGAGGTGCACACTAAAACTCTGATATCTCCGTATTTGTTTATTTATTCACGGTTGAAATTAGGTCATACAGCTATAGTTTTATAGGTATAAATAATAATTATTATGTGCAAGTTACAGAACTACATAAGGCGGTAATGTTGGTTAGATGTTGGTTTGTTAGATTCAGTGTTTAAAAAGCTTTGTTTATTTTTTTTATTGCAAAATTATACGATTTTGAATTAATGAACAAATGAAAAAAAAATCTATGATTTTGTATTATAAAATTAAAATATATGAATGACTTTTACGGAAGTGTATTATTTTAACATTTTATAACTAAATAAATAATGTGCAAAACCTTATAGTTTTCGAGGATAATATTATAACAAATTTTATCTCGAAAAAAATGATACTCATTCCCACGAGTATAAATACAAGTTTTGATATTCTGCCAACGAATAGATAATATTATAATAATGGTACATGCAATCAATTAATGTTATAAAAAAATTCACCCGTGGGTATATTATGAACTTTATTAGTTTTCTATTATTGTTTTGAAATGCGTATGCCATTTTGTTGGTTTATTTTATTATATTTCTAATAGAATAAAACGAAGAGATCTAAATTATTAGTCGAGGCGAAAATAAAATAATTAATAATTAATAATTATCTTAATAAGATAATTACTTCAAAAAATCTACTGCAGTTTTAAAGAAAATGGAGTAATAATTTAAACAGCTTTTAATATTTTAAAAATAATATAAAAATAAGCTTCACGAGTATAATATACATTATACATAGTAGGTACATGAAAACTTATTGGCGCAAAAAAAAATTTTCTCAATATGAGATACGAGATACAAGAAGAACATTTATTTTACAGATTGAGGTAAATATTGCGTTTTTCAGTAGCATCATTAGGTGCACACAACTCGTATAATACTGTTTTATATCGTAACGTTATTATTTACTATCATCGTTCTTATTTTTTTTATTCTTTCATTTTTTAATTTGTCGTTTATTTTAAACGCGCTCCTCGCAAATCATAATTTTCCAATGATTTGAGCAAACATTTCAATTTAAAATGTAAATGTCCCTGTTATTCAAATTATTGATACGATTTCTACTGGACAATAAAAAAAATATAATTTATTAATTTGTAAAAATTTCACGTTTGTTGGTTTTTAAATTGATTACCTCATTTGTATTTGTTTTTTGCATTTCTTAACTAGGTCATTCTTTTATTTTTAACAAATGTAAACCGAAATAATTATTATATTAGATTTTTTGTTTTTTTTTCTCGTGGATTTTTTACAGTCATTATTTATACATTAAATTGACCAAAAAAAATAATTAAAAAATACAAACGTCGCATAACCATAACATCATTGTTCGATTAAAAAATTCCACCATGGCGGCTGCATGTAGGTACACGGACACTGCCACACCTGATTTAATGATTTCTGGCCCAATATAATGAACGGTTTAAATCGAAGGCTTTAAATTTGTAGTATACGTGTTAAGATACTTGTACGCTTGTAAAAAGAAATTCGTGTCATTTATATACCACTAAAAAAACAACTGTTTACATTTTGCTTTTAATCCAATGTTATAAGAGTGTGGTTTTTTTAAAATCTTAACGTTAATGATGATGATACTTGATGATAGTTACTATATTTGACCATAGTGGCAGTGATTTTGTCGAGGGGATGATATGGCTGATTTGTTATCATTCACTATTTAATTATTAAAAATATAATTTTTCATTATCAGATCTTAAACATTGAAAAAAATGGTTATGTGGGAACCTATGCCCGTATAGTTTGACCGCCACTGAATTTGACTAAATTGGCGTTTATTGAATTCTTCTTGCTTTGCTTCGTGATATACGTATCATTATTATAATTATTCTTATTTTATTATCATTTAAAATAACTCTCGGCAATAGGTAGTGGTCATTGGGAGAGATTTGAATATTACATTTATTCCATAAAAACGATGGATACATGGATAATAGCATTATTACAGATCCAGTTTGCCTGATTTTGTTGCGTATACATGTGATGGGACCTAGCTCAAATTAAGCCCTATATATTGTATACCTATATATTATCTTTTATATTACATATCACATCGACCTGCTGCCAAAAATGGTCGTCGAGTCATAATATCAATAATAATAAAACAATATTATAATATATCGCTTAGTTGTAATGTTGACGTTATTGTCGTAAAGGCAACCAGAAAAAGTGATATATTTTTTTTGCGTTTTACCGAGTTTTAATGGAAAATACGTTAACAATCGCCATCGTATAAAACACTAAATTGTACGTTAGTACTAATGTATTATATCTGTTCTAGAATATAAATATAGGTAAAATTAAATATTATATACAGAGTGTAATAGGAAGTGTAACATGAAATAACTTTTGTTCTGATTACAATTTTTTAACTATTTTTTTTATGTATAATTTACAGATAGGCTACAAGTACCTATATCGTATAACTTTTTTTTTTCACGATACAGAAATTAAAATTTTAAATCTGATACAAACTTATTTAAAAAAATTCGAAATGGCGAATTTGTGAATTTAATGTTTAGAAAACATGATTGTAAAATGATTGTAGATTGTAGATTGTAAAATCATGTCTTAAGGTTATGTAGTTTATTTTTAAAAGTTTTAGATCTAGTCGTAAAAAACATTTTAAATTCAAAAAGTATAAGCTTTTTTAAAATATTTTTGAGAAATTTTAAATAGGTACATGTTTAAACCTAAATATTTTTTGAAAAAGTTATGAAGTAGGTTTTTATCATATGAATGAGTCTTGCCTCAAATAAATTTGACATTTAAAAAAAATCATAGAAAACAAACCACTTGATTTACATAAATGTTTTTACAATCAAAAGTTTTCTAAAAATCAGATCATTAATTTTGCTTTTTTTTAAATTCAATACATTTTGATCAGATTTAAATTTTTTTTGATCAGTATTAAAACATATTATATTAACGTGTAACGCACGAGACAATAAATTATAAATAATAAAAAAATAAAAAATATTGGTTTAGAACAAAAGTTTTTTTCACTTATCAGGTTTTCCTGCTACACCCTGTATAGTACGTTGACCTGACACGGTAGTCGGATCGAATCGTCAACACAACAGCACAGCGCACCGAGGAGGTTTCCGGCCGCCCCAAAAACTCCATTATGTTGGCCGTTTGTGCACGATAATATGATGTAAGTAGTATAATATACCTACCATATCAATACGACAATACCGTATTATTATTATCAAAGAGTGCAGTACTCGAGTGGCTTTTATTTATCTTTCGTAATTCGACGAATATTTACATGACCGTTGACCGCTCAGACGTTGTTATTGTGCGTCGTACACTAATAATGTGTAGGTACACGTTCTCTCTACTACTCGGACAAAGTCATAAAAATAAATTGACATTTTGATTGAAAAAATAACAATCAAACTATAATATATACGACCGGCATAAAAGCGCGAAGAAACTACGCTTTGGAAAAGAGGAGGGTGGAAATAAAAACCCGACCTTCGACCGTTGGAGAGGATGCGCGGTTACTTTACGGAGGCGATTATTGTTTTGGACATTTTATAGTGAAATCGTTAAAAAAATAAAATAAAATACATAATATAAAACGGAAAACGACCGATTACGCCTGCGGAACGTGCGTTTAGCGTGGAACCGAATTAGAGTTTTTCAACATTTGTTTTTGTCATATATATATATATATGTACATCTAATATGTTGAGACGTGTCGTCCGCGTAGGTTAAGACTTGAAATTATACTGTTAATAACTTCGTAAGCGGACATAAACGTCGTAAGGCCAATTACTCGCAAGTAATATAATATTATATTGACCGGGCTATAATATTATTATGTGCACGAGAGCCTAACTTTGTACCTTTTATATAATATTATTGTTTCCTTGCTGATGTGCTACAGCGTGTCCGTGGAAACGCAACTTATTATTTTTATGTAATACGGTATAACCGTATTGTTCTGTGGTATAACATAGGTAGTAAATTTACGAAAATACCGAATAAATTACACCTGTGTTTTGCTGTTTTGTGTTTTTCATCTCTAGCTGTTTGTTGTCTCGGTGTTTTGACTTGAAATCTATTCTTTAGACGTATAGGTACGTCTCGCTCGGTGTTCTGTAGTCCCATTAACAAATTTAATATAATTTCATGACAAAAACTTTACTCTATGTGTAATAATTGACAAGTGCGCGTTTTGCAATAACACGTTTCACCGGAGAGGAAAAAAAATAGCATAATATGTTCATGTCTGCAGTTTTTGAATGCTATTAAATTATTAGCGTACTATATGTTTTATTAAGGTTAATCGAAACGAATTTGACACGCATAAAGCAACACACTATATACCTACAACTGTTATAAAACGTGTCCTGCAAAGGAACTGCATTTTATGACTGCGTATACAACAGTACAATACATCATAATATAATAATATATTCTAATTTAAAACAGAAAAAAAGACGCTCTACGACTATAAATTGATATAATTAAGATTATTTTATATTATTACAAGTTTATTTAATTCCGTTTGCGAAAGAGTTTGTGCGTACGCTAAATGTTAATATAATATAATATTTATTTCGAAATGAAAAACGTGCGGCGTCATATGATAGGGTTCAGGGGCGTCACTGCTGCGGCTGTTGCAGGTGATAATATTATATGGCATATTATTTCGTTCTCGCATAGTATAGGCAATGGCCCGCGCGTTCTACAAATAATTGACAGCATTATATTTTATATTATTTTGTTTGCACAAGGCGACGCGGTTGGAGAGGTTTTTTTTACGTCGTTATATTATATAATATCAATATTTTAATTACACGATCGACGCCCGATATAATATTAAACGCTGTGGGCGGGGACGTCGAGCGGGTTTTCTATTATGCTGCGACTACTGTGCAGCGCGTGATCGGGATGCTGCCGCAGGACCTCAGGACAAGACGCGAATCAAATCCGAGTAAACAATATAATATTATGGGTATACCTCGGCGTTTAGTATACATCCAATTGCATCGACAACGACACGAATAACGAAATCCGTTAATGTGCAGTGCGTGATGCGTATATTCGCTAGGAGATTTGATATTATAATAACACAATGAATTGGTCGTCCTCTTGCGGTGGTAGTGGTGACGAATAAAAACCACCCGTGGCTTTTTTTTTTTAATTATAAATCATATTATACAAACGGCGCGTATAACGATTATAATATTACCTATTCAAATAGTTTTCTCGTGACGCGTAGAGAGAGAGAGAGAGAGAAGAGTATGTGTTGAGAGATACGATCCATAAAAGTGGCGGTGATCAAACGGTGCAATGTGTACAGATTACAATCCTCCACCAATTAGTTTGACGGAATATATCATATTCTTTCATCTCCTCCCAGCCGCACTACCATTCCAAAAATGAAAGTTACATACATAGTCTAATTTCTGTCGTTTTTAGAACTACAAATAAGATACCTATACGTTGTTAAAAATTAAAACTCATTGCCTTTCTGTTTCGAGGTTATTATTTCTTGACAAATTATTGATATTTTAAATTTGAATAGACTTTTGACTACATGTCGGTGACAGTTTTATAGGCTCTGGCAATTATAATATCAATATATCCGTCTCACTGTTACCCCCTACTCGTGTTAGCTACTTCCAACTTCCTCAGTAGTATGCACCCCATAGAGAACCGGTGCTATAAAATACGAAACTTTTTTTCATTATTAATGGGTGTATTTATAATTTAATAATGCTTTAAATATAATATAATAATTTCAAAATGGCGGTCTCGCTAATATAAATATTATATATACACTTAATATACACTTGGTATACATATAATATTATAAAGTATAAATGTTCAGCTTCTAAATCATATTATATAAATATTATTACTATTATTATTTAACAAAGTTCAAAAGTTAAACAGCTGAAAATTTGGCAGTGCATCGTTTAAACGTACGTTTAAATAGCTCTCGGCGATACGATCCGTTTGAAAAACCGCACGAAGCTCTTCTCATACACGAGAAAATGCAATACGATTATATTATATACTCTGAAGTTAGCTTCGTGCTGCAGATAGATCTTGACATCTTGTGATTTCAAAATAAAAATAAAAAATGTCCTTTCACATTGGAACTTTTTATTTCTATTATATACATTTTCTATATTAAAAAATATGTAACTAGGCATGCCTTTGGGAAATTGAATGAAACTTGTTCTTATTTAGAGAAACGTCCGAGAGTGAGATTCACTCCACAAACGCCTCCATTACCCCTTAAAATTATGTTTATCATAGTATATTCCATTGGTAATTATTAATAGTAGCTTAATAAACATGCTGACTTAATCGTCATAACTTATAATTAGGTATGTATACAATATATACAATATACATACACACAACATTACGACACCGTGGTTAACTTTAACATAAATCACTAAGGTAAGAATTTAGTAAAGAACTATGTGCATGATATGTACAATTTAAACGTTAATTTGATAAAAGACGGAGTAAAGACGTTTACAGTTAACCTACAACCAATAAAGATTAGTTATATTATGTGTTCTAAATATTACAGTGCATGATCTTGTCCCTCGTTCTAGTCGAGCTAAAAAACTACCACTGCATCCGATAGACCACAACAATGATAATAATTAATGATATTTAATATTACAAAAAATATTTTGTGAGTTTTCCCACAGACTATGAACTGATTTAAATGGTAGTTAAGTACGCATTTTACGACTGCGGTCACATTAAAGGTATAATTGTAGTTATAATTCTAAAAAATAGTTGAGTACTTATAGTTTTTTAATCATCCCGGACGTGTGTCTTCCTTGAATCAGTGCCAATATGTCTTTATGTTGACGTGTTGCTATATAATACTTTAATTATCATTTACACACACAATATGGATACGTTATAGTTTGCGGTTGGCGTAAACATTTAAACATGACGTATAATATTATACTATATAGTTGCAATCGAATTGGCGCATCAACGCGTTTTTCACAATCTTGATCGTAGGGTTTTTAATGCAATAAAACGAGATTTAGATGAAATTCCAGGTGTTGTTATACTAGCATTAAATCAATAAACCTGTTTTAGCAAATTATATTATTATTTATAAAGACAAGTTTTTTTTTAAAGTTATTACCATTATAAAAGCGAAATCTAAAATATTGTACGATTGAAATAATACTAATAATAATAATAAACAAAATGATAAATACCATTAAGGCATTAGCGGCCACTCTGACTATTAACATTAAACTATTTACCGCGTGCTTATACGGAATACCTTGATGATGATAATAATATTATATTGGAGGATTTACTGCAGCGCCAAGTATCATTTTAAAATGAGTATTTAAATACGATTGCGAAATAAAAACATATCACACATAAATAAAAAGTAGGTACCTGTTCGATTTTAAGTAACTATATACGACAATGAAATTACGAAATAAATATCGTTTTGTATAAATAAACTCATTTGAGGGATTTTTCAATTAAAAATTTATTATTTCACAGTTATTTTGTAATCATCGTTGCGAATATATCGAGAGCAAAACGCGTATTTGTATTCATTATTAGAAGATATTGTTATCTAAACTACGGTCCATAATTTTTTTTCTAATTTTACTATTGTATCAATGTTCATTTTGAATCTTGTTATATGAGTAAAATTAATTATAAATGTAATTTCTAGTGACTATAGGTTTGGTAATATATTTATAATAATATAGGAAACCTGTACGTAATATGCATTTAGGCTATATAGCCACTAAGTCCACAAAGCCACATATAGGTAACCTCAATATAAATTATTAATTGCTGAATGTTTAATGTTTATACCATAAAATATATTTCAGCAGAGGATAAATTTACAGTGTACATTAAGTGAATATAATTAATTTTGTTTATGGTTAATATGGTTACAAAAAAATATAAAATGTAACCCAATATTTCATTTAAAATATTATAATATAATTAATAATTATTATAATGACATAAACATTATCATCATCATATAAATCAACACGGAAACGTTTGAACTTTTGAATGCATGATTATAATAATAATAGTAATAATACAATCAAGTGTATATTACAAATGCAAAATAAAATGTAAGACAATAATAATAGTAATGATAATATTGTCGACCATTTAAAAGTGACCAGGTTTCGGGTATCATATAATATATTATAATGTAATTATATTATTGACCTATGCAAATCTAATACATAGGTACACCTACACATTTTTTCGTGCTTACTAATAGAAAAATTATCGGCTAAAAGGTTTAGTGTAAAAAATAAACTCGTGGTTATTATTCGTTCGTCAATCGTCAATATCCGAAAAGCCAGCCAAATAATGTTATTGACGAATAATAATAATATTAATGTATGCTGTGCATAATGTATCTATAATCGACAAGTGCGCCTACCTATACAATTATACTACAGTGTCTTCGCGACAATGATGTAACGCGCTCGGTCATTAAATAAAATTCTAAATAGGTACCATATTAATATATTACATGCATATTCATATATATATATATATACACACTATATAGGTAGGTTGTACCTACGTATTTTAATAACCTCGATTTCGTTCATGACCGCTTATATTTTATTGTGTTAATACGCCGAACGTGACTCAAAAATATTAACGATATTACGATGCAAAGTCGATTTTTTTTTCGTAGGTACGTATAATATCATATTAACATTTGCGTGTCGCCGTGACGAATGTAAATAGGTACGGCTAGTGTATAATATTAAAGGGTCTGGAGATTTGTAGAATACGCAATTGCATAATATGTATAGCACGTCATGAACTTATGCCCGTTTGCACAGCCAAATGGACTTTAATTTGTCAACAGCAATCTTAACGAACCATATTATACGCACAGGTTGGAATCCATTAAGTACACTTACACAATTGAAAGTGTTTGACAACGGTCGCGCGTGTTTACGAGTAAACAGATTAGTATTAAAAGTATTAACTATTGACAATTTGAAATTGATATCACTTTTTTGAAATCGAAATCGATATTATTTATATTTATATGTTGTAAATGTTAAATTGTAAATAATGCAACATATTTTGGCTATTATCAGTCACATGCCATCGTGGTAATTTTATTAGTCTTAACATACCTATATGGCCTAGCTGGTTAGGTAAAATCAGATATTATATACCTACTAGTTTGCCGCTTTATACTATACCATAGGTTGCAGATATCGTCGGCAATCGCGTATTGAAAATATTAAATTATGGAAACCAGTGGTAGATATAGGTACGTACACAATATGATTCATTAAATAATATATCTTTTACTACCGAGTACCGATGGATTTAAAATATTTAAATAATACCTATTCATTTATAAAACTAATATTAAAATACCACTTCACACCTTTTTAAATTGTACAATTTTTTTTGTACTGCATATTAAACAAACATAGTATAATTTAATATGTTATAGCCTATAGGTAATACAATGGCACAATTTAAACTGCATATTATAAATAATAGCTTTAGTTATAAGTTATTACAATAAACAATATAATAATCATATTTGAATATAATATTTATTTTCCGAATGTCGACAAGATGACTGATTCTCATTTGGTGGGGGGGGGGGATAAGTAGGTGATATGAGTTTGCTATCTACGCACACACGATATATATATATTATTATATTATACACCCAGACAATATATAACTTCAACTCCGAACGGAGTATCCACACATTTTTTCTTCTTTTTTTTACTGTCGCAATATTCCATATTCCGGTATATATCCAGTTGTTGTTAAAAGTATTATAATGTATACATAACCGCTGACCGTAATAATCATACCATTAGTCGAATTCGTACAGTTGCACAAAAAAATATTATCATGGTACTATATTAATGGAAACTGACGGAAATCTACAAGCTGACCGAGCCGTAGTTGATTCGCCTTGTGTCATCGTGTATACCTTTATGTATATTATATATTATTATAATAATAAGCTGCACACTGGTCGTAAACATTCCGACGATGAATGACATCCGCGCGGAATGAGTAAATAACGTTCGAAAGTGATTTTCAAGGTGCCTCTACGCGTCGCGCGTCGTCATCGTCCGCTGATTTCGTAACGTTTCGTTTTCGTCAAAACGTTTCGGGGGCGTCAAAACTTTCAAAATACAGACGGCGAAGAATCGCATCGAGTCCCCCGCGATTATTACGTCCGGTTGTCGAAATAATCGAGACTATTATTTTTTCCTTAGCTCAAGTGTAGGTACATCATATATTATATTATTATTATAATATACAAAACATGTCCAAGGTCCAATAAGTCTTTCCTACAGGTGTTTTTAAGTTAATCGTTAATATTTCTGACCATAGCGTGCATATTATAGAAATGTCTAAAGTTAAAATTTAAAATATCATTTGTTTCTACATCATTTTTAAACGTTTTCGAAAACAAAATTCGTACTCAATTATTCTTGACCTTAGTATTTTACATTTGTCCAATGATGATTGCCTGTTTGAAAACGCTGTTGTAAACAAATTCCTAAAATATTATTCAAATAGGCTTATTTGGATTTCTGAAAAGACAATTCCTTAAATTTAAGATTTACTTATTATCTGCTGTTATTCATAATATTATGTGAACAAATACCAGATTCGATATTATTATACTTGTTTGACCGTTGGCTACTTGAATACTTTGGTAGTTGGTTATATGTACCTACTATGTGATATTTTTAGGTATTCTTGCAAGTTGCACAGTACTACTTCGTGTGCTCGGTACACGTGTATCAGTGACATCCAGAAGTTGATCGCGTGATCGTGGTTTCATCGAGATTGGTCATATTATTTCGTTACCTGCACGTGCGAGTATGCGACCGACGACGGCGACGACAAACAACTGTTGTCCCCGTACGTCATAGGCTCGTAGCCCGTAGGTCGTTAGCGGCAAGTGATGAAATCGGTAGATTACAATATAAAATATTATAATATACGTTCGCCGTCGTCTTTCTTAATATAATATTTACTAAGCGCTCGAGACAATGCGTTTCCTTCGATAATAAATTTTACGAACAGGCGCGGTGAGACGGTGCAGCCTGCTCTCTCCGACAAGGCCGTCTGTTATAGTTTCGCGTGTACCATGATCATAATAATAAAAATGATAATAATAACAAAAACACCAAAATGTACGTACCTAGGACAATAATCGGAGCAATATTATTATAGAGCTTCAGGTCACGCTGGTTTCTTAGTTGCCCCGAATCGATCTTTACTGTTCGACGCGTTATTATATAGTGCAGGTTACGATTTTTCATGGTGTCTTCGTGTGCGTGCGTATAAGAGAGATAGAAAAAGAGAGAGACAGAGTGACAGAGAGTGAAACGGTGTGGGTGTAGGTGTCACTTGATTCGGTCCAATGCACTTTAGGGCATCGCGCCCGCGACGGACTAGACGGTTAATCCAGCTGTTTATTATTATTTTTTCTCTCTTTCTAAGTCTATTCTTAGTCTACCGTCGTCCTCCGTGTAGAACGAATTACACCCATTATATAAATTACTAAAGATGCGAATTGGATCTAAAAATTATACAATGATTCACATGACGACGACGTCTGACCGACGCAACTATTATTATTATAATACAAAAATAGGGTGCTCACAATTGACCATACTGTACGTACTCGATACAATTGTTGGGTCCGTTTTACGGTTTATGGTTTTTTTTTTTTTAAAAACGGTTGTATGCGTGAAACAGAGCTGTTATATCACGTAATTTTATAAGCTGTCCAAACTGATGTTTGCATAGAGTGCTGATAAAAACTCGTTTTACAGTTTTTAGCCCAAGTTCCACGACTGGACCGCTTCGAATACGGAGAGTAATCCTTAATTTAATTTTGTCCGTCATTGTTCTTCATGCGAGATCTACAATATGTGCTCGTTATTATGGTAGGTACCTACCTATATTGATTTATCGTCTATACGAATCTACTATATTATCTAGTACTATATTTAGATTTTAAACAAGCACTTGCGGATCGCGTATCTATTGCGTTGTGCAAAAGCGCATATTACGCATATTATATATTATGATAATTAATTTCGTCGTTGAAACGGTCCACCGACCGTCGGCATCGTGATAACGGAAATGCCCTCAGCGTCCATAGGTGGATACACGTAGGTACGCCTATTATAATGTTATATTATAACTACACCGCGATAACTAATCAGCATTCGCGCTTATTCCACCGTGTGCTCTCGTAGTCCGGTCCTCGTTCGTGTCTCATCCGAGCAGATTCGCATTGAACGATTTGATAATAATATAAATAAAACGGTACACGAAGTCCGTTACACGCATCTTGGGTTATGTAAAGCAGACATCTCGTCTCGTATACCCTTCAATTATATGCGCAAACACCCTATTGTGCAATGCGTTTGAGGAATAAAACATAATAATATTATATACCTACTAAAGGTATATTGGTACCGTTAAAGAGTCTTACATACGATTAACGTACCTATATCACTATACGGACGCTGCAGCGTGTAGAGTAGTTCCGCGATTGCATATTCGATTTACGACGCAGCTCATGACCGTAGGCGGTTGATCTTCGAGAAGTGTTTTTTTTAAAAAAAAAATATTTTTTTTTAGCCGATGACGTTAGATTGCGATTTATTTTTTTATTTTCCACGAAGCGTATTCAATTGCTAAGTTATACCATATTCTGATCGTAAATGTATATAACAATAATAATAATAATACCTGTGTTGTACCATTGATTATAAATGCTATATAATATGAGCATTTATATCAATGGTTGTACATACTAAACACATAGTATATGTATACGTACAACCCTGCTCTCCAAAAAGACGTCCACGTATTTTTCACGTCCATGCAAAACACTTATGTACCTATAAATAATGAAATGCTCTAAAATAATCTGCATGATCAGCCTAATGTAAAGTTTTATACGGTTGAACGTTCATTGATAATCTACTTACCTACTTATACATAGGTAATAAGTTAATACTATATTATATAATTGCATTTGAGAGTTAACTAGATTATTTGTGAACTCATATTGCTTTATAATAAATATACGAGTAAATAGTAATAGTATAGTACAATATATATATATTATATACTTGTTTATACTAGAATCGGGCAAAAATCGTTTTACTGAAATATATTTAACAAAAGCATTATACTTGCGTTTAGGTGAAGCCGTTAATTTAACGAGATAAACGATAGGCTACTATTACTAAGGATATAATAATAATATCAGTACCTACATAGACACTATAGGCGTTTATTTAATATAAAACTGTTCTAGATAATCTTTCGGCGGCTATATTAATATATACTATAATATAGTTATACTAACCCACGAGTGGTATAATCAAAATATTATTTCTTCATCTCTTGTTTTTGTGTTAAAGTGTTTTATTTATTTATTATTTTGCTACTTTCCACGACCTCTTGCATATTCCGATGTGTCAATTTATTGGCGAGATAAAAAGTGAAAGAATATGTGAAAAAAAAATGAAAAAAAAGCATTGTACATAGTATTACGATTTCGAAATCTTCGTAGTGCCTACTATTATTGACGTGATCAATGGCTTAGTGTTCATTATAATATATTATGCTCTTTATCCAGCGACTCGTGTGCGCATGCAATTGTTGTACAGTTGCAAAATCTGGCAGTCTGGTTGACATTAAAATCGAACGATAAATTAAGAGTTTTCGCAGCCACGTGTCGTTCGAAAATTATACGGTGATCGGGTCCACCGCTGACACCACGATGCAATTTTTCTGCAGCATCGGGAGGTGGAGCAGGAGAAGATGGAGGTAGGTACCTACCTGCGTAGGTGAAGGTTTGTCGTCTGCATAACGATAGTTGTGCCATTAATCACACATTTTTTGTTTTTTTTATTACACGAAAAACATCTTAAGACACCGGACCACTATAATAATAATATAATAGCGTCGAGGTACCTATATAGGTTTTCAAATAATATGAAAATCTATTGGTGGCAATAATTGTTTTTCACTTGTATGTAGCAATAATGCTCCGCTGGATCCTTAAACGTGAACGTAAATACTTCAATAATCATCATAATTAACATCTTAGGCATAATAATATTATCATGTCACACGCGATGAGGTAAAAGAATTCTAAAGTGATCGGATGGCGTCGAATAAGGGAATATCAAAAATAAAACACCAATTTTATTAATCAAGACATAATTTTCTTTCAGATATCAGACACAGTAGCAGTGGCGTGGTAAACAATTTTAATTGAAGGAGCCAAATAATCTTTTTCCTTCCACCCACACACACACAACAGGATTTTTACTAAAATTTGTTGATATCTCAACTATCTTGTTCATAATTTATAAGCAATACATTTTACAAAACTACCACCACCACTACCACAACCACCCCCAAAAAACTACCTCTCCACGCCACTGCACAGCAGTATAGTCACGCAAAACAAAATCAATATATAAACAATCGAGCTATAATAATTAAATCATGTATAACTATAATCTACGTCAAATTAATAATTAATATATTTATACTTGATATGTCATAAGTCATTACTCATTATACAGTGTGTTGTGTGTGCGGTGCTTTGTCGTTTTAAAATAATTGGCGAATGTTTATTATACACACACTACTCACATAGTTGTACAGAACCTCCATAATAACAATAATAATAAGAATAATACATTTGATAGACTGCTGACATTGAGTGCAAACAATACGGGCGGGCGGACAAACATTTGTTGAGGGTACGAAATTAATTTTCAAAAACCTATTTAGCTTTCAAGGGCACGCAAAACACAAGTGTACGTATGTTATTATTATATATTATATTACGATATAAAGTATTATAAAAGGAAAGCCCGCGGTATATCATATATTTCCAAGCGCGTCTCAATAATGGCGCGAATACAAACAAATAAAATGCTACCAAAATATTATTACTGCCCAAACAATACGCGATATTACAATGCTGAATGTAGTATAATATACCTGTACACCTCGACCGACCAACCGTCAAGAAATCGGTTTCGAAATCCAGAGAGGTCTTTCTCGCCGGGGGCTGGAACCGATACTTCGGCGGAACTCTTATATTTAATTATTTAGAGTGCTGAAACCTAGTACAAAAACTTATCACGATTTAAATCTAAATAACTGATAATATAAATATCAGTCGTAAATCCTCGATGGATAAATTACAAATATATAATATTATTATATATACCTAGGTATTATGTATATATTTTAGTTGGACGACTATAATAAAATATGTATTCAATTTAAAAATAATCGAGAAAATAGTAATATGTAAATAAATTAGAAGTATAATTTATTTTCAATCTTGAATAATGAGTATTGTTGACCATAATACTGCAGAAACCTCAATTTTGTTAATTTAACTTACAGAAATCTACACAATATAACCACATTAAGTTTTTATTCGATGGTCTTGTCTCAGGTATACGCTTGAATATGCACGGCGACTATAATGATGTACTTACGACGTTCATCGAAGCTTCGAAAATCGAAAACGTTTTTACTTTTTATTCACCTACCAACGTCGAAATACATAACATTAGCACTACGAGCGATCCGCATGCGTTATGTATTAAATTAAAATCACGTATCTCGGCCTATATTATACACACATCACGCGAACGCGGAGAGGTCGTGGCGGGCGATAGTTCGACGTTTCACCCGCGGCGTTTGATTTTCCCCCTCCGACCACCCAACGCACGTGCGTTGGGCTTTACATGAAACAGACGCCTGGAGGGTATATCACATACACTCATAATATAAATATACAATATATTATACACAGGTATAATGCGCGCACATAAGTCGATATAATGTTATAATAGTATAAACGTTCATCTGTCAGCGATCGTGCACACTCGTTTGGGTGAAATACGAAATTTGGCCCGCAGCCGATGGGTGTGATAAAAATAAAAAATTTACAAAAAAATAATGTGACGTGCCACACAGGCACCCGGAGATGTGAAGGACCTACACGGAACTTTTCGTCCGTTCGCAGTAGACTTCACCCGCGGTCTGATCGTGACGATATGACGGTATGTGCTTAACATATAATATTATAGTAGTTAGGTATATATGGTATAAGCCTACAGAAACTACACATATTGATATACAAATAGTATACACCATAATATACGATATATACCGATAACGCATAATGTCGACAATATTATTTTAGCGGCAATCCGACATGATAGTTATTATGATATCGTTACTATAATTATGTTTTGCGGGGACGACGGACCCGGTCGTGTCGTAGGGCGTATCGGTTTTATTATTATTATTACGAATTACGATTATTATGTTATTATCGTATGGGTATAATAGGTATGCGCGCGAAATAAACATAACGACGGACCATATACATAATATAAACGAGCGGCAGCAGCAGACATACTGACCTAGTTTTTAAGGTCTTGCCGACGAGACATTGTCGCGTGCGCCCGCACTATATTGATACAATTTTCGATACGTATGTAAATACAATCTCATATTGTACTAGGTAGGTATATTAAATAGCGAGACGCGTCTTGTTTGATCATCACCACATAATGATGTTTAATATTTGCATACCTACATTACAGTGGTGCGCTATACCTACTCTATTTTAATGACAGATAATGCAATGGAGGGAGATTGAATCTTTTTTTATTACTTACTCAGTATCTATAAGGTACTAACTTCTAAGCGCATAATCGAATACCTAAAATCTATTAAGTAAAATATTATGAAAACAGTATTTTCTAATTTACAATGAAAGCTGATAGAATGTATTAATATACAACGGCAATTAATAAAATTAGTGGAAAACAATAATATATTATCTAAAAATGGGAGTACAACAAACAATGCAAAATAAAAGTTTTGAAGTATCTATGTTAAATACATGCAATTAAATATCTAGGTACTTGGAAAGCATTGTCTAATGCCACTCCCCAAAAAATGCACTTTATATTGGAATCCAGGCCCTAATCATAGAATATAATAATATACGCGTTGATCATTGTATTATTACAATTTACACTCGTCGAATGTCGAGTAGTGCGCTTTTCAACTAAATATTTCCATAATAATAATATTATCCTAGTAAATTGGGCTGTCGGTAATTTATTATGATATCGTGTAATATTTTACTGTGAGTACATACAGTCGTCGGCCGTTGTAATGATACAATTTTTCCTTTCCGCATATCCTACTGTTAAAATGGTCCCCGAGTAAAATTATATAGCTATAATTTGATTAAAGCATGGTGATAATATTACAATTCTAAAAACGACTAACGGGAATCGCATTTCAACTATATTATACAACATTTATTTAAATTAAAGAAGTCTTCAATGATATAGCGAAACACATTTTTGCAATGAATAATTTGTTAAACAAAATGACAAAAGTATCAAATCGAGATATTCAAATATTTTATTTAATTCAAAAAAATATCATAACCATCTACCCTTTTATTTCTTTCTTAATTTAAACTGTTAACAACTAACTCTGACGGCATATATTAATGAAACTAAATATAAAAATCATAAATTTAATTTAGATTGTATTTGACTTTTGTCAATGATGTGCACTGTTGTATGATACAATTCCGTTAAAAACATAAATACCGATGTAGATATTATAGTATTATGAGTTTTGATTTCATTTATGATATGTTAATATTTTAATCATTATGCCCGAGGGGCGTTATAGAGCTTCTATATAGGAATACACATCACTGATGAGTGGATGATTGCAAAATAGGTTACTAAAACGTTGTTGAATACGAAATCCCAAATATGAAAACCACGCGAATCGTGCACGCAAAATTGCTAATAACTTTATAATTCCAAATTTCCTGTTAGTAATTCGGGTATAGACAACATAGTATTATAGTTATTTGAGTGGTAAAATAGACGTCTCGGCTGAGCGCTCTGTTTGAAGTCGATGGTAATAATAATCAAATTCAACGGTGAAATCACATTGCAATAATAATATAACATACAACAAAAATAATAATAATAATAATAATGGGAAATAATATTAACAACAATGATACGGGCACATGCATAAAATGCCAACACGAGAATCGTATAAAAATAAAAATGAAGTAATAACAATAAAAATAAATAACAAATAACAGAATCGGAGCAAATTTGCATTCATACGTTGAACTTACGCGCAGAGGTCATTAACGGCGATGACGTGCCGCAAACGCACATACACACGCGCGCGCTACACATAAAAACCACACACTCGCAGTGTTATAGACATGACTCACGGTCCGATGAAACAGCTCAAAGAAGATCGCGTTGTCCGCAATGGTTCTCAGAATACAGCACGATTAAAATAATGTCGCGGGCGTCCTAGCAAAGCACTAATTTAAAATACACTTGAAATTTAATTTCAAAATTTTTGACAATGCTATGTTAATTAATTATGTTATAGCCTGCATGAGTGTAAATAATATATTATTATCAACTCAATAATGTCCACGTGTATGGTGAGTGACATGACTTATGAGTTATGATAACTAGAAATTCAAATTTGTACGAAAAATTTAAGTCTTAATGTGGATTTTACGAGTAGTATTTTAAAGTGGGCTTATATAAAATGTTGAGTTCTGTGACGGTTTCACTCCATAATATAGTATGTACTATTATATTATAGGTACCTACAACTATATATAGTTTACTCGTTGATATACGTACTTAATAAAAAAATGTTAAATATTTTAAAAATAGCATAAAATAATTAATTCAACAGGGGTTCGAACCTCCCTTAGATCTTTTAGATACTTATTTGGGCGGGGTGGGGGCTTGTTAAAAATTTCGCTCTCAGGCTCAAATTTTGACGCCTCTGGTGATTATTACATAATAACGTCTTATTATGTATTGTCGTGTGCGACCGTGCTCACTCGGGAAACTTTGTACGCTCAAACACTACACTATATACAGCTCCGACATAATACAGTAAAGGTATAGACCGCAACGACGACTGCAACCGCATATAGGTACTTATATTCGCATTCCGAATGGCTCGTGCAAGTCCTGAGGCCGCGGTCCGTTCGAGATGACAATCTCACACGCGTATATTTTGCATATGCCAGCTGCAGCCAGAGTGAGCGGTGTGACGCGTGGGCGGAAAAATACTGTGGCTGTTTCGCGGATGTCGCTGGACTCGTGTGCGGGCGAAACTTCTGCAGCGCGGGGAAAGCGTCGCGAAGTATAACTCTCGTCCGTTACAACGTAAAATAAGTTGATACGACTATGATAATAAAATAATAATAAACGTCCTTATATCGTATTACCTGCACGCGTTCGCATCTATATAGATACTGGTCGGACAAAATAATACGCGCAATATCGTGTATTTACAATATTTATATCATTGTCCGCACGCGTCTAGCCCGGGCGATGATGGTGAAGTCCCCGAAGAAACGTTTTCGTGATGCTTTCCGACTTCCCGGTGCGTCCGAATCGCGAATTGAGAAACACGGCCTTTCTCGTGTCGTGAATATACATTTCATTTAATATGTACCTATTATATGTACGTCGTGTAAATTGTCCGTTGGTTCTTTTATGTATAAAGATCCAACGCGAGAGACGGCTATTTTATATTATAATCATGTAACAATAATTTGAGAATCTCCTCTCACTGCCCACCGACGACCGACTACTCACACCTGACTAATTCACAGTTAACTTGTATAAGTACATAATAACGCCCTCCTCGAACCTTGCCCGCCTAAAGACTCGAGAATATCGAAATCAAAGCCCGTCGACGGCTCATTCCGATACATATTTACTCAATTTTTACTTCAATTATTACGTCGAGTTATGAATTATTAAAAAACGACCCATCTAAAAATATTCCGTCACCAGTACGGAATATTAGTTACGGTAAAATCTTAGATTCTGTTATGTCCTTGGACAATAAAAAAACAAAATAATAATATTACGATTCCACACAATTTTCTCGAGGCGAGACAAGCGAGATAAAAATTGATAGAAAAATAAAGTCGCGTGTTTATTAGACGGTTCAGGGTTATAGCAGGGAATGTCCTTCGCGAAATTCGTCATCTATATTTTTGCGACGTCTTTGCAAGCTGAGTTCACGAAACGACAAGTAATAATATTTTTAACGCTTTCTCGTTAATAGTAAATAAATTAAAAACTAAACCGTAACAACCGTAGACGAAAAAAAAACCGAATAATGTACTTATAGGTACGACTCAAAGAGTCTGCAGTAGCGCGGGGATTGAGTTATGTAAAATTACTCAGTTCATTGTGCTATTATATAGAAGAACAAATTTTATTGTCCAACTGGTTGTGTTAAAAACGTGGGTACCTGATAATAAACACAATTGAACAATTTTTTTTTGTATTCAACGATATACATTGTTAACTTTAAATAAGCGTACAATTAACAATAATGATTTTCAAATGGGTTTTAAACAGACCGTTAAACGTCCCAGACAAATTATTCGAATCAAAATCAGGGGGAAAATACATAATAATAATAATAATAATATCTATCTATCTAGTACATAAATTGAGTGATGTCGACCAATGTTAAGAACATACGGTACGCCATTTAGAGGTTGACGGTACCCGTCATACAATCCTGTTCTCGAGACGTTATTTTTTTATGTTAGTGGCCAGTGTATTTTGTTCTAATCGAATGCGTGAGCCACTATATAATATAATACCTACTGTATGTTACAATACGTGACATAGCTGGTTGAAATCATAAATAATCTTTTCAGTCACAGTCATCACTCCATCTGCAGTAGGTACCCACTACTGGGCTTTTCCATGTGCGTGTGTAAAAGATTACGGGCCTGTTTTTTCTGGTTACTTAGCTTTCATCGGCGCTTTGTCCATCCCGCGCGTTTGGCGCCGAGAACAAAAACCGAACGGATCCGAGGTATACACACAACAGACGGGAGACTGAAAGTCGCCGAAAAATAATAATTATAACCATAAGAATAAAATGATGACAGAGGAAGATTAAAAATAAAGTGTGTGTTACGCAAGTTTTTGTATGAACATCAACCTACACCCGTACCGGGATACTCATGTGAGCGATGGAAATACCACTTCCGAAATGTGTGTGGCGTGGGTACAGAATCACATCGACAATGGATGCCGTACAAAATTATCGAAACAATAATAACATACTAAACAATTAGAAGAAAGACTATTTTTTTCGGTATGTTTAACCATATGGCCGTGTTGATATAGGTTTTCCGTGGTAGATATTACTAGGTCGATGACACCAACTCACAGAATATAACTATAAAATGCAATATTTATAACAACTTTAAACCGTCCGTGGATGTAATTGAAAAGTGATTCAGTTATAACTTATAGTTGTACAACCAAACTGTAGTTTTAAATGATTCACATATTTATGATATTATTTTATCCTATCTAAATTAATTTCCAAAATATGTCTGGGTAACATTTATTTTTATAATAATAATATCGTATATTATTATGAAATTTATCATCAGGGCCATATAACATATTATTATATACCATAGTATTATGTTGTTTGTCTTGTTCGAAAACCCACGTGCCGTTTTTTTAAACCACTTAAGATACCTCGATGATTTTTTTCGTGTGACGTACCTATGTTGTTTTGTATACAATATCTGGAGACCAACTATATCAGATAATGCGTTTGTGGTTCTGCATTACGATGAGTAGATCAGAAAGTCAACTGACCATTTTATTTATTATGCCCATATGATTTCGAACTAGTAATATCTACATGATGTTTACAAATCTGAAAATACAATACAAAATATATTGAATGGTTGACGGTTTGTTGTAAAAACATTTTTAAAAGCGACAGTAAATTCGTTATGTTTTGACATTTTTAAAGGGATCCTAGATATTAAAATTCATTTTTATGATCAGCGTTCTTCGTTGACTATAGTAGTATTTACAGCCTATATACACAAGACGTAGATGGAATTATGTATTATGAAAATCGGTTGTTATTATACGATTTTATGACTTACTAAATAAATATATTTGTATATATTATGATAAATGATAAGCAAACTTGTATTTAAATCGAAAAATTAACACTACTTATGAATTTAATTAGAAGATTAGCGAGTAGCCAGTAGGTGTAACTTGTATTGATTGGTATAGAAGTTTTAAATGGAAATTTATAATTATATAAATGTTTCCTGATACGGTGATAAGTTACCAAATCAATATTTTATAGAATATTAGTGTTAATATCTATAGTAAACTCCCATAGTTATGTCGAATTTCAAGGAGAACAGAAAAGATTGGAGATATCTATCGAAAAATTCAAGATATCGAGTTTTGTTGTAATGGTAGTTTCAAGGATCTTTCAATTAGTTTGAGATAACAAAAAATACAAGATATCGGCGTTTTCTATAATAAGAATGTACTGTAGGTTAAAATGTTAAAATAATAATTTCCTGACAAATAACAACAATTATTTGAACTTAAAATTGATGGCAATTATTATTGTAATCTAAAGCAAAGCCATGGTTATTGGTTCTTATGTTTAAAGTAGACTACAGATGTGGTTTGTATAGCTTTTGAGAAATGACCGAAACCAGAGTAAATACATATACATAGATAGGTATATATTGCTTGGAATGTATTACGAGTAAATAGTTTGTGTTTAGTTTAAGTTTTTTTTAAATGTAAACGACGCATTCAAGTAAACAAGAATGTTAAGACTGTCGGTTTTTTTTAAAAGTATACTCGTCATTGTTTGTAGCGATAACGTAACTGATATATTGAATATAAACTACTTCCAAATTTGGATCGTCGCGTCGGACTAACGTGAGTGTCTGGTGCTGCCGACGGCCACCGTCGACCAGCGGGCTGCAGGTCCGTTGACTGAAGGTATAATAATAATAAAAAAAAATACAACCAAAGCTATATTATTAACAACGCGTCTATACTCTATTGGTGTGTATATGATGTTGTCTACTACTCCAATGTTTTAATATACACGGCAATTATTACGAAAGCGGATCGCAGAACTCACGGTGATATCTGTGGAGTCAAAACGAATAATACAACCGTTACAAAAATACGAAAAGTGACAATAAACGGGCAAGCGCAAGATAAAGTGTGCAAATAACGCGATATAATAATAATATATTATTTTATTTATTATTATTTGTGTACTTCATATAATATGTTTAATAGTTTTAATAATAATATATTCCTAAAATATGTAACACATACCCAATCTCGTTTTAGCTTGCCGTCGCAGGTTTGACCGTATAATAATATTATATTATTTGACCGGATGGACGGATTTTGTAAACTGGCGTTAAAAAAATAAAAAAAAACTGTTTTTAAATCGCACTGAAACAAAATCGGTCGAGATTTTCGCAGCGGAGAAAAACACGCGATGACGGCGAGAAAAAAAAACGAAAGCGTCGCGTCGATTCCTGTTGACGGTTATGAAAACCGATACATATATATATATTATATATGTGTATATATTTTACTATTTGAACGTAACCAGATTATAACGCAATTCGTGTACTATCGAATGTCCGTTATATCGCATGGGCGCAATAATAATAATAATATACAACATTAACAATACGATGTATCATGACGTTTGTATAAGTTCTCGTCGCGTAGGCTCGAAGTCGCACGTGTCGTGAAAATTTTCGCGTCGTCCGCCACCGCCGACCCGGTCGAACGTGTTTCGCGTACTGCGGCCCGGGAGTCGTCTCGCGTGCCGGCCGGGCTCGCGACACTCTCCGGCGGCGAGAGTTCACCGTCCCCACCGCGGACGACGCGACCGCCGACCATATAATATTATCATCGTCATTGTATACCTATGATGACGATGACGATGACGATGATAATAATAATAATATACGCGCACGTTATAGTGTTCGTTCGGTTCGATTCGCGTGCGTGCGCAGTGCACATGCATATACAGAGCGACGCGGAAACCGGTGTGGAAACGATTTTTCCTCGCGTTTTTTACACGCTCTCCCCGCCCGCCCCCTCCCCGCCCCTCCACCGTATCGCCCGACGCCCACTTGGCACTGAATGCATGCCGGCGTCTGTGTGTACACCGCTCGAGTGTGTGTACGAGCACCGTGTCCGCCGCGGGTCTCTCCTAAAATGGTCAACACCACACGCGCGGGCGCACACACGAGTCTTACGATATAATATAATATAATATAATATACGATATACATAGGTCCGTGCAAAGGTAGATACGACTCGAGGCAGCAGACCGGCGGCAAATACTCAAGTCTAGATGTGCACAATATCCATCGCGGCAAAATATGTACGCGTGAAATTCCGGTGAATCGGTTGACGCACTGTTGTTTAGGCGTAATCGATTTTTGATTATTATTATAACATCTCTGTAGATTCGAAATAATAGTACCTACGTAATATCGTTGAGTTGTCAAAGGATTCAGAACTCGGCCGTCTGAAATCTATTGATCGGAAAGCATTCCCGAAAAAAAAAGAAAAAAACACCTGTTGTTGTTGTTGTTGTTGTTATTTTAATATTATATTTTTGATAAACGCAAATGTCAGGCACACAGCGGTCGAGATTTCGACTCGACTGCCCAGTCTCGTCGGGTCAATGACGTAGCCTATATTATTATGTTTTGCAACAGTCGCCTTTTTCGATTTTAATTTTTTTCCAAATTCCCCACACTTCCCGCCGCATCAAATTATTATTTCCTCGCGGACGAAGATTTCTCGGGCTGCTGTGTTCACCGTTAGCCGACCGTTTCAATGTATTATAATACATGCGTAACAGCGAAAAGAACGAATAGGTCGTGCGCGCGTCGGAGAGCCACTTGTACGTGTATACTTGACAATAATAATAATACGAGCTATAGTTACCTACCTAATAATAATGATGGTAATGTAATTATTATTATTCAGATGGTGGCCAAGAGCGTTGAAAATACCAACGGAAAACGAGACTTTATATTATAATATAGTTATAGTAATATATATTTTAAAAACGAGTCCAGCGCTCAGCTTAATATTCAGTTATTGCGTTCCCACGTTCTCGTTAATATTGAATTTTTATAGGACGTAAAAAAAAATGTTAACGTATCCATAATATTTGACTTTTCGTCTCCAAATCGACCGACTCAGAGATGTGCATTATTAATAGTAGGAAATTATTTTCCAATTTATTAAGATTTGAGATAGGTACTCATCATACATCATAGTATACAACGAAACCACGAGTAGCATGCGAATGAAGTATGTAGAATGAAACTCATATTTGTATGTCATCAGTTTATTATTATGGTTTATATCTCGACGATGTGTTTGGTTTTTGATATAATATCTCAACTACTCCACAATAATATTATATACCTTGAAAAAGTTTTCCAGGGACTTAGATAATCGCAAATTAAGAGGATTAACCTTGTCTTCAAATATGAGTTAATAATTTTTATCTTTTAGTTTTTTTTTCATTAGCCTTCCGGTGTTAAACCATAATCGACCTCCATTAAGAAAATATTACATAGATAAACCAACTTATCACCGAATTAAATGGGTTTATTATTCCGAGTATACTACTTGTCTTTTTATATTTTATTTTTACTATTAATAACTATTATTTTACATCATAAACATATTTTAAAGGACACACATTTATACACTATATAAATATGTCTTAAAAGAAATAAAAACTCTTCCGTTAGTAATGAGTGTAAAAAAATCTAAATCATTATACCTAGATACCAAAAATGGATTTCTAATCATTTTATAAGGAATAAAATATGTTTCCTTTATAATAAATAAACAAAAATATTAAACATGTTATTATATGGCCATACAGTGAAATAATATTCATATAAAAAATGTTTAATCATTTTTGAACAATATTATTTAATAACAATTTAGTAACATCACTCTAAGATCTAAGTCATAAGGTATAATAATAATTATATCCATTAGAATTTTTATTGATTACAAATATTTTTTCAGAATTGTAGGTTAATTTTTCCAATTCGAACGACAACAGTGGTACTATCTGAGCAATATTTTGTTCTCGCGTCAAAGTCTAACGAATTAGGAAAATCATTGAAATCCGGATTGATCAGTGATTGCGTACCCAATTCCGGGAAATCATCCTACCGTGTTCGTCAATACAATTATCTCGGGAGACACGGTCGCAAAACAAAATGCATCGACTAATAATAATTCGAATTCGATGTTGGACGCGTTAAATCTATAGACGCGATTGACGTTAAAATGTTGAATTTGAATTTCTAGTAGAAGTTAAAACTGTTACTTACAATTTACATATCATAATATAAATTATTATTATTTTATATTAATAATATAATATATTGTATGAAAATAATCCTCTCTCTCTCTCTCACACACACACACACACACACACACACACACACACACACACACACACACACACACACACACACACACACACACAGAGCTGTCACGTTTACAGCCTGTGCAAGTATATAATAATATTACGTACAAGCAGCCAAACGAATGCACCTACGACTTGTCTGTGATGGCGGCGATGATTGTACGCGCTCGGTCAAATGTGAATATTACTTAAACGTCCTCAAATGCAATCATTTATATATATTTTAATAAAAATCTGCATAAGTACATACCAGTGATGGTTCGTTCTTCGACCATGGTGATCGTCACATTAAATGCATACGTATTATTGTAATATTATTGCATTATGTCTAAGGTGTACTCGATATATTATATTATATGATTACAATACTATAAAATAATGATAATACACTTGCAGCACAAACTATTTGTTTGGTGTCAATATACAGTATGCGTATTGTATACAATGTTTAATATCGTGTTGTAAGTACAAATACAATAACCCGGACGATCAAATGAAAAGAGTCTGAGAGACTTTTCTATGCTCTTAGAGTGATAACAAATATTTCCCAGGCCTGCATTTGATGGCAATAACGACGGTCACGGGGACGTCATCATTTTTCCCGGAGACTTTAACGAATCGCCCGCAATTCATAACAACATTATAATAGCATAATAATTGTTGCATCGTAGTACCTATAATACATACAATATGACGTTATTGAATAATTGTATTTAAAAACGTTTTAGGATAGTTGGCCATGTCACGAAAATACTGCAAGTACCTACCTATACATTTAGCATGTGAGTATGTGACGTCGACGATATTTATTTCGTGCATTATACCGATAAAATGTAATAACGACGATCGGGTAACAATGACAGTAATGATAGTAATAATAATAATAATAATAATAATAATAATAACATGGCGCGAGTTCGATAATAACTGTATTTGTTGGATCATAAGACGAACTACACGTCTTCTTCAATAGACACAACGCGTCGTAATAACGGTATACTTAGGGCACTATACCGTCTATACCTAGTATTACCTACAATAGCTTTTTGTTGTCAACTGTTCAGCAGCAGTGTCACGTACTCGGGTGGTATATGTATAAATATAATATTAGTGGCCTCTATATGCATAAATAAATATACATATAATATACAGAATGATACGGAATGTATCTAGAACGAATGTCACTCAAACTAAATCTGTGATGTAATCTAAATTCTAAACCGAAAATTTTGGAATTTTTTTTATCTTAAGAATAAAGATTTTTAATTAAGGTAACGACCAACATTTCCAAGATATTCCTTTCATGCAAACCCAAAATATTATGTTACACGTCTTTTGCTCAATTTTGCACCATCATGGGTAATGAGTATATATATTGTTGCCGTCACAATCAAAAAATTATGTAATCTAAAACGTCATCGATTAATAGACATCAACAAGAGTTGGCAGATATCGCCAGTTACATATTCGAACATACAAATTATTCATTCCTTCCAATCAATATCACTCAGAGCATTAACCAATACGCATTGGTATATTAGTAATCGAACCCTCCATAATGACCATCCCTGATCAAGCATCAATAATCTATAAACGATTCGATAATAAACTACTTGCATATAATCATTCAAACCTTCTCATATCCAATTTATCCTCCGTAGACCAAAAGACTAAAAAGAAAATAGTCCGGCCAACAATTTTAGCCTAATTATTGCTCACTCCTAATTTAAAATTTTAATTTATGTAAAAAGAGACTAACTATAGGCTAGTTATGTATAACTACTTAATATATATTCAATATTGTTGAGTAATACATATCACTGAATATTAATTTCTCTAATCATCTTCTTCTTCTCTGCAAACTTATAAAATACAGTTTGTAAATAAAAAAATAAAGTACAATTATTTTATGTTTTATGCAACTTTACTGAGTTTGTTTAACCTGGTGGCGACTTTCTTTGTTGAAACATCCTGTAAATATAATAGGTAATGCGTTTGATAATTGACCACGAGGCGTTTATTATGAGTCTGTTATTACTATAATAATCGGCTTACTCACTCGTGAGGCGATGCAGGTGGACTGCAAGTCTGATATGGGTCTTTTGAAACGGATTTCTTAGACTACCTTCCACCAATTCGTGTCGTGTTATCCCTATAATAATATTATATATAAAATATAAATATAATATAATACTAACTCAGTATCATTATGCACCTATACGACATATTTCCGTCCTCCGTTTATCGCACGTAAAGCGTTCGGGTAGGTATACTAAAAGATAAGAACGAGAATTTATATGTGTCCCGTTATTGTTATAGGACGCAAAGTACCTAAATAAAGATAAGCCATATTATACACAATGTACCATGTTAAACTATAACATCGGAGCACTCAAAATATTTTTAAGACAAATCAAATATTATGTGTATTATGTTCGTTTAAATTGTAACTATTATTGTAACTGTATTATATTATATTATGGGTGTTATCGTACGACGATATTTATTTATTTTCTAACAGAATCATTGTTTATAAGATAATAATCTTATATTTAAATTATTTAATTAATATTATTAAACATAAAAATGGATGATGGTAAATATTTTAAAATTCACCAATTGCATACCTACCTTTTCAAATTTTGAGTAATGGTCGCACTACCTGATCGTTTCATTTCGAAAATCGTGATTCGTGAGTGTATCCATCGTACCGCTGGCTTCAGCATGCTGCCTGTCACAGTACGTCATGGGTGGTATAGGCTATTTAATAATTATAATTACATCAATTATTATTTGATAGTATATTATAGCGCAGTGTTATAGAAGGAGTTCTGTACTATAGTATGATACAAAGTTATGAATTGATAATACATATTATTATATATTATGTATACTGTATAGCATATTATTATAATTTAAAATAGTTTATAAAATGAATCGCTTTTCTATAAAAAAAAATGCTGTATAGCAGTAAAGTTATATTTTACAACCATTAGTTGCACTTGCATTGTGTTGAAATTGGGTGCGGAACAAGCAAAAAAGCTCATTATAATAGGTTTTTTTGATTTATTTTTCACTTAGTATTTCAATGATTCTTTTAAACTTTTTATAAGGCGTAATATTGTCTACTATATTATAAGCTACGATCCTACGACTGGTTGCTTTAAACGTGTAAGTCGTATACGAGCATTTATTAAACAGCTTCTGAAAAGTCGTATTGTCCGATTACGCGACGTGTGTCGCACTCATCGACGCTATAGTGATCTCAAATGAATACGACCGGTCGTTAAGAACGAAAAATCGACGAGAATATAATAATATACACAATACGTGGTTCCAAGAACTTGTAATACACTTATACAGAGTGTCTCGTAGTGTTCGTCCTTATATATAATATATAAATATATTAATATGATATATCTTTAAAATTACATTAATTACCTATCGTTCTAATTTTACTTTTTATTTATTTGCTAAGTTTTCGTACATAATTTTAATATTAAGTTTAGGTATAGGAAAATCAACAAAATACTTTAAATTATTAATAATAAACGCGTGTCAGTGTGTGACTCTGTTCAACAATACCTAGGTACTTATTCTAAAATCGTACATCGATATTTCATTAATAAAACAATCTATGGCTGGGACGACGATACATCCTGTATACATAATATTGATGTAATAATAGCAGCGATTAACATATTGAGGTAAAAATTATCTGTTTGTGATTGCGAAGTAGGAGTTACGGATTGAAATCGCGTTCTCGCAATCTAATTGATACTCTGTACTACCTGGCCGAGGAAGAGGGATGCAAATTAAAATGATACTCACAAGTGAATATACAATTTTTTAACCTACACACAACTGTTCAGTAGTAAATTGTACAATGTAAAGTAATAATTTTACTGCAGCTGCAAGAGCTGTTAAATGTTAATAATGCGTAGAATTTTTAAAGATACTAAAATAATATAATATATTATGTAGTACATAATATTATATTACAGTAGGTATAAACAATTTACTACAATATATTATATCTTATGAACTGACAATTTAAAGTCTGTGTTCCAAATACAAAATATAAATAATAATAATAGTTATTATAGCGAGAATGCGTGGAAATCACCCACTTGATAGTTTATACTTTATATCGCATCGAACATCAGGCGGAATCTCTATGAAATCTTTTGACTTCATAATGCGAGACTTCTACAATGACCGGAAGTAAACGTTAAAACCTTGCGCATTCGAATTTTAAAATTGACTTCGTAACCATCCATTATTATTATTATTATTATTCAAATATTTATACACTTATGCTTAATTTTTTTGTTATGTTCTAAGTATCAATGCATCATTGAACAAAACGATACTATTGGTAAGATAATTGAGATAATTGTACCTATATACCTATAATATTTACTATACATAATTTGAACAATACAACAAAATAAATGTTTAAGCGTTAAGTCTTCACTTATTTATTGTATCATCATTTTAAGTATGTAAACAAAAATATTTTCATTATTTGCAGATGCATTCTTCTTCAATATCTATAGTAATAGATTTTATTTTTATTTTACTTCCCATTTTACGCATGAGTAATTCATTAATCATCATATTTATTTTCAAACGTAATAATCTGTCATAATCATTAATTGTATATGTATAAACAACGAGGTTTCCTCATCTTTAAGAGATTTTTTTTAACAATTATAATAACTATAATAAATAATATAATATTGAATATTGTTTTGTATTAGCAAACATATTTTAATAGTTGTATAATATTTTATATTACGATTTACGACCAACAACGTTATTAAATACAATGACTGCTATTATTAAAAATATAAATGAAGCCACTGGACGATATATCAGATTTATACTGGTTACTGGTTATTTTAGAATAAATAGTTATCTAGGTATACCTACATATTTGTAAAGTTGTATTTTTATTGGTTTTACATATTTTAGCCATTTAGATATGTTCGATTTACACACGCGCTCGTGGAATAGTTCGATTTTTGAGAGTGCCTAACCTATGGTTTTTGATCAGGTCGGCTGGAAAACGCTCGTTGTATATTGTGTATAGAATATAGATCCTCCGCCGATCTGACGTCATCAAATATGAACACACCGTGCAACCACATCGTCGTACCATATATTATTATTATGTATTATAATAGTCTCCATATATTTTTGTCGATAACCCGTACCCGTGTCATTGAAATCGTTATGAACAGATGCTGGTGGGCGGCTGTTTTATATAACAAACATGACCTAGTAATGGACGGCATTTGTGAAGGTTTGTTATAAATGGTGAATTTTGTTTTGACGGCGCTTCGAGATAGATAGTATTGTAATATTATGTAGGTACATCGCGGGCGTTTGGTTAAAAGGCACTATACACATATTATTACTAAATAACATTAATTTTTACTGCCGAAAACGGCGTTTAATAATCGTACGTGCTTTCTTATATGGGTGTAATAACCGCGGTTGACTCGAGTATAACTTGTATTTCACCGATGCAAAATTACCATAAATTGTGCGCTATAAGATAATATTTTCAGTAATACATTACGTATTTTGTAAACAACTAACATTTAGCCTTTTTTTTTTTTTTAATCCAACGTCCGAATTAATTCGTAATAATTTCTACGATCTTAGCTAACCGTAAAGGCTAGGTATCTTAAACAATATTAGGTACATAAATTTAGTTTTCTATCATGAGATATATTATGATAGGTTAATATTTAATATTTTTGTATTATTTAGACTTTAGATAAAGCAACTTTTTTTTTTATTTTCTATTATTAATTAAAACCAACAAGTGAGCGAATGGCGCAGACCGAGTGAAAAGTTAATATTGTCCATGAGAGGTATGTTTTTGAGATTTATTATATTGTTTTCGATATTATCTCAACTGTTATCTAAGTTACCTTGAAACCGCTCGTTACGTACGTATGACACGTTTATACCTACGTATAAATGTCAATATTATTATGACGACTTAATAAGATCTAATAATTTCCTTTATAATATACACGCACGTTGATTTGTATGATAGGTACTAATGACTTTTCGATTACGGCGGTGACATCAGTGCGTTAAATATTTTCCCATCGATAAATCATGTCCAAGACTATCTCCAATAATCCATCTCCTATATGATCCACCTTCGTGGGTATACAAGCCACAAGGTGATTTTATTAAAAATAAACAATAATTTTCTAGAAGAGTATTATAATATTTTTGTTAATATTTTTACTCCACAAATGTTAACCATAACAGAACCACATAAAAAAAAAATTATATTTTTATCACAATTATTTTAGATTCCGAGGGGAGTAATGAATGTATTGATTTTACAATGATATGTATTTTTTGATTTTAATTTTTGTTTCTATCATCACCGTTTGGGACAGTACAACTGCTTCGATTTTCTTCAACAGTATCTTGTTCGATGGGAAAGTGAATCTAATGCATTCGGGAGGTCAACATTTAAAATTCCCTATAGTTTAAAAAAGCGCCGAGAAAAACAAAATAAAAAGTTATGAAAAACGGGAATTTTTACTCAAGATCGGTTTTCAACATAAACAATTTTGGTTTTTGTTGTAACTCCAAAACAAATGACCGTATATTGATGAAATTTTGAATGGTTTTCTTGTATTAGTATTTTCTATAAACAGTAAAATTTTCAAAATATTTTTTTTTATTTCAAAAAACTGGAAAATTTACAACTTACAAGGCCCCTAGTATATTGTTACAATGACATTTGAAAAATATTAAAAATTCAAAGTCACAATTTTTTTTTATTAGCATTTAAAGTTTAAATTTTGACAAAATACGTAAAAATTACGGAAATGTGCAATTTATTTTGTGTTAAAAATTCATAAACATGTTCACTCGATTTGTCATGTAGTAATTTTCTTATTTTGCAGTAATTCAAAAATGAATGACTGTAGATACCTATTTGAAATGTATATAATATGTTTATTTTAAAATTGAAAATTTAATACAAGGCTCCTCATCTATTGTTTCAATATCAGTTTAATAATATTAAAAATACATAGGCACATTTTTTTAAGTATTTAAGTATTTAAAGTTTAATTTTAGACAATATTTATCAAATTTAAAATGTAAAAATGATTTTGTAGATAAAAATGTATAAAATGTTCAACTTTTATAGCTAAAGGTTGAAAATTTAAAAGAAGGTTCCGCATGTATGTAGGTCAATCTGCAACCAAAAATATAAACACACAGTTTTTTTTTATAGTTAATCTATGTTCAAATTTGGACGAAATTATAATTAACCAAGAATAACGATCTTAGTTTTTTTTTGTTGTAATTTTATAATACTAATTCAACTTTCCAGTTACCGTGTTTATATACAATAAGTAATAACAATTTATATAAATATAATATAAAATATCCACACAACAATAACCACAGGCCACTGCCAAATAGTCTCAGCTCTGCAGAATTGTTGATATTATACCATCGAATATAAATTGAATGCCATCCCTTATATAATGACCCAATTGTAACCTACTATATAGCAGAGTGACATCCACCTAACGCGTTTTTTTTATGTTTTTTACTTTTTGAATGACAATATACACTTTCAATTTTATATTTTTCTGTGAATTTTGATGTGTAAAAATCGAATTTTAAACGAATAGTAAACTGTCTATAACTTTCATAACTTATTAACTATAAAGCATATAAAGTATAATAACTATATACTAATATACTAATTATTATATATACTCGTTAAATACTAGGTAATTACACGTCATACAAATCTCGGAAAAATATTCAGCTTCGGCACATAAAAATAAAAATATATACTCTCATTAAAAACAATACAAAAATTAAAAAAATGACAATGATAAAAATTATAAAAAAATGTATTAAAAAAATTATGTTTTGTAATAACATCAAATTACTTATGTAAATAAAATATAATTCCAAAACTTAAGAATACTTTTCTAGAAAAAAAAGTGTTGATTGTAGAAAGAATCACACAGTTTAATTTATTTAAATTAGTTTTATTTTAGTTTAATTAAGTTCATTTTATCAAGCTTAATCAATAATAACTCATCATCACTGAAGTTATACATATTAGTATTAATTCTTATAACGCACGTGCGTCAATATCCTATCAACTTGTAATCCGTTTGGACTGCACGATATTCGACCTAATTGATGATAATCGAACACAGCACCATGACGATTTGAAACGATATGTGGTGTACGAAAAATTAAAAAAAAAAACGTAAAACACAACAACAGGTTATATCTTGTAGGAATCAGCTGCTATAGCTAATAGCATTGGCGCGCGAGCTTCCGGACCGAAGTGATAATAGCACCTATATACGTTATTATAATATTATTATTTATTGCGTTGTGTTGGACGGCGAGTACTGGAGCCGCAGGTGTTCGAAAATTATATTATCTCTTACATCGGTTGTGATCGGAAGCCGAACTGATGTGCCGCCGCCCGGCACAATGCACCCGACGACGGTGTTATTTATTATTTCGTATGCGGTTTTCATTATTCTCGGTCGTGGTCAAAAATCAAAGCCGACCTTCAAGGCCAATGCATTTTTTTTTTTACATTCTTTACGTCCCTCTCCCCGGATATGACAAAATCATAAAATAGTCTATTTCATATAGTTTGTACCGTCGTCGTTGTCGTTGCGTATACATTATAATATATCCTATTATCCTAATACGACATTACATTTATTATTTTTTTCCATACTACAGCACGATCATCGCCGACAAGACGGAATAATGTCGACTATTATTATTATCATTATTATTATTATATTGTTCGTAACACGCGATCGCTGGGCTACCATAATAATATTATATTATGACGTGTAGCGTGATGCTCACCACGGTGCGCCGTTTTATGGTTATTTTCGATGTTTCTTCTTTTACAAGACGATATTTTGAATTCTTAAGGGAAAACACGTTTTATTTTACGAGATAATGTGCGTAGGTATATGCGTCGCGAACACCGTGGCGAATAAAACAATATTTTACCTGGACGACGTATATGTATAAGTACCTATACGTTTTCTTATGTTATTTTCCGCGCGCCTGGTGTAAACGCGTATTTACCTAATTGTGTGTTACGTCCAAAAATCGCAGTTATATTGTTCGCCAAAGCCAAGTAAAATGTTACACGTTTTTTTAATTATTCTTGAATAATAATTATGTAACGTTAAAAGTGAATTAATGTATTTCTCGTTCTACCTCGTGATTCACGAAACACTATGACGTATGAAACGTTTTACGTTTATTTTCGAATAGGTGTATATGTATGTACCATAATAATACATAAGCGTCTGGAAAATTCATTTTAAAAAGTAATGAATTTCCATTCCTGCAGTTATTTCTGAGGTGAAAAAAGTAATCCGTTCCCATTCAATAATCCTTATTCTCACAGTAAGTGCATTCATACACACAATAATCGTCAAAAATTGGAAAACATTCCAATATTGCGCATTAAAAAAAAAAAATTGTTTAATGCATTCCTCTACAAAGGGAGTGAGATTCGATGCATTTATCAGAATTTTTGGAAATCTCTCATGTCTTGCGATTTGAAAATTTACTAAATGTGTAGTTCAATCTTCTATGAACGAGGGGATCATACAAATACGTCGATGAGTGCATTAATTTTAATTTATCAGGCAGTATACCCTTTTCTACAGTATAGGTATATGATGATAATTTACTGCTGTAGAGTGCAGATGACTGTCATTTCATCATATTTTTTCCCCAAAGACAGTCATCAATCTAATAGCCATTAGTATACTTATACCGACAGCTATTATGTGGAGCGAGTGTATAAAAGTGTACAGTTGCATACACAATACAATATAGGCATAGTCGCAATAGTCTCTGTTACCGATGTACCGTTTAGTGTGCTAATTATATTGACATTACTTCGGTCTGCCGAGCACTAAAGAAATATGCACCGATACGAGATCTATTTCGTTTGAATCTTAAGAACACGTGAGTTACCTATATAACAACGAGATACATTGTTATTATTGTGGAAGTAAAATAAAATAAATAATAATATTGCTATTTTCAACACACGCACGTAATTTTAGTGGCGCCGGTGTTTAACATTCTGTACAGACGATTGGCTACAGAATCGCTGCAATGTCAACCATTATCCGACTACATATAAATATTATCATACGCAGAACACGTGCGTTTTAATTGAACTCAGCATTAGACATTTCTAAAAGTAATAAAGTGTATAGAAACAAATTGTCGTTTTGTTGTCTATTATAATTTGGCCGTAAAAAAACTCTTTCTATATTATCATGTTTTTATTACGGTTTCGTGAAAAATGTTGTACAAAAAAATAAACTTTGAAAACTAATACATTATATTTTATGTGTTTAAAAATATAAACGCCACATATGTGCAATAGCTTGTCACAAAAGAGATCTATGAGGAGCTTTATATATTGTTTCCAAAATAAAACTAAACTTTGCTTATAATTTTGATACTTTGTAAACTTATTCCTATAGGTATAGGTACTTTTTTATTTCACAAAAACGTCGGTACCAATGATTTATTTAAAAATATCAAAATACGCTTTTGATGAATGTTATAGTTACAAATTATATTTACGCCGTTATTTTGTCGAAATGTTCAAAAGGCAGACCCAATCATTATATCATTAAATATTAAAAAAACACACATTTATTATTTCCATCCAATAGTGTTACATTATTTAATTATTTAATACTAACTCTATTAATATCGATTCAATTGTTTTTTTGTCCGAAACAAATTCATTGTGTTGGTAATATTAAATTAACACATTTTATACTAATATTTACTCAAAAAGTTATATTTTATAATACATATATATCAAGTGCATTTACAAATTCTGGATTGAAAATTCTAGTATCTCTTATAATCACAACATTCATTGTTGAATAATAATATTATGATCAATTTAATGAAATTCTATTTTAAATATTTATATAAACATTTTAAATTTTAATTTTTTATCAATTGTTTTATATTTTAAAGATTATATCATACTAACAAGATTTAAAAAAACCTCAAAAAAGCTATTGTTCACTATATTATATGTTCGGAGTACATCAAACTACAGCTGCAAATTGTCGAGCGTAGTTTTTTATGAGAAATATAAATACATGCGACTATTTTGTTATTATCGAATATTGATACCTTGTCACTCTAATAACTAATTTCCATCGGGCATGAGATTTTCTATACATATAAAGGAAAGCGACCCCCTGAGAATGCAGAGCCAAAACCACTGGATGGACCTGGCTGAAATTTTCAGGATAGATTAATATTATAATTTCTACGTGCACTAAGAAAGGATTTTTGGAAATTCAATCTGTAAAAGGAAAATTAAGGGGTTGTAAGAATACAACAGTTGCGCTATCTTTCAAGCAATATCTAATCTTTTGTTTATAAATGGTTGCTATGTTATTATTATTATTACCTATCAACTTAAACGAATTATTTTATGATTTTTTTATCACTGTTTTTTTCCGATTATTCTGCTTTGATTATTATATTATTTTTTTTTCAGAGTTGTCATATTTGACGGGCAATGAAGTGCTCGGGATCAGCTATATATTATAAAAAACAATTTAAATATTATTGAGTGTATCATAATTATTACGGAAACCAAAAACCGAAATAAATATAAAAAAAAAGAAAAAAAAGGTGTCCTTTGGATTCAATTTGGACCCGGTAGGCCCCATCCTGAGTATGATGTGCTCAAACAAGGTTTTGAGTTTTACGATGGACACTTTTGTTTTTAAACCATTGCTATTGGTTATAAGATAAATAATTAGTAGAAATTAGTGTTTATTATTTTATTGATTGCCAAATGTTAATCGGGAATATCAGGTACAAGCATGCATAAAATCGAATTTTTACACATATAGCCGCTCATCGGTGTTGTCCGCGATCCGACGTAATCGGATTGCCTACCAGGGTGTCTGAGTTGCACTTACTGCAGCGAGTTACCCACAAAAAGAGTTGAATAATCAGAATTTTGTTAAGAGTTCTCATATGTTAAGGGCAGCGAAGTGCACGGGATCAGCTAGAATAGGGATGGAAAATAGGATTTTTTAAACGTGCCAATTTATGACATAGTTCAAAAAAAAATTTTCAGCCATGCCATAATTATTTTTATTAACACAGCAAAATACAAATACAAAATATAAATGAACAATTAATGATTATAATGTAGAAAATTATGTAAAAATGGAAATAATGTAAAAAAAATATTAAATTATTTTTGTTTGTTAGAAATCTTTTGCTTCATATTGGTTGAAAGGTTTTTTATATCTGGTTGATATGATGTTGATTGCAAGGCAATACATGCTGCCGAATCTTCCTCCGTTAATCTGTTACCCTTTGAATGTGTATGATTTAATACCGAAAAGAGACTTTCGCAAGCATATGTTGAAGAAAAAATTGTTAACAATGAAATTGCCAATTTCTTGACAGAAGAAAAATTTTCTGGAATATTATTCCATACTTCTAATATTATGTTATCAACACCGCAATCTGTTTCTTCGTTATATATTCGATGAGACGCTCCAATTCTTCGATCGCTCTCGCATATTCACAAATTTGTTTGTCCAAATTGGATTAGTTTGCAAATCGATTAACTGCATTTCTAAATTTTCTAATTCCATCCAATTAAGATAGTAATCATCAAAATCTTGCACATCGAATAAATCGGGATTATTAATAATTTTTAATAATTTTTCAATTTTTTTAAAATCATGAAACCTTTGTGAAAACTGTATTTTAATCAGACTAAGAATATTTGAAAATTCATTGGTAAAATCCCAATTCGTTTTGTTCAAAAATGTCCACTTCACCTAAAATTTTTTTCACTTTTGGGAAGTATAGCAATTTAATAAAAAAAAAGATAAGATAACAATACGTCGTTGAGAAATATATATTATTATAATAAATATATATGGACAAATGAAAGTTTTTCGAGTGCCATCGAAAATCTAACGCGTGCCAAGCTTGACACGCGTGCCACTTATTTATTGCCATCCCTGAGCTAGTTTAACATATTGGAGGTTGTTAACAACGAATTTTATCTTTCGTTTTAAATTTCGAGATTATGCTTAGGTGCTTCATAGTATTCAAACCAATGTGCACTGGCGAGGTGTTCGAGTTTGTGAAATAAAATTCAAACGAAGTTGCTCAAGTGGTGATAAGAAATATAAATTTAATATGTTGCTCAAAATACGGAAACCACACCAGCGCGGTGTGCGAAAGAACAACAGTGTCATTCAGAGCCGTCAACAGGAAGTGACCGATTCTCTCCATTGAAAGCTTGGTGAAGTGTGAGAGGGTTGTTTAGGACCTTGCAGCGGGCTTCGGTGTATTTGGGGCAGTTAATGACTATAAATGCTCTATATTGTTAAAATGTCATTACAAGTATCGCATACTGGTGCTGGTTTTTTTCTGATGAAATAAACATGTGTTAATTGAGATGGCCTATTGCAGCTCAAGTAATGGCACGTACCTATTGTATGCCATCCTAAATTTACATTGTATTTACAAATTTTCTGGTCCAAAGCCGACCCGACTGCACGTAATTTTTTGATTCACCATTTAGTTATTATATACAGCACTTATACTATATATACATTATACGCTTGTAAAACGCAGAGAGCCGATTTATCGCGTTTCACATACTGAGTTGTCCAGGTAACAACAGTTTTAAGCTAAAAATATTATCATCGGTGCATTCTGAAATAATACAAAACAATATACATGGAGCTTATACCATTAGTGGATTAGGCACTCGACCTTCAGCCGAAGATATTTTTGGCTTGTACTAGAATAGTAGAATACTGCCTTAAAATCATTAAGACATCACGACAATATGCATGGCCAGAGGCTCGTAATTATAATGTTCAATCCTTCTGGTTTTGGTTTGTTTCGGTTGTACACACAATGACAGAGACGTGTATAGTGCGATAGTTGTACGCGACGGACAATATAGTGTGTATATATATACAATAAGTAAATACGGTTGTATAGGAAGTTTATTGTAAGGTATACGCCAAGTTGGCAAGAGTATTAGATGTTAACACGGTTGACGATTGTCTGAAATTGAAATTGTATTTTATTTATGTAGTTTTATTCTGGCAAACTATTCAGTAGCTGTAGCATATTACATAGAAGTTTGCAGAGGCTGATAATTTCAAGACCAGTCAAATATCAATTTACTTTTCAAGAACCTGCCCCATAAAATATATTATTTATTTTATAACACAATATAAATTAATTTACATTATGATTGAACCTTAATAATTACTTACCTATTCAAAATCAAGCAGGTACTGGAGAATACATTTTCTGGGTTTTATTTATGATATAGTATTAATAATATAAATTTGTTACAAAAACGGTAATTTTTAAATGTTATAATGAAACATACATTCGGTTTTTAGTAACTTTAAACAATAATGTATCAAAAAATCAACCAATTTGAATATTTTTGAAAAACATCAACAATAAGTACCTACTCCCTGTTGCGTCGTGCAATGTAGCATTGAAAATTTGTAAAATGTTCAAACCTATATAAAAAAAAATAATAATTTGAAATTGACAACGCGTCTAATACGTAAGTATCATTATTATTTCTTATATATTTTGTACTAGGTGTATTTTCGTTTATTTGTTACGATTGTAGATAAAATTGACAAAATAGTCCGATATAGGCGTCTAATAAAATACCAAATTAATATTAATAAGTATTATATATTTATATAGATGACTTATTTTTATTTTGACGAGAAACTAAAAACTGCTCCTTCGTTATAAGTAATTATTTAAATGAAAACCATAGGTAGGTACAATTAAAAAAAAACACACTCTAATAGTTATTGCCATCTATGATGTTATAGTTGTACATATTTTGTACGCAGTATTTAATTCATATAAGGAAACGACCATCAAAATATTCTGCTGTGTTGTTGCGGAAACGGACAATTAATATTAGTTCTTTGTATATGGTTACACATTTAGAAGACTTACGTATAAAGCAAACACTGGATTATTCATTAATCGAAATTACTTGAATAAATAAAACAAGAGTTAAACAAATGTTGTTAAATTAATTTGTTTACGACTGTTAAGATTATTTTGATAAATTAATTCTCTTTATATTTTTGTCAGCAAAGGTACTTGTTTGTTTGTTTGTTTGTACAAGTACAATGTCAATTTCAAAAGCGATATGATAAAACATTTAAATTCAATTAGTCACTAAACCAACATCTAAAATGTAACACAAATATAGGTGTACAAATTGAATACTGTGTTATCTAATAACAACTACTTCTCGAGAATGCATAGATTAGTTCAATTATTTTATGAGTTTTAATTAATTTTCAACTGTATTAAAGAAATACGATTTGTAACTGTAAAAGCGAGAATGCTGTTTTTACACATTTTCTAAACGTCCATCATAATATGTGCTCTCGAAGTACAAGTAGACTATTAATCTTCGTCGTGGAAGAACAAAGTGATCTCAAGTGCAGTCGAGTACGATGTTTGAGTTTTCGCTACAGGAGCAATATATTCAGCAAAAGCTATCGGGTCGGATCGGCTAACGAATACACTACGACCGATCCGTCGTCGAAGCAAACAATTACAAATTGCAATGGCAGCTACATAGTGCTGTGTACTTCCTCATTGACTTGGAAGAAATTAAATTTTTACACAAATATTTCCTAAGTTACTTTTTTTTTCGTTTCAACCATTGGCCATTGTAAATCAATATTTCTTGAACAATATTGGAAATTTCCTATGAAACATTAAAATAATATCAGCTCATATTCTATACATTTTATATCTTTTATCGATATAATTTTTTAATCACGCATTAATTTACGAATAGTAAGACTGCCTTCATCTACTTAAGTTTGTACGTAATATTATATTTAGAACATCAAAATAACTATAATATTTAAACGAGACTTTTTAATTAACACTTGAAAACTAATTGTATTATTTGTTTGATAACTGATTAGACTTTAAAAACTATATTCCCCATAAATTGATTAAGCATCAAATTTATATGCATCAATTTTAAACTAAGCTTTTACATTATATTTTATTATAAAACTTCAATAGTGTTTGTAACTTTTTAATTTGTTAGAAAAGTTTGAAACTTTAAATTTAATATCCATAATATGTTTGACTTGTTTTTATTATCTCTTTTTATATAAAATTTATAGTCATACCATTGTGGTGTTATAAATAACAGTTTAAATATATAATCGTGATATTTAAAATGTAATTATACTTTTGACAAAATTATATGTACATTAAGTGTAAAAATAATCTCCAAGGTGTAATTAAAAATTTTCTTGTTCAAAAGTTAAAAAACAGTAAGTTATTTATGCAAAACCTCGTTTAAGCTTGGTGAAGGCTAGATGAAGAGTTAGAATTTAAATAGAACGTACTTATATAGTACAATTATATAAATAGTGTCTGCAGTAATGCAATCGTTACAATTTTATTTGTAATGAGCATTATAATTCTTAAATAGGTATTATTTTAAATAACCCTACATATATATGCGATTATAATATAGATATTATATTATGGTTAAAACGATTATCAGTAAATATTATTTTCCAAAGTGTGTTTCGGTGTTTAGATTTAAAGCTGCAGGTACCTATATGACATTAAAAAAAAAATCGTAAAATTAAATTATAAGCTTAATAGGTACTAAAATAGTAATGCGCAATTATTATGTAAATGTAAAAACTCCTTATTGCGCTTCGTGCATTTAGTTTAGGACATCCATTAGTGATCCATTAGAATAATGATCGGGTATATACATGTAAAACTGTAGAGATATCTACCAACATACATGTACTTGGCGTGTATTATACTTGAAAAAAGAATTCAAACCGTCATCTGATCGACGACAGTATATTATATAAAATATAAATTCAAATCGATTGAAAGAGAAAAATTAAACACTAGATTCTTCGAACTGTTTACGTGAGGTTTTTATTTATACTCAAGTATTACATATTATATTCGTTATGTGCGTTATATAATATATATATACACGGTAGGCACATACAATAATAATATGATGTGGTCGCAGAAAAAAATGAAAACAATGACTCTCAGTATGGGAAAACCAATAATTGTAATTGTTCAATAAATCTTCGATTTGGCATAAACGGTGCCATCAATAATATAATTAATCGTATAAGTACTGCAAGTGCCAATATGTATAAAAATATGTACACTCCTATAGAATTCTAAATCATACAACAATACTAATATAATAGTGATAGGTAATAATTTTTATACTTTTTTACCTAGAAATAATATTTTATATAAATACGTACATTCATTTGTTACATTGTTATTTTGTTACCTATCTGAACATTCTTATACAGGGTGGTTCTTTTAATAGTAAACACTCATTAAATATCTCAAAAAGTTAATGACAACATTGTTTTTAAACAATTTAAAGTCATTACAAAAAAAAATATGTTTTTTATTTTATACCAGTTTTTTTTTTATAATCACTGGTGAATGTATTCTTTAAGAGTTTTTTTTTACTTTCCTACCTTATTATACTTACAATTCAAAAGAGAATATTTTTTTCTGAGAATTTTGATAAATATAATGTTAAATTTCAAACGAGTTCCAATAGTTTATTAATTAAGTATAAGTACCTATTGATGTACATAATATGATAAGTAATGGGACATTTTTATCATTCATGTACATCCTACTACATTTATTAATTGCTTCGTAAAGGATGAGTTAAACTTTTAATACTTAAAACAATAAGTTGCGCCATTCAAAGAAGTAGAAAACTTTATAAATATATAATAACAAGAAATAGACAATTTTTTTCAGTTAACTTGTTAATTAAGTGTATATACCTATACAAAAATAATTGTTTAAAAGTTTATACTTTTCAGTATAATAAGACATCATTGTTATTACTTACTGATAAAACAATTGTCTAATATATTATTATATATGATTAATGACATAGGTATCTATTAAAAAGAAATATCGTCTTACATAGTTATTTTTTTATGATTGCTATTATATTTTTGTGCACTCCATTTTTTGACCATTTAAAAATTTAACTTTTTCAAATAAATTCATGGGTAAGTTCATCTGTGGATGATGTAATTATAGATTTGTTTATAAACTCAAAATTAGAAATTTTGATTGAGTTTTATAGTAAATGGTATAGCATTTTTAAAAATGTCTTTTGTTATTCATCAAAATATACTCAATTGTCAATATTTTCAATTTTGAAATTTTAATATATTTTAAAGTTATAACTTTTAGTAATCCACGAAACCACCTTCAAAAATAAATTATCAAATATGCCACCGGTTAAAAGACACCCACCACTCTCTCCACACCAAGCAATATATTAGGCAAAATAGGCCCACTTTTATGGTCCCCTCCTGTCATGCTTATCTTTCTTCCTCTTAGCAATATTTGTTCGTGTCTTTTAGGCTTTAGTTTAGCGCATTTCCATTACATTCGATTTGCCAGCGTTCGTCGAATGGCTTACACACGATAACGTACAAAATAGTCTTTGGAGTGCAGCGGCTGCAGCAAGCGTGATCGTGTTCGATGATTCTTCGCGGCATTGAATCTTCTACCTAATGATAATTATTGCGATAACAAGTGTGTTGACGACGAATCGTGTTCGGGTGGTCTTACGGAAAACGAGCACGTCACGAATTTACAATAAACGTACCCGGGTGACGACTTATACGCGAACATAATATTTCGCGTACGTGCTGCTATAATAATAACATAATAAGAATTTATAATGAATTCTCATTAAAATGTTACAGGTGTGTTGTGGCGGCGGCGTCGACGTCAGTCATTTCGCTCCCACGGCGACAAATCAAAAGGAACGATTGAAATCCGACCGATGGTCAATAAGGAGAATAATAACAATGATAATATTATTATTATATTGTTTGCTCCACCGCTCAGTCGGGACTTGCCATGTTCGGGGCCGTCGCTGAAAAGTACCTATAATAATGTAATGAATGCGTACATCACATTATACTACAACTGCAGTTGAGTAAAATTCTACACAATGTATCACTCCCATTATTGTTGCTCGTCAGAAACACTGATAAATACATCGTGGAAACAAATGGGGGCCAAAAATTACGTTATGATGCGGCAGGCCACGAATTATGGACGTCCAAACTTTGAAGTGATTCCATCTACCTCCGGAGGATTTCCAGGAAATATAATAAACAGCGTCAAAGTGCGTCTCGGATAGCGGTGCTCAAAGATCTCGCCGGAAAACGAATATTGGAGGAAAATGCCGAAAAATTGTAAGCTATGAGGTTAACTAATTTCGAGTCTCGCCGCCGATATGAATGTAGTATATTATTTCGTTGTACATATTTTATTTATTTAGATTTAGATGATCTTGGGTGACTGTGACCACTGGATTACCAGCACGATTAAAACAAAATTTAAAATGGTACGAGGTTATTTCAGCACAGTGTGGTACAGTTAAGTCTTAAATAACTTTGAGTGGGTTGGATATTCTCATGAATAGTATTAATAATTCAGAGCTGCACTTAGGTTAAAGGATTCGGACGGGATGTTGAAAGTCTTGGTTAAAATATGTTTGACTTTAAATGGTAAATCGAAACTGACACATGCAGTTTACTGCAGTTCAGGAGTTCTTCCCTGAAAGTAGATTACTGATCTTATAAATTTTAAAGTCGTGACTATATCAAATACTTATTTTAATAAAAGCCAAGCCATTGCAATGTTGTTTGCGGTCGAGTGCGGCTTTTGGAAATTACAACCGACTTTTTCTTTGCGCTGATCCAATGACAAACTATATTATATAATTATATTATATTACCTACGCTGCAAAGTCAGTTTATTAATGTTTGGTAGAGCAAATAAATCATACTATGACAATAATATCGTTTGAAACATTTCAACCCACGAAAACAGTTTAGGTAGGTAGTTACATCACTTATCATAATGCATATTAATTACACATGGTTCATTATGATTTTGAAACTTTAGAATACATAGTATACTAGTATAGTATTAGTATATCTTTTCCAGAGATGGTTCTATAAAATCTTAGGTTATTATGCCATACCTTTATTATATATTATTTTATTGGACGTCGACAAAAATCAATTTTTATGACGTTTAGCGCAATATAATAATAATATTATATTTTCATGTTCCACAAAAAAGGAATACACCTTTTAAATGTTGTTAACAGTGTTAACACTTTTTTTATAAAATTGAAAATTATACTATGTAACATCATATGTTTAAAATTGGTGATTACACCATTAATATAATAGAGATAGCAGAGATAGGAAATTTTAAGTTAAAAACACTTAATATTATTTGTAAATTGTAATGGTCGTAAACGGGAAGGTCAATTTGTCGGAAATGTTGAACATTAATTTTATTTATATACCTCTAATTTGGAAATTATACATAAACGAATAAAATAAATTTTCATTGTTTATATTATCATTAGAAAATGTTTATATTAGGTAAATTATCTTATATACTAAATCCAGTTATGAAAAATTTGGCCTCTAAATATATACATTATATATTTATATGTTATGCGTCATTATATAGGTAATAAACAACAACTCCATGTATAATAGACAAAGGTGCAATTCAGGTACAACAATTTTCATAAAATATTGGTTTATGGGTAACGAGCCATTGCCGGAAATTTTAATGATATATATATTATTTTATGCGCATACCTGTAGAGAAAATCCCACACGTCGGTAAATAATGGAAAAAAATTATACGATTTGACATTTTTTGCAATTGGTATCTATTGTTGTATTTTCAAATATTAAGTTAATGGTTTAGTGTATTCTTCATCGTTCAAGTCTCATACAATGCAGAATTGTGAAACTAATTAAATATCTTATTCAAAATAATTTATCGAAAAGATATGTAAATTAAATTTCTCTATTTTTATGCAGATATTTTTTAATGCGACAAGAATAAAATAAACACATTAGAATACCACATAGATCGCGTGTGGTACTGTATAAAATATGTACACTGCTAGTTGCAAATTTCTTTAGTATACATTATTTTACATAATATTTTTATAGTTAACGTTTTTCTCGTTATTTTGACAAATGTTTTTCGAAAATAATTGTTATATAAATATATAATAATTCAAGTATGCTCTTGTACTATAATATGCTACTGGTTAAATTCAATTCGTTTACGTGGTTTCTGCGAGTAGGTACATCATATTATATTGATGTTCGTAGGACGTTCCCAAACAGAAATTTCTGAATATACTCTACATTTTTCAAAATTGGGTAGGTATCCAAAACAATTTTAATGCTTCATAAATATAGACCATAACTGGATTTCGTTCAATTAGATATTTTATAATTCCCAAGATTTTGAAAAGTTGTTTAATGTAATGCATTTCATTTTTAAATTATTAAATCTTGAAAATGTCTTCTTAGAAATTTTTCGAAATTGAAATTTCTGAAATTGGACTAACATCGCATTATAATATCTATACCAGGTCATATGCCCATATACGATATCAGTCATTTATTATAATAAATTATCGACAGGTTTCGAAACATATAAAATGTGATTTTGATTGAAAACAACTATGCTGTGAACGACTGCGAGTACTCGCTTTAATTACATCGTAATCGTATAACTGGTCTTATATCCTATCGGTCGCATATCTTAGTGGGTAGGTAGTCCATATTTTATTTATTTATTTATTTATACCTAACTTAATCTACAACCTACCAACGTAGTTAGGTAGGTACATAATATTTTATGACGCGATACTGAACGAACAATTTGTTAATATTTTTTTATTGCGATTTGCGATTGAATGAAAACAACGACTCTACCGCATGAACATTATATATATATTTATCTATAATATATAAAACCAATAATCATAATTCAATTATAACGATTTGCTGTAAGATTGTTCAACTATTACGCTCAAACTGTAAATGGTAGTACGAAATTAAATTATTGGCTATATAAGTATAGGTACATAATATTGATGTATAGTTGGCTACCTCGTGTCTCTGACTCTACGTACTTATTGTTCAACTGCCGTTTATAATGTATAAGTCATGCACTGTGATCGCATATATTTGATACATGACCTGCACTTCAGTTGTAAGTTGTAGTTGTTCTTTGTGTACAGACGGGTTATTGCGAGTTTTCATTGTTTGAGGAGAGGAGGGTGGAAAAGATCAGTCGCACCGGCTGGCATTTCTTTTGGTGCACCAGACCAGAGTTATTCAAAATATAATTTTTTTCGTAAGAATAAATTAGCGGAAGACAGCTATTACGGTAGCCATTACGGTAGGTATATCAATGAAAATTAAAATTATTGTCCTCTACTTTTAAACTAATATGATGGTCACATTAACGTGTATATAACTATATTACAAACGTTATTGGCATACTGTGACGACAGTACGGCAGTAAAGTTATTATACCTGAACACATGTAGAGTATTCCGTTATGGTGGAACCTATACTCGTAAACTGTAAACTACTACCAAAAAATAAGTTAAATTTGTCTTTACTCCGAAGTCGTGTTGTCCGTGATAATCTAAGGAGCTTCGTTATCGGCATAGCGCTTACCATAAACAACCCTAGATCTGCCACTGTATTTATGTGATGTTATACGCAACTGTACCTACCTGTAGATGAAACTCACCCATCGTTGTATTTAGTGTTTTTTTTCCCAACGGAAATACGACACGACATTATGATAATAAAATAAATCATTGTAACAGTGCGCAATACTAAAATTATATACATTATAATATACACTATACAGCTGCAGCAGCGTTCGTGCGTCCGTGATCGAACAAAGACGGTGAGATAAGCACCAATGTCCAAACCACGTCGACAACACCTAAAATAGATTTATTTTTTTATCGACGACTTGACGCGTGTTTGACGAATACGCTTTAACGAATGCCAAATACAGCTGTTGGAAAAGCGCGATTAACACGTTTGCTCGATCGATATAACAATAATATTATACGCATCGTCGTCGCTATACATTATAAAAAGGCGCGCGACCGCGTAATAATAATGATAATAACATGTCTGTTTATTATAATATCGTAGGTACCTTCATACTATATACGAACGGAGGTGCCTACCTATATACGTACGACTTACGTTACCACTATACAACAGGTATATTATAGGTACGTGTATAATATATAAGTACTGGAGAAACGCCGATCATATAGACAATCCGCTAATAGGCCGCCTGTACATAATTACTGTCCTTCACCCTGAGATGACTTGCCGTTCCGACGACGCGATAAAAATCAATCAATCGGTGTAGTGGCGGCGGACTATAGGTTACACACATCGTCACCGCCGTCGTGCTCACAAACATTGTTGAAATCTTTCGTGTCGGTCATCGCGCGCGGCTTCCCGTTTTGCCTAATACGATCGGCCGGTAAATCATTTATATATTATTACATTATAATAATAATAATAATAATAATAATATAATAATATACATCGTTATGCACTTATATATAAGTATATATACAATTATATATAAATATAAGTATATCTATACGTATATAGGTACACCTATTATACTTGTACGGCGCGAGTCCATTTATTATCAAAAGCGCGTATGAATACCATGAATCATCAGCTGTCCGTTGTCGGACAATAATAAAAAATAGTAATAATTATACGAATAAATAATGTGTTGCGTGCGTGTATACATATTATAATATTATTATACATATTTTATTATACTTGATGTGTATAATATGACGATATTGGCCACCGCAGTTCCCGAACACGGTCGCTTCGTCATACACACAATATCATTACAGGTAGATATCTATAAAGATCCTTCGCCTTGCCCGCACGGTATTTTATGTGTGTGTGTTTAAGTATATAGTGATATTAATATTATGATGCATTCGGAAACGTCACGAAATGGAGAAAAGATAAAATTAATCAACATCTACCGTTTTGTACCTATGTGATTAATTTTTAGATGTTGTATTTTTTTCAAAAACTCCCTCTCATATAATACTATAACGTGTTCATTGATGTGCCGAACTACGTAAGCGCGATGTCATACGCCCTTATACGGTGAAAATCTATTAATTATTTTCTTATTTATCTAATGTATCTTATTAAATCTCTTGACGATCATTATTTCGGTAAACAAATTTAGTGCTTGATACAGATTTTATTGCAAAGTTAATGATTGGATTGTTATGTAGCCATAGAATTTCCACACTTAATATTATAGTATTAGTAAACGAAACCCTCTATTGACTTTGTTTTGTATATTGTATATCATAATGTGAAGCAAAACATTTCTATGGCGGTATGGCAATGATTAGGGACCCCTGCTAAAAAAAAAACTGCGATGTACATCTATTCTGCTTTCATCTAAATTCTAAACCAAGGTTTATCAACATTTGGTTAGCAGAAATTTCCTGGGGGGTTCGATAAGAATATCTCCCTTTATAATAAAAATGGAATGGATCATTATTCAGTATTCACATTAAATATTATTTCGTTTATAATATATATGACATAAATAATAATTGTACATTTTATTTTATTTCTTTTTGTGATTTCAGTACATGTAAAATGACGTGTGTATTTTTGATAAACAATAAAAAGGTTATTTGGTCAAGTGCTACATGAAAATTGTCAAATTGTGTAGGCAGTACGTGGATAGAAAAAGGTTTAGGACCGCTAATCTAAACTAATATGTTTACGAAAGTGAAAAACGAATTTATTCAATATTTGATAATCGATATTCATATGTATACATCAATGTTTTAGGAGTTGGAAGTAGGGCTCACAATGTGTGACCAACATGTTTTATTACATACAAGGAAATTCCAAAAATTCTAATAAGTTAAAATGTTTTTAAAACTGTAAGTTTTCGAACCGTTCAAAGAACCTCATATTAGAACCTTGTAATTATTTGTATAATTGGATTGTTGTATACACTACTACCAAAAACTAATACTATTAATTTTCTCAAAAAATAACCCAGTGTTATTATGTACGAAAAATTGGTTATAAATGCAAAGAAAAAAACTATTATGAGTGTTTCATTTCTGCGATTGCCCGTTGACTTATTATTCACCACTAAATTCTTGCACCAACACTATAAATAAACATTTACTTATAATATTTGGCGATAGTATATTGTTCAAGCAAAGAATTACTCAGTAGGTACTCACTATTATTATTACGAATATTGCAATCCATTTAAATAATTGAACTCGCATTGCTGCACACCGTTTCAAATTGATGAATTCCTGATACGGTTTATTCCGAGAAACAATAATTCGAACAATAATTATAGTGCAACCGCCCTGTTACTATGTAGACATTTACTTAGAAATTCAATGTTTGATATTATATAATAATTTTTTTAGTCTAAATATTTTTTACAAATTATTAAACAATGGTATCAATATAATAACAATATAATTGTTAAATTCCAGATGAATTTTTAAATAGATTAAAGGCTGTTTTAATACAGTATTATTAGTTATAACGTAATATCAATATGTAGTAATGTATAATAAATAGTTAGTTAATTCAATGTTGCATAGAATGCTTACCGAGAATTAATTTTTGAGCTGCAGTAAATTATAAAACAAATCGTTCAGAATGGAATTTAATTTAGTTCGATTAAATATAATGTACGTACATATTATATAGGTATTTAAATGATTACGAAAAAGAAGGGAACGCCATCATCTCCTTCACTAAACATTTTTGATGCTTCGATGTTAATTGTTAAAATATGTTATTAATTATATTAATTTTGGCAAAAAAAATTATTAGGTATTTGAAAATTTAGACCGATTTACGAAATTAAGAGAGATTGATAAATTTGATACCCGTGTACCTCAGATAAATTAATTGACACAGTGAGATTATGATTTCCGTTTTGAAACTTTAACTAATATACAATAACCTAACTTATTTATGAGAAGGTGCATTTCACCGAGTTGAAAACGTTTTATTTTCGTGTGATATTAGAATAAAGGTATTTTCCAGAAAAAGGTATTGATCAATATATTAGTATATTATTTCGATAGCACCTGTGTTAAGGTCAGGGTTGAATTATTTTCTTTCTTCTGCTCCTGGCGGGAATTAGAGTAAGATGCGTGTATCACGGTCGGTAAGTGTAAGTTATACGATGGTATTCAATTGAGAGGTTTCTTTTATTTTTATGAAGGATAATAAATTTATAATGAATGAGGATATACATGCACGTCCGTTTCGTATTCTCGCCCAAACGACTTATTCCTCTAGCATATTTTTACATTTTATTTTGCGTCTACGTTTCTACCGATATAATATATTAATGGTCTTATGCCTCTATAAGTGACATAGGTATATAAGGTATATATAAAATGTAATGTTTGTGGTTGTGAAAAATTACTCGATGGATTTTGATGAAAATTTCAGAGATTGTTTGATATAAACAAAAAATTATTCGATTTTCGTAAGCCAAAACGAAATTTACAATTCACTACCGACCTATAGACTATAGTCGTTGAACGAATAAGCTTAAGACACCATCTGCAGAGTATCAAGAAATCTATTGATATAACTTTTGTTGATATCGGTCCAGTATAATTTCTGTGATTGGCGAGTTCAAAGTTTCAAACATAAGAACTCAATCAGCTTTATAATATTAATTTAGGTTGTATCTTTAGGTACCTATATTCAATATACCTAAATGTATTTTGACGCAACTAGAAAATATTTTTGAGAAATTTAAAAATATTAACTCTATGTTTTCTAGTTTCTATCGTTTGATATAGTCACTGTCATAAATAATTAATTTAGATAGTCGATATGGCTATAACTCATAATGCACTTAATATATGATTGATATTAATTACACGGTGGGTATTGTTTATTTTAATTGATAGATATTATACGTAGGTAATATTAAAAATAATATTTTATGTAAACATTCTCCTTCAGATTGGAAAATTATAGGTCATGATATGGGTAGGCACTTCAAAAAAACTTTCATTTTGTTTTTTTCAAAATATTACAAAAATTAACTAAAATAGTTAGTGTTGATATTAAAAAAAATCATCCTGTTTACTAACTATATACAGCGTGAATAGTATGAATGTGGGCGACCTAAACTGCAAAGGAACAGTGAACGGCTGTTTACTTTTCTTTCTCAACCAAATATAATATACACTCCAAGTAATAATAATAATAATAATTAATAATAAATAATATAATATGAGAATATGACGTGTTTACCCGTTGAAACGCGGTTATCCGACCAATACAATGAACGCCCTTCTAGTTTTATAGCTCCAGACAACGCGAAACTATTTCATTTTCACATTAAGTTTACGATCGTTTGCGAGAAATCCCCGTTCAACCACCTCATGATAATGATAATAATAATAATATCTTCTGTTGTATACCTATTATGCAAAAAGCATATCGTCGTTGCACGCGCGTGGGCACCGGATTGTAAAAATCTCTGCGGGACCGACCGATATGACCATTATTCTAAAGGTAATACAGTAATAATTGTTCTTTGACATTTGTCGGACGACGAAATTATGTTCACCAGACCTGGGGGTCAGTCGGAACGAATTACATATTTTATTTACAATAATATATAACAGTTTTAAGTATATATATTTTATACGCATATTATTATGCTATCTATTTTGATGCAGGCGTGGGATTCTATACCGTTGGCGATGATGACCCGAGAGGTATAAAACATATTAAATAATTTTAATCCCATTTTATGACTACGGTGAATATTGTGAGACAAAGTTTTTAAACGTATGACGGAATTGTCGATAAAGCTCGAAACGTGATTGCATTTGTAGGTACCTCTGGTACCTACATTGTATTTTAGTCAATTGAATTAATTATGTTTTGGTTGCTATTATTCTACAGTGCCATTATTTTAGGGCGATTCACCATTTCAACAAGCTAATTATTGATTGAGCTCATTATGCTCAGCCCTATTTTAAACTCTTAATATGCAGTATTTTTAAATTCTGATTTTTGGAATTTTTTAGCACACCTTTCTAGCTATGGTAGGTTAGTACATATTTTAAAATACTTAGTTGTATTCTGAATAAGACTATGGTGATACAAACCTCTCATTCTTTTTTTCAAATGAGAACCCCCTTTTTTAATGTTAACATTATATTCCTTTGAATACCTATATCTAAATCAAAATTTGAAAGAATAATTTCTGAGTTATTAAACTTAGGTATTTACGAAAGATAATTGTCTGAAATAACGGTTTTATATAAAATATAAACATATAATATTAATTTTAGTGAAGTACCTACCGAATGGCTTGTACTACTATTATGGCGACTATTTTTATAAATTGCGCAATTTCAATAAATTAATAATCATTCCTATAATTTTGAAATCGTAGCCCCCGCCCCCTTTATTATCTTCTAAGGCTTAGCAACCCTATTAACAATCATTGATTATCAATCCTTGACTCGGAACAGAAATAATAATGATACTCAGATGAAACAAAAAGTCATAGTGTTCCAAGCTAATTAATATAACTTAAATTGACCCTCAAACGTATAACCCCATAATCAAACAGCCATTTCCTAACTTATTATATTTGTTATTTACTTTCAATCATAAACGTGAAAAGATGGAACTTTTGCGGTACATTTTGCAATTGGTACTGGTATTATTTTTAAATGGATCAATAATTTTTTTAATGCTAAGGCTATGATTAATAAGCATTAAAAAATCACTGAATATAGCATATGATATTATAAATGTCCGTTTATGCTTCAAATACACGATAAAATGTGATCATTAAAATATATTTTTTTTAAAAAGATTTAAAATTGTATAATATATTTTACATCTCTATTATTAAAAGCAACAGAGAACAAGGATTATTCTGAGTATAATGTATAGCGAGTGTTCAGCGTTTAGGAGATATGCAGGTATAACGTCCAGTTATTATGTTTCGGTGACTCAAAGTTTTTGTTTTCGTGGTTTTATTCCTTGACATCACAATCCTATGTTATTGGGGGATGTGTAGGTTTCAGGGAAGGGAAACTTCTGTTTGTGTTAAATCGATTCCTATAAACAAAGATTTCGACATTAAATTGATTGTTTCGAAAATAGTGCACACAAATATTGTATTATAATATTGGGAGTACGTTTAAGAAACTCGAGCCTAATCAATTATTATAATAAACTAATAAACGTTCATTATTTCATTTATTTTATTGTAATATTATATCTTACGACTGATGCGGTGGATACAATCGTGCCATTACACATCGTGTCGTCGCGATAATAGGCTCATTTATGCGAATAATAACTAATAAGATGGATTTATTGTGGATGTTATTGTGATATTATTTTGTTTGCGATGATCCAAAGAATAGACTCCCACGTCAGTCGCGCGCGTGTGTGTAGTCGACACGAGGGCCAAGGAAAACTAGTCGTTTATAGTTTTAATCGAATTAAAGACATTTTTTTTTCGTTAACTGTGACCACGAACGTCTTGAAGGCCGAATAATGGCGTATAATGCCTGTCCGATTTAACTTATTTGATTTTGAATTAAATTATGATTTTTAAATGTACTCATCAGAATATCATAATTTTACACTACCTATTATTGTACCTACGTTATTTTATTTATCACACTTCAATGGAATATTATCGTGGAAATGTAAAATTAATATGTCTTTATATCTATTTAATATGTGTAGTAAAATATTTCGAGTTATTTTTATGAGATTATATAGACGGTAAATACGCTTAAATTCATTATAATATGTAAATATCGAATAAAATACTTTTATAAAAAGTAAAAACCATATAGGAATGAACTATACAGATAGGTAGGTACTTACTATATATACTATAAAATATATATTCTAAAATATAAAATATCTTTTCTTGTATTCCATTTATTTTCTTATCTAATAATATAATATAATATATTATATACGATATCTTAAACGGATTACGTGCAGGTTAATATACAATTATTACATCAAAAGTTGCAGTTTTTCATAGTTTTAATTTTTTTTTCGGTGTATTCTCAGTAGACTACCTAAAATAATTTGGTCTGTGATATCAATTAAAAAACATTGAACGAAACGATCATAATTTATATGTGTTTAATTTATATAGGTACATAACTGACGATTACTTATCTCTGATTGGTTTCTGATTGTAATATTTTATGGAGTCAAGTTGAAAATGTGGTTTTTATTTAATTTTTCTTAATTGACTATAAGTAATTAGATATTAGGTACTTAGTACTTAGATAATTCTAATTCTAATTATACCTTATTGTATTGCTAATCTCCTACTTAACGTACCTAGATCTGCGCAGAATTTTCAATCAACCAACGTGTTACAAGAAACTTTTGAAAAAATTAAAAGTCGTTGTTATTGACTAAAACACTGTCGCTTATGATTTCTTCGACCCCTCTCTAGCTAGAATTTAAGAGTTTATAACTGTAACCACTTGTTCGTCTCGAAATCGTCATCCATGACACGGTTCATAGTGCTAAACTATTTTGGTTACAAATAAATTATTGTTAGAAAATAATTTTTCATAACTTTCTAATATAATATAGGTATTAATGGCTTGCACAGGGGTTAATCTAACAGGTACTTTTTAAATTTAGATGGAGCACAATAATTTATTATCGTCTGTATAAAACCATCTAACAAGTTGTGAAACGTAATAACGAAATAGAATTCAATCTTTCAAATTTTAAATTACATTAAATTGTGAACTTAATGCCTCAACGTCAATTGAAAATCGTGTTCAATTAGTATTTTGCGCATTGTAGACCTGGCCAAAAACTGTGCGGAACGCCTCTAATTTTATACTCCACCGCATGTTTTGTGAATGTAATTTTCTACTAAATTTCGATTTATTACATGAAGTAATCTCTTCAAGTGCACTCAAATAAAGATCAAGTATACAAATTGTTATTATTATTGGTTTTTTTTTTTTCATAATCGAATTTGCCGTGGAAACTTTAATGTTGGTCATAATAATTACACACGCGTGAGTTATGCGATACGAACCACCATGCATGTCTTTAACGTAATAAGTCATAACGAGAAGTATAAAATAATTAATATTTGTTTGAGAAACTTGGTCGTATATCATGATGTGGTTTCCGAGTACCCACTTACTCAATATGATATATATCATAATTCTTAGGTATAGGTACTATGTTTAACTCGTTTAAAATTTATTTCAAAGTTTAAATTGCACAGCTATAATAATTTGAGCGTATAAGTTACTGAAAGTGTTTGATCTTGAAACTTAAAAAAATGTTAAACTATACCAATAAAATAAAAGTCACACTCAGCGTTTTCGCGAAAATTCTCAAACTGCGGTTTACGTCAAACTCGAGTTTTCATATTGACGATTATTATAATTTATAGGTCAGTGCGTTATAGTTATAACTAGTATACAATCGATGGCAGGTTGGTATGAACAATAACATTATTGTAGAGCTTGACTTTTCACCGCTTTATAGATTGACATTTTTTTCGCCATCATTTTGGAATTGTTCTAGATTGCGTAATATTTATTAAACCAATTTTTCTCAAACATAGTACTGTATTAATGTTGAAATAACATCATGCGGTCACACTGCGGCAGATAATCGTTGGAGTGCCGTCTTAATAACGATCGCGGGAAACAACCGACGCGAATATGACGTATAAATATATAATTGATATCATTATAATTTGGCGGCGTAGGTATATGCGACCGACGTTCTCAAATCATTTTTGGCACCGCGGTCTTTGAGGGTCATCATCGTATACGACCATATAGATTATAAAAACATGGATAGGACATAATATTATTAAACGTCTTATCAGTGGTGATCAAAGATTACTATTACTACTAAGTTTAAGCCCAAATCGAGAATCGGTTATCAATTCGTATTATATAATATACACAATAATATAATCATATTGTACAAAAATTTAAGCTAACGGCCTCAGTTCGTTATTACTTAACGACCGCAAAAACATAAAACATAGTGGCCTCAATATGCGATGTCCATAGGCGCAACTAGGTTTAAAATTCTTGGTGGCCATACGCCCACCTAACAAAATTAATAAAATTAAAATAACTCATATGGGGTTTATGCATAGTTATGTCTAAATCGATAACGGGTATTTTACAGTCGCCAAGCCCCCTCAGTCGCGCCACCGGAGAGATGTCCCATCCACGATTTTATCATCCGTTTAAACGACGGGACAGTCGGGGGGGGGGGGCACCGAGCACAGTCGCCGTTTTTACAGGTTACGAAAGACTGATAATACCGATTAACGCGTATAATATTATTTTATACACGGAACGTCGCCGGCGCTCCGATGCGAGCAACTCTAAACGCCGTACGAAATCTCAGTAAGTAACGGACGTAATTCTTGTAGACTATTACACAATATAATATAATAATATGATGGTTTCATGTATCCGATCGGCGATCGAGTGTTTGAGTGTTTCGCCACCGTAATATTTTTTCATTCCGTTTTTTTTTCTCTGCGCTTTCTCCGTGTAATATATTTTTCGTTTCGTATCTGAACGCGTCGTTCTAGCGATAACAACGCTTTCGGCCGAGAACCGTTGATGTTTGACGGTGGGTATCATTTTTAGTACCCCGCCCCCTCCACTCGTTATTAGTTTTGTTGATGCCATAGCCGACGTGCAAATCACCCGATATGTAACTAATAATAATAACAATAACAATAACAAAAATAATATACGTTGTCGTTTATACGGCGATTCATGAAGAATCTCACCCGCTTCTTTCCACAATAATGCGCAGATTTTTAAATATATTTAAAGACAATATTATTTTCAAATTCTGGAAATTGTTTGTCATACTTAAGGAGTATCATGTGGAGATATAAACTTCTCTTTTTCAAATGAACCCCCCGTGCTTCATTTCTACAGTAAATTATTTAGCGGATATTTTTTCTGATAATGCTGGCATATCAAAAATTAAAATTCATAAGAGTCGTTTTTGAGTTATTTAATTTTTCGTACTAAGGGATAATCGGTCCATGATAATGTTGGGTTTGGAAGAATGGGGACTAAAGTGATTTGAATATTTCATTAGCTAATTAATATTAATTTATCAACATTTAAAATTAATAAAAAAAATCCAAGTATAAATACTAGATGCAATATTATCATTTATCACGTGTATTTTATATTTTTGTAAAACCATTTATAAAAATACATTTTTATCTTTAGTATAAACATTTAATAACCGAGAAACTATTCATTCAAATTTTGATTTAGGTACAAAAAAAGAAAATTAAAAAAAAAACAACAATTAAATAGTTTATAGTAAAAAGGAGGAGTTCTCATTTGAAAATTTTGTATCGCCACAATGACACTCCTTATAATATTAGCACAACAAAATCTCAAGTATTTAAAAATATAGTCTTTAAGTGTGTCTAAAAATTCCAAGACTCAGGATCTAAATAAATTTATTATTAAACATTAAAAAGGTGTTGAGCATGCGTCGTGAATCACTCCGTAAAATACTGCTGCTATTGCATTGACGACTTGCCACGACTTGCTGCAAATCGATTTCAGAGGCATTTCTATACGCGAGTATAATATCTCACGGTGGAACTTTGACTCCGGACATTTGTCCCGGCCATATAGGTTTATATTGCTCTGATATTTGTTTCCTTCGTCCGCGTTTCGGATTTGTTTGAAAATTGAATGAAGGTTCCATCGTAGTGCTACAGCGTATTATACTACAACCACCATGCGACTAAACGTTTATTCTTTTTTTCCCTACGGCAGTGATGAAAACTATTACAACTTTTAAAAGTTTCATAACTATAGCTGTAAAGTTCCATAACATGTCAATATAAAATAGTTTTTGTTCAATTCCTCTTCATATTACAACTTACCCACGCGATTTAGATCGTTGAAATAATTTATTGAGTGAACTATTGGAGTTGCCAGAAATAGGTTGAGACCATTTCTATTTTGTTGAACCAATTAGTTGCCCACAGGCTACAACTACATACAAGTGATACAAACTAAATACTAGGAAATATAAGTGTGCGAGATTACTGATTAGTCACGACGGAAAATACATTGTCCATTATTTCCGTGACTTATTAACAACCACATTGACACCGTTGAATAATGAATAGTAATTATGTAACTGATGTATTTAGATTAAACGCTTTTTATATCAAGATAATTTAACGGTTGTTTAATCCTTATGAAAAACAAATTGTAGGAAACATATATTAAATAATGTTATATAGTAAGCTAAATATATAAATTGTATAACTCTATTAAATATAGAATGCCACTTCAATTTCAAACTTAAATTTATCAATGTTTTATTATTGTGAACAACGTATAAACACAAAATAATAATAATTATTACACAAATCATAAAAGTATTTAAAAAAAAAATCTTAAACATTCAATATGTTATTTTTATACTTATATCATTTTGTTTTGGCTGTGGACATATTGAGTATAATATTATTTTAATTTTTTATCGATCATTATAATATATAAATTATTGCTGCAGTATACATTTTATGATATTTAAGTTTATATTGTAGGTACTACGCATATAGAATATATCACAGTAAAATTATAAAGCTGTATGAAAGTTTTTCTCAGGCTTTTCAAAAGGCATCAATCCGTCCCTGTCATTAAGCAACTCTAAACTTTTGTAAGGGTGGTGCACCTGGATCTATGCATATATAGTAGGTACGTTTCTTATATAAATATTTATTTATATAGAGCAACTATACATTTTACCAGTAGCTAAACCATTATTCTAAAATGTTAGTTTCGAGTTTTAAACTTTATGTTCTCGGGAAACATTTTCTTTCTTGAATTTTAAAGTTTAACGTATTGTTTGTAATCTACTTACCTATTGGAATATGATTACAAATCTAACAGAATATGTCAAACAAGTTCTGGTAACAACGTCATGACTTTCCTCGTACAGTATGAATATTGATAAAAAAAATGAACGTAGTTTTAAAACTAAATCTTTAAAACTTAAGCTAAAGGAAGAAATTCCATTTATATTTATCAGTCTGAATTTAATAAGACGATGTAATGTGTATTTATTACTCGGAAACTCATAAATTTCGTTAAATATAAATGAATTAATTCTTTTCTTAAGATTGCAATAATCAGGGCAAAAAAAAACACTCAAGTAGGAATATAAAATATTGAGTGCTCGTAAATGTTCACAATTATTATTATCGTGGATTTATTATGTCATATTTTATATAATGGTATGTAATATGTATATATGTATATTATATAGTTGTTATGCTGGGAAATATTTATTATACGTTCGAAGTCTCCATTTTGCCATTCGACTATGTTATAATATGTAGTAATTGTCATTTGATTTATTTACTGTATAAAATGAATGGAATGAAAAACGTTGGTCATGGCTGGAAAACGTTAAAACAATTTTTTATTTGTTTTGTTTTACACAAAAAAAAACGAATCATTGGTGGTTAGGGCTCATGCAGTTTACGGTGTACCGTTAATGTCATAACATTTTTAGCATACCGAATTATGGTATACTAAAGTATTGGTAATCCAGAAAATGTCAATGATCGTACCAGAAAAATTAAAACACTACCTACATGCACTGAAAAATACCAAAGATACTAAGATACAGTGTTATAAAGAAAAAGTGAAGAGCGTGTAAAGTATTACTCAAACAGGTAAGACTATTTTGTCACGTCACTTACTTTTTAAGTATTTCAACATGGTATTATTATAAATCTAAGTACTTGAAAATGTGTTTTAAGTAGATTTTAGAAACTGTCAAGTATTTAATATCATACGTGTTTCAAAGAACAAACTACATTTTATAATCGAGAACACTTTAATAACGCAAAATGCTCCGTCATTCGACATAGTACCTTTCCGTAAAAAATAGTGTACCTACAGCGTAAAAGGACGGTAGTACACCTAGCATGTATAACAGGATTTAACATAATTTAAAAATGTATTTTTGTACAAGTATTTATTTTATTTATGGAAGAATAAAATCAAATTGAAAATACATTATGATTACGGCCTTTCAAATACTACCTATATGTATAAACATTTTTTTAAATTATTTTCTTTTTATATTACTGATATAGGTACGTGGGAAATCTTTATATTTACATCGATGTCTGCATACAACAGACATTTCATTATTATTCATTATTTATACAAAACATGGTCGAGGTGGTTGGGATAATAAATTAGTTTAAAAATAAAAAAATTTAAAAACGATAACATTTGTTATTCGTTTGCTTGAAGAATCGGAGTTAACGATAGTATGGGCGAACGGAAAATGGACTGGAGAAACATCAAAACAACATTCGTGAAATATATCATTTTGATTTGTTAACTTTTAAAAAAAATTTGCTTTTATTTTCTTACAATGATTTCGGAACTGATAATATTATGTGGTTGGGTCAAGTTCATGGACGTAGTTTTGTCACCGTTTTATAATCGTTCGATACAGAAAATTTGCGTTTAGCAGACATAATTTTGTTTTGTTATATTTAGTATAAAATATTTGAGTTGGCCTATCAGTTTTTACCTATCAAACGTAAAGGTGTAAGAACATTACTTGTGTTTGAATACATCAGCATTTTACAATATTTAAATTTCTAAATTAATTATGACCTACTCATAGGTATGTAAAATATTGAAATTTAAAAATCGATCAAAATATTGTTAACAATCATCATGATATCATCAAACTCAGATACATTTCTTGCCTTTAAATTTGATAATATTCACTCTAATATTTAGGCTGACAACACTAAGTCGGTTTGCTTGAATGTAAAGATGCTGTCTTGTACGTTAGTATGACGGAGTCAATACACTCGCGGGTGTGGTGTCCTCATCACCACAATTCTGTGAAAATAATAATATGTAGGTATACTTACCCTACACATATATTATATTATATAGGTGTACCGATTAAAACCGTTTGGAGCAAGTTAACACATAAAATATTGAAAACAAGTACGTTATATCAAAATAAGTAGGTACACGTATGGTCACCATAATTATTATTATTATTACCTACACGATAATGTATAACGCGTATTTTAAACGAATTTATATACGTGCGTCGTTCGATTTTCGTATCGTAACATATCGACGAAAGAAAAATACACGCCCATCCATGATAGGTGCATATCGTAAGCTCCATGTATAATATGTTATTATTTATTATTTTATTTGCCTTCGAAAACGCGTTGCACCCGAGAAAGACTTGGAGGCATTTTACTATAATATTATTATTACCATTATTAAACACTCCGCGTGAAGTGCGTACGCCGAGCTTCTCTATAATATATTATATATTTTTATTTTTACCAATCGTCTTTAAGTATTCCATAAAAAAATGTACGCGTGTAGGTGTTACGTATTAAACACACTGCACATTATTATTATAATAATACATGAATGTAGTATAGTTAACAGTAAAACACAACGAACGATAATTTAGTTCAATTGGCGAGTTAGTCACTATAATGCCACGACATATATTATATTATAATAATATAGGTTTTATCTTAAAACAAAAACTACAACATGATCATTCCGGGGGAGACGTTTTGTTTCTTCCCGTGGAAATAGTGTAGAATATAGAATATTATAACGTTGATAATAATATGTGGGCTCTTATTTGAACGGCGTTTCTTATAATTCCTTCGCTGCTCCAATCGTATAATTAAATTAAATTAACCAAAAACTATACGCACCGTTAAAGCGTGATAAATTAAATATTATGAAATATGAACGTAATATTGTGTAGGTATTAATTATTAATATTTCGTTTGGTTTCTAACCGAGTCATCTATATGATTCAACCATCACAACTTTATTCTCGATATTTAGCACTCGCCGACAAAAAATACTTATAATAATAATTTACGAAAACTATGATGGAACTAGCTCTGTTGTGAAGAAAGTTTCATGTGTACCTTGTCATTACTCATCGAGTAGGTCACTGTAATGGGTGTGTTAAAAATGAACTCGATTATTATGATTATTATAATTCCATATGACACAATTTGGGCGTTGATAAAAATTTAAGATAAAGCTAAACAAAATAGAACTAATAGATAAACATATAAATAATCATCACAAACAAAATAAATAAATATATAAATAGTTAATAAATAATAACTAATACAAGAACCAGGTATATAACTAAAAATGAATTCAATGATAAACCATCAAATAGGAAAAACGATTCTGAGCGGATTCAGCTAATTTTATTAAGGACATTTTAAAAATCATGTCTAGTAATGATAACAATATTTAAGGAACAATTTCAAATCTTTACTATGATTCATTTTTGATTTACAAAAAAAAAAAAATTATCATGCCAAAAATTGGTTTTGTTTAAAAATCCCGTTCATTAATCTGACCCACCAAAATAGTGCAATTTTTTTTTTAATCCATGCCATGATTTTGCAAGTTATTTGCTAGTATTTTTAAGTCTGTTATTAGAATTTTCAATTCAAACGTTCACTGTAAAAACAAAAAATTTAAAGTTGGGCCAACTTCAAGCATATGATTTTTATTGTTCCAATAGGTTACATAGTTTGGCTCAAAAAACAATTTAAAACAATAATCAATGTAAAACTAATACGTGTTTAGCTGATCGGAGTCTAAAAGTGATATTATAAACATTAAACGAAAAAAAAAACTCTTTTTCTGATAAATCCTTGTGCCGCATATTTGGGAGTGTCTGGAAATTATGTTTGATAAACAGCCGAATTTATTATAGTGTATACACACTTTAACCGTGTATGGAGATCAGTTCGATGATGATGGACTGGTATAATTACCGGAAAATAGTTAGTTACCTGCAGTAAGTTGTTTTGTACTTGAAGTGTATAACATTATATATTGCCATTGCATCATGATGGTTATAATAATAATAATAATAATATATCTATCATTCGTTTTGCAGTTAATTCGCGTTACGTATTTATCATAGGTACATTATATATATTATTATTATTATTATTTAGCATGCTGGCATACCTTTATGCCTCGCCGTCGACGCATTGCAATAAGTAACTATATTTCCGTTTTCTGCAGCCGCCGTTTGATTTGTGATTTCCTCTGTACTATAAGGTTCAAGATTCGGAATTTATTACACCACAGGCGTAACAAACACGATACAGTACAATATATAATAATATGTGTGCCATGGTCGTTCACACGAGAAGGAGCTCACGTTTTGACATTTTGTCAACCCACGAGTATTTTTGTGCTTCAAATGTTTAATTGTTTTCCGGGCGCGACGGACTCGAAAACTGCGCCGAGAGACCTCTCCAGAAACAATCCTTTATAAAGAGAAAAAGAAAAAGTCAGAAAAGTTTGAGCACGTATCAAATGCGTTTTTCGTGTCGTCGTCGCAATACATGTACCGTTTCCGGACTTGGAAGGTCAGTATTCTCGAAAATGATTCAGACGATAATATTGTAACGGCAGCGATTCCAGGATTTTGAGTTCCAAAAAGTTCGCAGCATAACACGCGTTTCGGTTAATCCGACTTTTTCTTCTCTCGGAGTGTATTTATTTATATTCACGTGGCGTGAATAATATAGACAGCAGTAACGCTGTCGAATAATATGTATATTCCCGTTTAGGAAAACGAACCCTGTTCCGATTGCGTTTCTCTTGTCCTAATCCTACTCGGTGCAGAGGACGTAAACACACGTAATATGTAAATTAAAATCGTTACTGTAGGCACGTATCCAATTAGCCTCAGGTAACTGGAACACTTACACGAGTGAAAAAAAAATAATCATTAACATTTCGTACCTAAGCGCTGTTTTTGTACATATCATCGATCGTTTTTCCATATATAGCTGTATTATATATATATATAAAAAAATAAGTCCAGCGTATTACGCGTTCCATCTGAATAATTATTAATTTTATCGTACAATATATTATTATAATGATTTAATAAATTAATAATAATGATTTAATCAACGTTTTTATATTTTATTTTGTTTTAAATAAGGAAGAGATCGGTGTGGATTATGACTCACGTCTCACACTGCTATCTTCGAGAATTACCTTGGATTATTGAAATGATTTTTCAATCGATTAAACACAAAATGTGTCGACATGATATGGGACGCGCAGTATTTCAACTAAATGCATTTGAAAATTCGATGGTAAAAAGTTCAGAATTCCATTTTGTCTAGTCTTGAAATTATATTCTACACTAAAATTCTCTTGTTGTTCATAACACATAATACAAATTATATGTGAAGTACTAAAGTTCCACATCATACTATAGTAGAGGTTATTTTGATTCATTAGAATGATTCAATACCCAGAGCTCATATGATAGTGATAATGTGAGTATTTGAAAAAACTTATACTTTTAAAAGAGAATAATATTTTTGAGATACGTGATTAATATTACATTTACTATAAATATGCATATTATAAATTATTTGGTGTAATTATTTGCATTTTGGATTTTCAGTGCTTAAATGTTATGTATTTTGTCCATCGCTGCAGGTTGACACACTATACGCATGTTTGTGAGATATTTAATAGACATTATTAATTGTATACTGCGCATGGATTTTCTGCACAATATTTAATTTTGGTGCAAATAAACGCGACCACGCGTTGTATATATATTTGTATGAATTGTCTGTACGATCATAATAACGAAATAAATCTTTCAAGCTCACTGAGTACTTAAGGTTCGGGTGATGGGTAATAACTCGGAATAAGACTTTACGATCCCTAAAGAAAAAGGGAAACCTCAGTCTGTCTGATACGAACTCACTTGGTTGCCAATTCGCGTGTTAATTAATTTATATATAGGTACGACGCAGCGTAATGCCATTAATTATTTGCCTTCTCGTAGATTAGGAAATGGATTTTGCTCTGCTCAAAACCAATTATCAAAACATTTTCATCGAATATTAAGCTTAACAGTTGGTCGTTATAAAACCTTTGGGTGGTGTGCAAAAGCGTTATCCAACTAAGAAACATGGATGCATTATAGTTTACCTATATGTGCTGTGTAATTTTAAAATGTATAATTTGTTTTTATATTTTAAGATAATAATATAGTACATAATATTGTATGTAAATGTTGTATACCTACCAATATCTATGTACCAATTTTGTTGGTTCGTACAAGAGCGTAAAAATATGTATTAAGCTTTAAAAAAATGCCATCAGTACATAAGTTTGAAGAAATCCAGTTAAAATTGATTTTGATTTAAACATTTATATTTTATAATATTACAAATAATATATCGTATCAATTTTTTTATTTTTACGTATTTATTGGATTACACGTATCCTGGTAGTATAATAATGAGTACCTAGTATTTAAAACAAATATTTTCTTTATACCTTCAACTTTGACCATTATGAGATACGATAATCAATTTAAAATAATAATTATTGTAATACGGTCGACAAATAAAGCAAAGTATAATATATTTTCTCTTATTATGAAAATAAATGATGTATAATATTCGGAACCGACTTTTATTAACCGAAACGGTTTTTTTTTTGCAATATTGTGCAACTTCAGACATTTTCCATTAAATATTTTCAGTATATATCTATACACGAATGCAAAACATATTTGAACAAGTACGAAACTTTACTCTAAGAAAAGACGTTATTTTTTTATGGCAGTGTATTTAGTTTTGAACGAATCGTGAAATTAATTTCATCGGAAAGAGGATTAATTGAGCGAGTTTTTTGAATCTTAAAACTGATGAATAATAATAATAATAATAATAATAATAAAACGTTTCGATTAATGTTATGACAACGCGGTATGCGTATTATGACCATCAGAGCATTCGGTATAAGATGACAGGCATACACTAAAAAGACGTCGGGAATTTTTCTTTTACAAAATTATAAATCTTCTTTCGGTTTCTAAGGTTTGTTTCTTAATCGGGTTTAATGCATACCTATAATATTATAACGTATATTATGATATAGATACATCATATCAGACGAGCCGTTAATATTATCATAATGCGTTACGTATGTGAATACTATCTCACGTTCGGTTCAAGTAAGTTTAGAGCGAAAAATAAGGGACGTCGAGAAAAAAAATTAAAATACAGTATCAATACTTCCATAGGTACACTGCACAGCCTACATAATATTGTAATCAATGACTCGGCGTGTCGTTCAGATTTACCGTAAGTCGCGTCTATGTCCTTTCACCGTATAATATTATAATATTCTCGTCGACCATTGATCATATTGATATTATAATAATGTTATAATAATATAATCATAGCACTACAACTCTACTATATTATATTCTTTACTATATTATGCTACAACTGCAGTAATTAAAACGAACGATCGATTCTCGGGAACACGTCCGTTCGCTAATATGGTAACGACCGAAATCTCAGTACCGGTTAATTATTTCAAGGTCGACCGAGTATTTCATTAATATAAAATAATAATATAATGGGTAATAATAATATTATAATAATACCGTCCGCCGAAGCAACCTAACCTATTTGCGCTCACTATAAGGTGTCGATAGGTGGATATTATTATTATTATTATTATCATTTATTACGAAATATGTCGTCCGACCGACTACCCACCTCACAACGTGTCCGCTGTCATAGATATAATGTTATTATTATTTATCTTCTCATCGATATATAGCCACCGCCGCCGCCGTCGCCGTTAAGCATATATTATTGTGTTATATAACATACATATTTTTTCTTTATACAATGCCTACATCCGATTGCTCTAATCAATAATTATTTTTTGTCAAATTTAAGCTTTCTTTACAGAAAATTATTTATTAGAAAATTGTTTAGAAAACGTTGATTAGTTTGACAAAATTTGAACGGTTATAAAATAGTTTCTATAACCTATGAAAATGTTTCATGATTTCAGGAAATTAAGAATACAATATTTTGTTCATATAATATTTTGTTGCAAGTATTTAAAACAATAAAATACCTAATGAAAAATAACTTCTTCTTTTATGGTAAAAACACAAAAATGTACCTACGTGCGTAAAGTACCCCCACCCCATATTGTAATACTGATTTCAAACCTTCACCAATATTTTGGAACAAAGTTTTTCCTAATTTTGAATTCATTCTTTTCTTAGAAAATAATTTTTTTGGTAAGGGAGTGGCTATAACCTCACTTTTTCCTACCTTGGAACTCAAATCTCCATCAATATTTTGAACTTAATTGGAATAAATTGTAGCCAATTTCAGGCACGTCAAAAATGTATATTATATTACACTGTTTTCAACATTTAAGTATAACCATTCTGTATAATAGTTAACGGTTTCAGGTTTTCGACTGAAATTCAAATGATTTCGGGACAGCGTATACAATTTTAAAGTATGAAGCAACTATCGCGTGTAGAACGTTTAGGCATATTGATATGACACTCATAGGTAAATAGGTTCATGTATGCAAAAGTATGTGATATAACAATATATAAACAAAACAAATCTGTAATATTTTAAATGAAAAATAAATCATAATAATGATAGGTTAATATTATTTATATTTTCCGACTCATAGTATATTGGCAATATAAAAACGTAAAACACTGAACATTCAAATGTATTCAGCGGATAGTTTCATTGTAAGGCAATCAAAATGTCTAATTATTATGTAAACCTACATAATTATTAATTAGGTAATTATATAATTAAAACAAAACCAAATTGGTTTAAAAAATAATTAGCTTTATTATATGATTTAAATATATAATTAAAGGTTACCGTTTGTAAATTAAAATTTTGTGAAACTGAAGCTGTTCTATATAGATGAGAGGGATTATCCAGACTTAAGTAAAATATAAGTTCTACACTTATAGATTATTTAAATTTGTAGAGATTTTAACTGATTTACATGAAATTAATCGCTTTAAACTATACTAACTCTCTTCAATGTACATACCAGGTACTAGCTAGTTTACATATTTTATGAAATATAATTTTACGTAAATTAAACTGAAGTAAAAATAGTTTACTGATTATAATATTGTGTTATGTTTAATTATGTTTTAAAATTAGTTATTCATCAAAGTTTTTTTTTTTATATTTAATGTTTTTTAAAAACAAGCCAACAGTTGTTATACTGTACCTGTTGTTGATTTTGTGTACAGATATTGTATATATAAGAAAAATAACATAAGTTAAAATTTGATAAACTGATATCAAGCCTTACATAAAAACGTACCTCTACACAAAATTGCAAAGCGGATAAATGATTAAAGATGTATAACATGCAACTACTTTTGTAAGAAACATATTAAGTAATTTAGCTAAACTAAACAACATTAGATGATAAAAAACACATACCTGTTACGATTTAAACTAAACAATTATTTAAATCAATTTAATGATTTACGACATAAGCTTATAATTACTGTAAAAATTAATTTATTAGTTTCATTTAAGAATAAATCTATTATGTACTGACTTATAAAACGATTTTCCTCTATTAAAATAATTTATTGAAGGGTCAGTATTATAGAGTAATAGTTCTAAACAAATTTAAAATTAAAAACAAAATTATAAATATTATAAATCATAAGTTATTGTAGGCATTTGCAGTTGAATATATATTTTGTTTTTACTTAAAAAAATATTAACTTCAAATCTTGATATTTTTTCTCTTCTTCTTTTACGGATCCGCATAATATCCACATAACAATAATATATAATATAAATTAAAATATTATTACCTAGTAGATGTGTCATAGTACACATATAACTTACTGGAGTATTTAGAGCGTATATATAAAAATTCCACGTAAGTTTAGATTACATAAGATACTTATTATTATGGATATCATATGATATAATACAGCACGCATCAATCTTAAATGAGTGTTTTAATAAGCCTGTAATTAATTCAATTATAATATAGAGTGTATTATATTTGTAATATAGGTATAGTAGTGGAATCGGAAATTATAGAAAGCAATTTTATATCTTTTTTTATTATAATTTAAAACACAATATCCGTTGCTAATTTTTCACACATAAAATAGGTATGTATATTGACGAATGACGCAAAGTAATTATTAATTTCTAACCACAGAAAACGACTTTCCGTCCTGTAAAGTGGACATGACGACAATGTAAGGCGCAACGGAGTTCAGTGAAATCACGATACGCATGCATACCATTATTGGTAGTTTTATACGACTGCAGTCTGCAGGAATACCGCATAAATGTTCGGGTAATGAGGGGGTAAATGGATGGTCTATCATAAAATCATGGGCTGTAATACTAGTAAAATTTTACAGTACCTATATCCGTGCAGGACCATCGCGAACCCACAGGAATCAGAAGCGCCCATAAAAGGATCGCACGCTCCGGGCACAGTGCTATTTTACAGAGTGTCGATCAGATTGGCTGATCGACGATACAGCCCATCTGTTCGATGCACATTGTACACATAATACTAATATTATAGAGGTTCTTTCTTTCTTAACCACCCCGCCATAACTGATATATTTTTTAAATTGTTCTTACACTTTTATGGAGAGTCCGTCCGGTATGTTAGACACATTATTTATTTTAATTGGATTGCACTGTAAGATCGTCGATTTATTATAACAGAGCGCAGTAGATATGCATTCAACTGTGGAGTGTACGATTATAAATACCTACAGTATTTATACTGTTTAACATGTACAACTTAATGCCATCAAGACCAAACTGTTGCAATGATGCATGTCAGACTCAACTCACCATATTTTAGGAACAACGGAAATATAATTCATTATAAGATGGTGATTGACAATGAATGTTAAACGAATAAAATATTTAATTCAATATGATATTATACTTACACTGTTTATTTATTTATTATTCTCAAAATATTGAATAATTTCGTTAAATATTTGTTAAAATATCTTAAGTTATCTACTTAAGGTTGTTGGACAGTTTAATTTAATTTTAAATACTTGTATAGAACAAATCAATATTATAATTAATGCGTTTGGATTTTGTATAAACGACGCACGAAATAAGTAGCTTATTAAAATATTAAATTGCGACAAATAACAGATTCTAGAAAAATATCTCACCATATTATGATATGCGCAATACACAATACACATACTTACGTAAAATTACATAAATCTCACTTCGAAAGATCGCTTAGAACATGTAGTAATAGGTAATTATGTAGTCGAATATAAATTGCACGAAATCGAGTCAAGGAAGGATAAATGATCGACATAAAATTTAATAGAATTGTTAACATTTGAAAAATCTAATTAGTCAACAGATGTTTAGAATTAGATAATGTAAACAACTTAAATAATAACAGTTTTAAATATGTTCAGCTGAAATGTAACAATAATACAAATTTTAATATAATGCAGACAATACAGTACACATAGGTGAGGTAGCAAAACGAGTTTGACGGGATTGTAATTCAACAAAAATTAGTATATATATCATTAAAATCGACTAACTGTAAGGTGTTACACATTTTCTCGTACTCGTTTTCGAACGATTTTAATCACCAACGGCAGCGATCACTTTGTTCGAAAATATTGAATATAAGACAAAATAACGACGATAATGTGACTACAAAACATACATCGAAGTGGAAAGTCTTGTAATTGATCGCGTTACAGATAGAGGCCGTCTGAGTTCGTTGTATCGTACATTATACTAATAATAATGTATTTATTGGTTTATAATATCCATCCGTTGCTACCGATCTGTAATAAACCCAAAAATAGTTGTTAAATTGTGTACGAGCAATATGAATATAGTTTGTTCTGAATATTAAGCGTATAAAGGTAAAACACACTTCACCGATGGTAACATAATATTATTACTACTCAGCATACATTATCTTAATATGAGAATAAAATAGGACTTCTATTAAAAAAGTCCAAAAAAAAACATCATACCAGTATAACACCATGCATCATTGCTAGGCTCGTATAATATATAGAGGTAGAACACTTAGTTTATTTTAGAGGGTAGGCACACCACTTGACTGTTCACTATACCTCTTATAGTGTCGATATTGTGTAGCTTATAAATGTATATGTAAATAATAACATAACAAATAAAATTAATAAAATAATAATAGTGCGCGTTATCTAAATAATTACGAAAGCTAATTAAAAATTATGTTATACAATTATTTATTTATTTATATAAGTAATATAATAAAGATATCGTGATCGCCATCGCGTTTCAATGGATAACTAAAAGCAGAGATATACATAATAATATAATATACGTTATGAAATTTTAAATTTTTGTAATACAGATGTAAGAAGAGTGAAGTTAGTTAATGAAACTAGGACAATAATTTGAATAAAGTAGTAAGTAGGTAGGTATCGAGGATTATTATTGTTAGGAATTTTAATAATATTGGTGATAGAGGCAATGGAGGCATATATGGTGGTTTGTACTGAGTTGGAGGAATGACGAGAGGAGACACCGCTGCCACATGTTTTATTTTAGGACTTTGCTTCACTGAAGGGTCGAAAACAGGGGGGAGGGGTCCCGGGTCTAGACTCCCCCCTTAGGAAATACCTATAATACCTATAATGGGTGGGTATACTACCAGGCAAACGATATGAAAAACGTTTCATAACGTTCTAACAAGTATGACCAGGCCCCCTTGAAAAAATGAGATACAGTTGTTTTTTTAAATATATACCTATATTTTCTACACAAGCAACTTCAACTTCGATATTTTCAAAAATGTTAGTGGGTATTTCCTGAAATAATGAGTGTATTACGTTAAATGGATTGCTCCGTATATTATATATAGGTAACAAGAAATTCTGGTGAAATAATAATGTCGTGTTTGCGTCTACGCCCACGCACCTACTTTCGGGATCCTAATCTGAAATCGTATATGCTTGAAGATGATCCCGTTATAAATGAAGTGTATTATTCACTATTCACCTCTTTATATCACTTTTAAACGATTAATTATTTTATTATTGCCAGAGGAAACTCGAATTCATATGATTTTCTTCCTAGTCGAATTAACTCATCAAAAATAATTTTGATAATGCGTAAACATTTAAATTGCATACAGTACCGGAAAAAAATACCTACTGTTAATAATAATTAAATATTAAGTCATATATCACCGTCCATATAATACGAGTAGCATGACGATAAACCCCATTTTATTCTAGCTGACTCATTTACTAACATTTTATAACATTTACCTACACGCGGACAGGTCAAAATATACTATGGTTTTTTTATTTTTTCCAATATTATAGGTAAAACTATGATGATTAAAAAGAAAATCGTAAATATCGAGATCAAGATGTCAGAATTAAACAAACAATTACTTAGGTACCTTCTGTATTTAAATTGTTTTCTGGTCTAACCGGCACATAATATCCCTTGTTTATTTTTACGGGTTTAAACTATTCATCATTACCCACGAAATGTATAATGTAGTTATATTCTATTATTATTATAGTACTATATTATAATCCTACAACCAATAAATAATTACCTGGATATTATTTTTTTTTTTTAATAATTTGTTTAAATAAATATATTCGTCCCTTTGACTCCGAACTCGATCGCTTAAATTGCATCGCCGAGTTCCCAATTTATTCTTTTTGATTTAATATGGACCTATTTAAAGAAATGAATATTAAGAAAACACTACCCATGCATGTGTTGTCTCTCTCTCTTACAGCCATACAGCATACCAAATTTGCGTTCATTAATTTCGATTGTGTGCTAGTTTTGTTAGGTATATTAATATTAGAGTCAATGGATCAACTGTCAAACTTGAAGGTAAGTCGATAAGGTAGTTATAAGTATTTTGTCACCAGCTTTTTTCGTATTTATATTTTTAAGCAAGATTTAAGTATGTACAATATTATAAATAATAAACGCTCATATCTAGCTTAAAAATGAAAATATAAAAAATATGGACGTTTTGCAGCACATGTTATAATGTTCTAACCGTTAACTTTGATAATAATTCACTCTTGTATCATTAAAACTAATAACACAGGATGAACATAGATGAACAATGGATAATGATGAATTCAAATTTGCCATGGCATACGAGTTGGTAGGACGGAGACAACACATGCATGGGTAGCGTCCTCTTGGCTATCGTTTAACAATTTTAAATAGTTTCAATATAATATTACATTTATAATATTTGGAGGGAATTTTATATTTGTAAAATTATTATTTTTACTTCAAAGCGGCTTAGAATAAAGCAAGAATGTATAACGAAATATAACAATAACTATGAAATGTATCATTGTATACATCCCGAATTAATATTAAACTCACATCATAATTCTTTTTAAATTATAGTAACGCATGTCTCGTCGTATAAACTTTTGTCGTGTTCCGTGTTTGTGTATTTTTTTACCGTTTAAACATAATAATAACATATATCACGTTTACACGAGAATCGTTAAATACGTCTCATCTTCAAACCACTTCAATATCAGCGGCCCCGACGCTTCTTTGCATAACAAAACCGTTACGCCAGACGCGCACGTCGTATATCATTTTGGTAATGTTATTCAGAAGTTTGATTATAATACAATATTATGTATAGTATACCTACCCATATCCGACTTATTTATTTTTAGATTGCATTGTAGTGATGTGAATGTTGATTGAATTTTATGGACAAGTAAGTTGAACAGTTGTCAGTTTTCATGATCAACGGCTAATACATTATACGGTGCATGGATAAAAGATAATAACACTTGAAAAATATACGCTGACAATAATAACGGTGCAACGATAAATAACTTTTAAGATACTATTTTACGGCATCCACCTACATTATAATAGCATCGATTCCGCCGGGACAAACTGTTTGAACCCATCGATTCCGCCAGCTACCAATTCACACTTTTGCCGGTCATTCTGCTGACTTCTTAACATTATAATTAATGAAAAATACATTCGAATTGATAATTTATTGAACACTAGAAACAGTAGAAACATATTATCACGTACATCAATGTATTAATATTGTGTACCCAATAACACAATATTACGCACAATTGTCACACCAAATCGTTTTATTTATATAATATATTACTAATCACTCAATATGTATTTTATATGTACCAAATTATTCTCAGATTTATAATTTTGTATATACTTTCTGTTCATAATCACTCTTTTTCGAGTCAATTTTAAATTAAAATAGGAATATAAATTAATATAAAAAACATTTTATATTATATTATTAATGGTGTCTAAGTTAATGAAAAACAATTGATAAAATAACGATTTATATAGTTGGCCATTTTTTTCGATATGAAAAACAGTAGCTCACGCTCAAGGTACCCAAACTTACAACTTTAAATTGGCGGAATCGATTGTATAATTAACTGTTGCCCTACATGGTGGAATATATAGATACTGGCGGAATCGATGTACCTTTGCGCCTAATAAAAAACGTACATCGGAATCGACAATATCCTCTATACTCCTATTCCTATAGTATATTGTTATTGTTTTGAACACCGTGTAGTTTCAGTACAATTAGTTTTGCTACCATATAGTACCTTAATACAATGTGGTAGAAAGTAGGTATAAATTATGAAACGATTGCAAAAATAATATACAAAATAAAATGTATCACGATATTCTAAACTAACCGAGATTTTTTGCAATTAATTTCATCCACAATCTGTTATTGTATTTGATAGTATTCTTTTACCTGCAGGTGTATATGATTTTAGTATATTAATGGTATAGGTAACATTTTTTAACTTTAAACAAAAAGTGCTTAATACGATGCAATTATAAATACATCCTTTTTGTTTTTAACAATTTAAATAGGGTCCAATTTCAAACATAAAAATATTATTTGTTCGACCAAAATATAGGTGTTTATTATCATGAAAAAAATATAGTACCTAGCATTATATCTATCTCAATAGTCCATATTCTACTATACGTCATACAGAATTCTAAATTACAAACAATCCGAATAACTACATAGGTCACTATATTTAAATTATATCGAATATATGCGGATCAAACTGGTTTACCTATTGATCACAAAAATAATATTCCTAAATACCTCAGTTAATTCTTAATATAATTGTTATATATATATTATATAAATAATGTATCGTAAAATTTATTTTCCAGTTTTTTTCTCCGTGATTTCATTAATCAATTAATACCTATTAAGTCGTCACTTCAATTTTGTTTATATTATTACGATATAACTTGAGTTGTTGACTTATTGTCACAAATGAATAGTTTCTATAAAATACAGTCGTGTTAGTATTGTACTATTGTGTTACAATAAAGTTTGATTTGTAAAAAAAAAAAAATCCATCGGAGACTTATATTATTCTTGTTTGGATAGTATGACTATAAAATGTTATTAAATGTAACGGAAAACATTTTCTAAGAAATAAAATCCATAATAACAAACACGGGATAACAATATTGATAAGTGAACCGGCTTATGAATTGTGCCAATATTAAATGTAATGGAAAACTTTACTTCCACATCATGTGTATGTTATGTAAATGTCTATCTTGAATAGTTTATATTGAATTTTATGCACTTGGAATTTTCGTTTTATATATTTTATGTATCAAAGTATCGGAGTGTTGAATTTAAATTGTCATTTTATATTATATGACGTATATTTTAGATGAAATTGTCAAAATATATATAGGTGTAGGTAGTTATTGGCTATAAAAGTGACATTAAATGAAGCAATAAATGTGAAAAAAAAATGTATTCATATTATTATAATTTAAGAGTAAAAGTTTGTATTATTTTTATAATATAAATTAGATATATATTAATATTATTTATTAGATTTAAAATTGTTGAGTATGAAGAAAAATAAGTCATTTGCTAAACATAAATAATAAGAAATTATAATAAGGAATATTCATTTAAAAATATTATCAAATCAAAATTTATATTTTGATGTACACAATTTATTTCATTAAATATTTTATATTATATATTTTTATTTATCTAATGGAAGAATGCTGAATGGCAAATGTTGTTTATAGTAAAAATTAAAAATGTTGAATGCCGGAAACATAAAATTGTTTTGTGAGTTAAACGATAAACATTATTATTCAAAAAATAACTATCATCATTATTATAACATAATATTATAGTGTAATTTAACTCGCTTTCAGTAGCAATCAACAATGATTTATAGGCGTTCATATATGTAATATATTGTACACCAATGTATGGTAAAATGTATAACAACTATAAATATGATGTCGACAACTCATATAATTTTCTATAACATTATGTACAATACAGATATTTTATTCAATTTTATTCGAATTTGACCTTTGTAGGCACAAATTTTAATTTTGGTTATTTACAATTTTATATTAGTAAATACTATTTTTGAACTGACTTGTGCTACGGAAAAATATAACTTTTCAAGTATAGAACTCTCGGCTTGGACATCTTCCCACCACCATCAAATCTCTGATATACAACGAAACTAAGATCGGGCACGGAAAGTCACGTCAGACAATAAATGGTACACGTCCGGACGAGTCTGGTAAATGTGAAAATTACATATTATATGACAAGAAAAAAAGGGAAAAACGACTAGCGTAATAATTTGGAAAATCGGCTTCGACGATAAATTTAATAACGATGTATATGTATAACTGAAATGGGTCAAAATTTCGATGTAGTATTAAGGTGGGCTTAAGTGACTGGTCAATTGTAAAACATAACAATTTTTTTGAATTGAAAGAGATTTATTATTTGAATTACACAATATAATATGATACCAATAATCGTATATTTTCATAATCCAGGTCAGCATATATTTTATTTATCAAGTGTTCCAAAACGATTGGAAAATACGCCAATATATATAAATTATATTGTACAATTAGTAATGCCAAATTATAATAATTAAAACTTCACGGTTGATTGATAGTGGAGAGTTGTTTTTAACTAAATAGTATATTGATTACAATATTATGGCTCCATCTATATTTCGACTTTAATATAGTTATGTATCTAAACACTTACAAACTAAATTTCAATTTTGTCATGAAAAATATTAATTTAATTAATTTACCATTAATTACATTTTTACTATTTGTTTATGCATATAATAGTACGTTATATAATAATTTAATCTTAATTCTATCTAGCTAAATACTTATTTTAATAGTTCTTTGATAGTTTGAAGAATAAGCCGTTAGTCGAACCATTCTCATATAGAGGGCTAAAGATTTATGAATATAAATATAGTATGATAATAATATATGCAATATCAAAATACACAATAAATTATATAAATACAATTTTTTTTAAGACAAGTATAGCGAAGTTAAAATTTACAGCAAATCTATTATAAAATATTACATTAAATTATACTATGAAATTCAGAAATTAAAGATTTTAACAAAAACAAAACTCCATAGGTTTTATTAATCTTTTTGAATTATAGATAGGATATTATATACTGATGTACCTATTATTTCCAAGCGATTATTTAAAAAAATACTATCTCAGAACTACTATCCCACCTTCTCTGTGTCTCGTGGCCGAGTTCAGATCATTATTTAAATATATATAGCAATATTAAAAAGTGCTTTATTTTTTCAAGATTTAAATTAAAATAACAATGCAAAAAATGGAACGAATACTCGTTAATAACATAAATAATATTGTGTCATGTGAATGTATGGAATCGAATAATGAACAAACGAAAGTTCTGTAGCTATATTGCCTATCTATGACTCCGTGTTATAATAATGTTATTTAGTATGTTAAATTATTACTAGAAATATGTTTTTTAAATATAACAAAAAACTAATTTAAATTTAAAACAGCAGTACATGTAACATCAAGCAATCAAAACATATATAGTCTTTCTACTAGTTAAATATCGTTTTTTGGTTGATGATTGAGGCTAATCTACCTATTTAAAATGTATTTTAAAATTGTTCAATTGGTTGAAATGACCAGATGGTTATAAAAGTGAAAAAGAGACTTTGATAAATGCATTATCAATACATCTGTCAACAATATATGTGAGTACTTTCTGGAATCTATGTTTGAAAAAAAACGTATAAATTATAAAAGCAAAAAAGGTCAAAATCAAGTTTATATACTTTTACATAATATACATTTGTATATAAGAAACATTTAAAATTATCTTTCCATCGTAAAAAAAGGATTAGCTTTTAAATTCTTATTCCTTTAACTTTTAAGTCTTTTTAAATAATTATGACTATTACAATTGAATTATACTTGCATTATTTCAACTACATGGCATTTATGCTGTAAATAGTATTTATAGAATACGATCAAATATGTACATTGTACATAAGTATACAACACAAAATAAATATAACATTTTCATGATAGAGGATATAATATTTTGTAGCCCAAATTCAGTTAAGTACTAAATTAACTAGAGGAATCGGGATCAAATCGTAACAGTTTATAATACATCTGGTTGTTTACTTTTTTCTTGTTAGGTAACTCATCTATTGTTTAATCTAGAGTTATTAATATTTATGTGTACAACCGCCATTATGGACATTGGTTTTATAAAATTATAACATAGTACAAGGTCACAATAATATGGTTACAAAATGTATTGCAATTTAACATTTTTATAAATAGATAAATAATTTTTATGTAAAGTAGACAGTTGTAATCTTAATACTAAAATTATCTAGGTATCGCTTTTACTCATTGCATTTGAAAAATAAATATTTACTTCTTCCGTAGTATTTTCTTACATATTTTTTCAACCTGTACAGACGAGAAACATGATGTAGAAGTTAACACAGGAAGTGTATAAAATATTTTTAATACATAATTGATATATGCTAGAAAAAATACTAGAGTTGCAAACTTTAATGACATTTATTCCAGTAGTTGGGTAGTTTCTACCCTTGTAAGTATTAGTTTCCATAAATGCAACTCAGCTTTTATAGTTTGTAATTTAGTATTAATATAAGACTTCCACTAAATAATAAAAATCTTCAAATACTCATTACTAAGAAGTAAGAACTCACTACAAATTATTATTTATTTAACCGTTGTCTAGTGACGTGTATCTTATATCACTTGGATAATTCTTATATAAGTTTCATTTTTATCAATTAAAACAAAACATCGATTGTAGTACCTATACACCTTTAAGGTAGAATTTAATTAATCGGTACCTTATGATAAAATATGTTAAAATCAGCTGCTTTTATATCGAGTATTGCGGATAAAAATATTAATAAACTAATAATAAGTTTAAATATAATATATTATACTTGAATTATAAATAAAAATAAAAATTTTAAGCATCTTCCTACTAAAATTATACAACTTATATCAATCCCACTAATACAAGGTTTAGTATGTTTTCTGGAACAAGATTGTTTTAAACCTTTAAACTTTGTGCCACGAATGAGTTTATTTATTAATAGTCAACAATAAAACAATATGTCTTTATATGGTTGGATTTGTATGTATATAAAAGTATGCTTTGTTTTAGTTAACAATGTATATACTATATTAATAAAATACCTTTTATTCATCCTAACTATTTGTAACTAACTAATTAATAATATAATATTCAATAGAATATTAAAAAGTGGCAGCATGCCTAAAAATGGTTTTGATGGATTGAAAACGTTGATGAAGTTGGACTTCACAATTTACTACATTTTTAACTGCATATGATTACTATTTACTAGTATATAAACAAACGTTTGCATTAATAAATGGTTGCTAAGATTATTTTATACTAAAATAACAAAACAAGGTATTTAAAATTTAAACTAGGTACTAATTAAAGTATTATAATATTAATTAAGTATTAAATAAAGCGTAAGTAGATAATAATTTTTGTTTATATTTTTTATTTCAATTTAATAACCTGGCCAACAGTGTAGAAATAATAAGCTTTTTATGTTTTTGAAAACTGAAACACGTTATAGTGCCAAACTGAATTTTTTAATAATTTGAAATAAAAATATAATGTAGGTATAGTAAAAATTAAAATTTACCTAATATTTATTTTTTGAAACAACGAAATTGAATATGGAAATTCAATCAATATAGATCATTCGAGAGTCGCCTTTATAAATTAAAAATATCCTTTTATTGCTTTTTAAATATCTAGTGAAAGAAGTTCCGTTAGGAAAAAAAAGAAACACTAAAAATAAATTTAATCATCATTGCAATGTGAATAAAAAATTAATATACAATTTTGATAGGTCATGTATCTATACGTTATAATTCTTGAAACATGAATTTTTGGTTGGTATTTTGTTCGTTACGTAAAAAAATAAAAATTCTACTTATATTCAATTGAGCACACTATTGTTTTAAACGTATCGAAATACTCGTGGGAGAAAAAAAATTTGACATTTTTAAAGTGGGATGTAAAATAGATCTAAGTCAAAAAGACGTTTTTATGCGCGATGTCACGGTGCATTTTAGTTGTAGTTGGTACCACATTATTAATGACTTAATATTATTTTTAAATATTCGTCTAGAACATTTCAATACATTTAGCTAGTCGTTAACGTTTTCCTCGCGTATTTTTAGTGGAGATAAATGTTCTGTTTTCTTTTTTTAGATTTACAATAATCTCACCGTATTTGCTTTGGACGATATCCCGAGTTCATTAACTCATTTGTAATAACATACAATGCCACTAATTTAGTATGGACCACGGTTCGAGAAACTCGATTAAAAACCGCGACGTACATACAATATTTGCAACGATCACTATAATAACAATCGAACGTCCGATTAAATATAAACGCTTAATTCAATATATATAATATATACATATATCATGCTTAATCAATTTTATGTAAATTTCAAATTGGGCGCTCAACCATTTCCGTTTGAACTGTAAATCTTGACACAATATTGTTGTACCACGTGAGTTACGTCATTACAGTTTTACAATACGACTGAAGGTATGTCGGACGATGAAGGTATATAGCGTATTCATGATACGTCCGAAAAGGTAACGATTTTTCACAATAAAGATTTGGTGTGTCAGAGACCAGAATTCAATATTGTGACAGTAGTTATCCAGTGAACGAGTGAGTGGTTTTATTTTCTCCCTTGACGGATAATAATTTTATTTATATGGACGTTATTGTGTTGAGTACAATCGCTTTTTCTTCCTGCAGTTATTTAATACAGCTTATCAATGACATAAGTACATATGTAGGTAAGTATACTAAAAATAAAATATATAGAAATTTAACGACACAAAAAATCACATTTTCATATACTGCATATATTGTTTATTATGTTGTTAAAAATACGTTCATAGGTCTACGCGTTTAAAAGATAATAAGTGAAAAATCAAGTCTATGCATATTATTTTTGGACCAGGAAAAAACAAAAAAACGTGATCTTAAGCCCACGATATATGGAAGGCAATGGTGATGGTTAAAATAATAATACGATACAAAATTGCGGATGTTAAGCTAAAAACGAAATATTATGTTTCTGGTAGATTTATGATAATGGTCATCGTGTAGTACGTGTAAATGACCAATCTATTTCGAGTGTTGGCGTGTACTTAATCTATAATAATAATAATAAATAAAATAAAATATTTATCCCATAATTTATATTCAACTGTTGTTTGGAACTACAGGCCACACATATACATGCACAAATAGTGTTTTTTAAATTTATATTTTCTATTTATTCTGTTGTAGAAGAAAAACATTTCAGTAAACACAATTGCCAAAGGCGTATGTTGAAATAGTTTTCTTTTGATTTCTTAAGTGTGCGTAAACAATTCAAAACTATAGAACTTATCATCACATGGTTAATCTGGGATACGATATTCCTCCCGGCTTTTTTTGGTATTATTTAATTATTTCTATACGGTCTAACAAAATGTTCCATAAAACTGTAGGTTTTCATAATACATTTATATATAACTTTAGGTGTTTATAACATACGGTAATCAAATGTGCTATTATTTGTGTTAAATAATTGAAAACCTTTTGATTTTGTAAACATAAATATTAAATAGGTAGGTAACTTATGAATCTTTATAATTCCTGACGGCTATATCAATAGTTAAAACTTAAAACACAATAATATTTTAAGTTAATTTTTTTTCTTCTTAAATTCTAAATGGTAGTAAAATATAATTATTGCAAAATAATGTTGTTAGGTTTAATAATAATTAAAAAAAAAAAGTTTTGCTGAATGAGCTGTTCTGTGGTTAGGTAGAAAACGGATTTAATTATTACAGTGCATTTTATTTATCATATGTAATATTGAAATGCAATTTTAATCTAGTATGGATCTCCTTGGAGTGAATGTCGTAATAAAATAATTTGACAGGTGCTGCTGCATTCAATCGTATAAGCTTTATGTACATTCGGCTACAAAAATAAACTGGTCACGTGTGATTAACGGAAACCTATATAGGTATGCGTATATAATATGTACACAGGTGTGACGTACTGATGCGTTTCTGCTACATTATTCGCTGTTGTTCTTGGCGTGTTCCCAAACGTGTACACAGATTACAGGGTAATTCTTTGATCGTGAACCTGGAATGCACGAGAAATATACAAGGAATTTTTAAAGTTTAAGAACGAACACTGATAGGGCTCGTGATTTGTTACACTAAAAATGTTCGAAATGTGCATGCAAATATGCAGTTACAATTAACAAAAATATTTTGGTTTCAATTAGGTTTAAACCAAAATCAAAATGTATGATGAAAATAATTAAAAAATGAATAATAATTATTAATTATAAAAGTTATTCCCAAATATTCAATCAAAATTACAGACAATTCTCTAAAGTATGTTTAAATTATAGAAAAAAAATTGAGGAAAATACTACTCATATATAACTATAACATTTATGGCTATATGACAATATGCTCTAATATGGAATTATATTTTTAAAAATGCATATTGGCTAAATATTGCTTTTTAATTTTGAAAATATAACAAATTTTAGATTTGTGCAAAGATATATGCAAGGTTTGATGTTCCAAAAATAATTCCGAGCATTATACTACATTACTGCCCATAGTGTGTTGGCGTGGTAAGAATTAAGTCACTTAAGACTTGCAGATTTCATCTGTACATTAATATAACAACTTCACGCTACAACTCCATAAGTGCCGGGAGATTGATCTGCAGTTGACGACATAAATTTATGGCACGTTTTCTTACCAAAATCTCCACAAAAGGCAAATTAAAAAAAATACGATGTTGAGACTACACCAACCCCGTTAGTTTTATTATAAACTGTTTCGTTCTCCCGATTTGTTTGTCCTAATTTGTAAGGAATTTCAATTTTTTTTTTAAAGTTTCTTTCAAGACAATATGACAATAAATATTCGGTTCGTCAGTTAGGACGACTTCATATAGCTAGTAACCCTTTATAATATAGCCAACATGCTACTGAAGATACTGTTGCAGTTTCTTCGGATAATATAATATATACATATAGGAATTAACATGATATTATATACTGATAGTTTTATTCATCGATTATGTAATAACCGGCGAGCCAGTTAACACTATAACATAATATAACATGTAATAAATTAAATGTACAATAGATATACCGGATGTATGGGAAAAAGTTAACACAAAAGAGATTTTCCCCCTCCAAAATAAAATGTGTGATAATATAAAATAAAAAACACATTATTTTTTAATTTTCACTATCAATTAATTGAAATCGCTTGCCCTGAAATCAAAGTGTTTTAATTTTTTTACAAAAATATACTTCTTATCGGTGTGTCATTTTAGTTTTATAGAATAAATATTTATTATGTGACACAAATTAATGAGTGAAAGACTTTTCACAAGTACAATTTGGCACTCTTCGTTTTTTTCCGGTTCCTCTACTGTTGGTAAAATATGTTTGATGCTAAAAGCTGATATCTCGTACCAACATTTCATAACATTCAAGCTACTCTGGTCTCATTAAATAACTTACTAATGCCATGACGTGGTTGCGTTCGGTATAGATTGATTTTTGATAAACCATATTTTATTCCCTTGACAAATAAAAATAATAATAATATATGGTAAATAAATAAAAAAGTAGATTTAAAAATATAAACGTAGATTATATTTTTTGTGATTTTTCCTATATTTCTTATAAGTAATTATGATTGTCTGCACATGTCCTGATTTTATATCATATTACGTTATATAGGTTTTTCTTCATAAAAGCATTTAGCTAAATTTAATGTAAAAGAGTTATACGTTTAATTACGCAATTTAATTAATTGTAAAAAATTATATTTTATTATACACAGATATAAAAAATATATATATATAAATGATTAACCAAGTATACATTATACATATTTGTTTAATATACATTTGGATTTGATGAAATATTTATTTGTTTAAAACGTATACTGTATTAAAAATAAAATTCCCATTACCAACAGTGCGTTAAAACGAGAGCAAATGTGAGTTTACGTGGGTTGTTTAATATGATAGAATCGTTGTAGGCGATTTTGGAATGTTTTATATCAGTTCATCAGTTAATTTTTAAAAAGAAAATTATTTTTTAACTTCAAAGGCTTGTAATGACGAATAGCAACTTTTCTAATAAATTAATACATCGAATTTTCAAAAAATATTTATTTTTGTTAATATCTGTACTGATTGTTCTGCATTTTGTAATTGAATGGAGCAAGTTAATACCGCTTTGATTATACATCATACATTGTATATTATTTCGTTTTTATTTTTTAGATAAATACATTTTTAAGTTAGTATAATTCATCAAAATGTTTGTTGCTGCTCATAATATTATGATAAATATAAAAACGTAATAAATGTCAAAATCATTTAAGACATTGTACGTATCTATCTGTTTCTGATTTGTTTTTAAAGCATAGATATAATATTTTCAAAAGAGTACATACTAAAGAGTACATACATTTATACTTTGAACATTAACGGGTTTTAATATTTTATTTATTTAATTGATTGTATTTATTTGATAGGCTAATCAAGTATTGAAAGTATCACTTATTAAACACCGTCTGACAATTTATTGGGCATTATAACTATATTATAATAAAAAATGTGGGATCAATAATTCTTTATATATTTTATGGTTCAATGGTAATGACAAGCTATTTTTACTTCAATTTCCTATCATATTATATTGTAAATACGTGCATATTACTTTTACTAAATGATTTTATATTTTAATACATTATTTAAAACATTTTAAAATATTATTATTATTGTTTTATTTATTCATTGTTGTCAATAAATAAGTCTATGACACCAAAAATAAAAATAGCATCTATGTACTAACCAAAAGAAATTGTTTTACAGTATGTCAAATTCGTTGGTTTTAAGTAGTTTTCAATTCCAATGCACGTTGCTATATAATTGTATAAGCTATAAACGATAAAAGTGATTTACCAAATGATAAACTGATAAAAGAATGTTTTAGTAAAGCAACTACGCTGTATTGGAAATAACGCATCCCGAAGGAATAATAATTAAAAGTATTTATTTAAACTCCTGAACTATATAAGTACATAATATGAAAAAAAATATCACTCTTCTTATATAGCAGCAAAATGTTGAACTCTCGGAAGTATTGTACAGTGGTTATTTTCAACAACTTTTCAAATCGTTTAAATTGAGCATAAATTTAAAAAAAGAAGGATCGTAGAATGGTAGTAACTTTTTTATAAGAACAATACTTCACACGCAAACAATGACCGTTAAAAAAAAATTTAACTATAACAATAGACGCACAGAAAGTTTTTTCGTTGTAATAGTGTTTCTGGCCATTGAAACACTATTCTTGTAATATTTAGTTCTTAGTTTATGTTCATCATTTATTATTATTTTTTTTTTTATTTACGCGTAGATATTACAACTGCAATGCGTTTTGTTGTATTTCATTTGTAATTTCAAACACGGTAACTTGGTGTAAAAACGGATAATTTACTTTTAACATTAAGCACGGTGTCAGCTACGTATTTTTACAATACGACCTATAGCTACATTCAGCCTGGAACAATATATTTTATTTGACCATTACTATGTTGTATTTACGATATTAGTTGAATTCCAAAGGCAGAATAAATAATACAACTCATCCGGGACAGACATGGAAATTGTGTATAGGTGTATTATTTACGACTTATATAAACAGAGAATGTACTGGAAAATGTTTCACTCTTACACCTTATATTTCTTATTCAATTTTAAAATGTAAAACTGTAAACACATTTGCTGTAAGTTGGTGCGAGAAATTGGTGAGTACGTATTATAAGATAGATATTATGAATAATAATACTGGGGAAAAAAATCGTAGGACCTTCGATCTGAATTAATTTATAATAACAATTGCACGTTTATAAAATACTAGATGAATTACCCTGTGTTGACCGGAAAAAAATTGTATTTGTTCAACTCTTTTTAGTTGTAACACACGCTGTGGTGGAAGCAATGTCCTTTTTAGTATAAATTATATTATATTTTAATGTATAGAAATCTCGACCGGCATTGGTCGTGAGATTCGCAGCAGTATATTACCAGGTAGGCAATCTACCTGCGATAGATCGTGGACCCTGTGTGGTTTATACATAAGTGTATTATTTAACTCTAAAGTATTAATGTTATACCAAATTTGTCGTTTTTACTTAATTTAACCCACGGTGGATTAATACAATCAATTAATACAAAATCCTAACCTGACCGTACTAAATGAAATCCGATAAATAAAAAAAAATCCAAACATTCGTATGTATAGATAAAGAAGAAAAATAAGAAAAAAAACAATGCTAAAAATTTGGTTTGCCGAAACTGTGGTTTGAACTTGAAACGTTTTGTACTATAATACATAGAAGTTCTACTGCGTCAACAGGCTTAACGAAGTTATAATAATAATAATTATTAAAACCAATAGCAACCATTTACAAACAAAAATTTCTATTTTAAATCTCATAAATCATAATTCCTATTTGAGCACCTCCCCCGGTTAGAATTTACCCTTTTTAAATTAGCCTATCTTCTTCCCAGAGGTCTACTCTGCTTCAGTACCAAATTTCATAGAACTCGGTTCAGCCGTTTAGGAATGCATAAAGGACACATGCACACTCACACACTGACAAACATTCATTTTTATGTATATGGATATATGGTACATTTAAACACAATACACATCCATTGCTAAATTCTGAGGAGTTAAGCGGTCTCACTGGACTTAGTAACATTTTTATCTTAAAAACCTTATAGGCTGTCGAATTGCTGACACACAATTTCAAATTAAACATTATGCAGATGATACAAACACAGTATATAAAAATTCACATAATGAATTGTTTATATTTAAATAATGAATCGGGGTTTTTTTTCTACTATTTATGCAAAATTATTTCTGTTGGTCTTTGTAGGCGAGAGTTGAGTACCAATAGGTAGTCGTAAACACAAAACTAATCTGCTAAACTAAAACTGAATTTCATTATTATATTGTTTGAAGGTTAGTATACTGATTATTGAATACATAAGATATTTTGACTATATAATTCTAATATCTAATAATTTATTCAAAATATTGTATTATACTACTTATATTTAGTAATGATACGTAATTCTTCGTCCTTCTATTGAAACTATTATATGTACACCTCCACAAGGCTTTTTTTTCATAGTGGCATTAAAATGATTATTATCAGTTATCGCATTTAAAAGTTAACTGTTTTTATACAATACAGTATACATGTATTTTTTGATGAAGCAAAACTATATTGTAATGATTATGACTACTTCTTTTTTAAACTTATGAATTCTTTAAACTGCACGTACAAATTGTCAATATTACAAATGTAAATATTATAAAAATATAAAATACATAATAATATATTACGTTATACGTAACATATTTTATAAAAAAAAAATTTAATAGTTACAAATCAGTACAGAGGAAACAATTCAATTTATACATTAAAATATACGGTATTTGTGTTTAAATTAAAAAAATAATTCCATATTGTGTTTGATGAACAGAGTAAATAATTACCTAATAAATAAAACATTATATTTTTTTATTTTTGCTCGAAATATATTCAATTTTATAAAGTTCATTAGGTTTATATTCATGATATAATTTTGAGCTGAACCATATTTCCATAAACCTATATTGTTTTAAATTTAATTATTTGATCAATTAGCAAAAAAAAAAAAAACAACTTTAGGAGAATCTGAAATCGTAAACATTTAGAACTTATTGCGCTCGATAAGTTTCGAAACAACACATTTCCAATGAATTTGGATGTCATTAATATTAAGTTTAACAAAATGTTAATTTTACATTATCATACGTTTATTGACTTACAGTTTATCTCATACCACATTTAACTGTTAAAGTGATTAATGAAACTCGTTTGATTACATTTAAATTATTTCACCTACAACTCGATGACTCGTTTGCGCACTTTGGAAATATTGAGTTATTCTCAACTAAAAAGTTTTCAAATAATATTTCTTTTATAGCATTTTATGAATGTAGGATTATGGTAATATTCTTGGTAATAATATAAATTTAAGCAAAATGTTGATTTTGGAAAAGCAGTGAATAATGTTTCTGAACTGCGAAATTTCAAGTGCGCATGTGAGTTGACTCTTATGAGGTATATATTAAAACTTAAAAACTATGTTTGTACGCTACAACTAGTCGAAAAAAAGGTAATATAGTGCGAAAAAAAGTTGTTCGCTATGTGGTAGAGAATGCAGAACATTTTCTCATAGCAGATGACTTAAATTGTAAAATAGAAAAATATATTATTTTTATGACATATTACTCTGAGAGAGGTATGTGATATAGAGACAACTTTGTTTTGAGTTAGTGGGTGTAATTAAAATATGGTAGTAATTTGTGAAGATATTATAAGAAGCATAACTTATTTAAGTGATCTAAATAATAACTTATTAATATAGGGCTCACCCGTATTGTTGAAAAAAAAGATAAAAATAAATAAATAAATATGTTCTGTTTTGCGAGTGAAAAGGACAATAATTAGTGAGTAGATGATGAAAGTTACACGTTGCCACACCACAGTTAGATAGTGAACAGTATGGACTATTTGAGCCCAGATTTGTAGGATTGATGTTGTACCTACCTAATGATTTGTTTTGGTGAGTGCATAACCTAGAGCATTTTACCACGACAGTGTGATTAATCTTTAAGATTAAAACCACTGGTATTTATTTATTTATTTATTAAAGGCAGTGAGCCCAATATAATTCACAAATATATATATTTAACCTAAGTGGGTGTTACACTTACCTAACTTTACAAGTAGTAATTTTATAGTAAAAATTACATGCAATAGCATGTGTAATATAATAATGGAGATAGTAATAATACAAAAACACATGATATAAGATATTAAGAGATATAAATTTAAATTGTTAGGTACATAATAGTAATATTAATATTTATTAATATCTATTAAACAAGTGAGGGTGCTCATTGCCTAGATGCATCATTCTATCAATTGGTTGGTTTCTGCCGTAATTAGTATTGTGTGAAGGGAGCGAAGGGAGCGGTCCACAAGGGGACAGTAAGTTGACTTGAGTGAAGCAGACAGCTTAAACTCTTTAGTTAATCTTAGCACAAAACCAAGTGTATTTAGAGATTTACAACAAATTTATTCGATATGGGGATGAAAGCTCAGCTTAGGATTGAGTATAACACCTAATTATTTTTTCATACTTACCGATTCAATGGTTAAGCTATTGGTGAGATAGGTATATTTGATAAAAGACCTACTTATAGAGAATGACATACTGTGGCATTTATCAGTATTCAACTGCAATTCAATAGAATTGAACCAGAAAACCAAGGAATTAAGCTCACTTTGTAAAGAATGGCAGTCACTTAATGTGTGAACACGACTAAAAATGTTAAGGTCATCTGCAAACACGAGGAACTTAGTGGACGGTATCACATTTTTTAGGCCATTTATAAATAGAGAAAATATAATAGGAGACAAGTAGCCTCCTCGAGGAACACCCGACGGGATTTCGATCATATTGGATGTATGCCCAAAAACTTTGACCCATTGAACCCTGCCCGTTAGATACGATTTAAGCCATAAAAGAATAGGCTCACCAAATCCCGACTTGTATAGAGTATCCATGAGAATTTGGTGATCGACTCTGTCGAAAGCTTTAGCAAAGTCCGTGAATATGACATCAACCTGAGAATGCTCTTCGAAAGCCTTAAGTATGTAGTTGTTAAGTATAATCAATCAGAACTTGTTACATCATTGTAGAATACTTTATATATTAAAATCGCCACAAAACAAGAATACACAATTGGAATGGGTAATGATTATAATTTGGACTGCTGACATAAAGGACTCGTATATGTAGATAGGACTATTAAGAGGTATGTAGACGGAGCAAACAATAAAAACAACATTATTGGTTGCAACTTTCATGTTCAACATTGAAAATTGATGTGGGCAATAATTGACATAAGATGTCATTACGAATGGCAACGAGAACACCACCACCTCGACGACTACTAATTAAATTATTTCCATCAAATCGAAAAATAAAATAGTTTGAAAAATCTAATTCACTATCATAAAAACTACCAGTGAGCCATGTATCAGTTAAACAAACAAAAATACAACTGAAAACGGAAAAATTACATCTAAATAAATCGAGTTTAGATCTAAGACCTCTGTAATTTTGGTAAAAGCTAATGAGAACATTGAAGCTTATATTTTCTATTAGTTTTTTGAAGCCAAGTTTAGCAACATACCTGGTTGCAGACGTCCCCAGAAACGTTTCACAATGACACATTCAGGCCAAAATGAAGGTTCTAGCACTTCATTTAGGTTTTGAAGTGGCAATTGGATATTAAAGGAGGTTTACGTAGGGTGCTTGGTCGTTAGCTGAGTGATGGTGATGTAATGAAGTGTTGGAGATAGTTTAGTTTCAAGCATTTCAGTAGTAACTTGTGGATATAGTCTTGAGACAAATATATCCGAGTGTGATAAGTGCGGCAGAAATCTTCGTAGGTTTTTGATTACCAAATCCGACAATAAACTTAGAACATTCTGTTGGTGAGAGTCGTTTTGAAACTGAGATATTTCTATCAGATTTTGGTTGGATCACTTAGTAATTGTTAGAGGTTTGTGCTTAACGAAATTAACCGTGGATCCGGTCATACCAAGACGGTTGAGCTTATCGTGCATTTTCAGATTACTTTCGGAAAGAGTTTTGAGTTCAGAAACAATCGATTGAAGTATGTTTGGTATGGAGTTATGTTTTTGAATAGTGTTTAAATTTAGAGATTTAGGGTTCTGAAAGGTACCATTCCAATATACACACTTAAAAACCTTGTTATTCGTCAGAAACCATTGATTATAGCCATTTGGACATGTATTGCATAAAGAAGATTAATATTTATGTTAGAATATAGATCTGTTGCACGTATTTATTTTATTTTCCAATAATATAATGCTGTTGAGGTGTTTAAAATACATATAGCTCATCATGTCTACGGTTCAGTGAAAAAAATATTAAATTTTTACAACTTTAAGAGTTCTGTAATTATATTAATTATAAGACAATGTCTTTCTTCCTTTCTGAATATGACGTTACGTGACACCACTTTCATACATACGTAAATATATATTATGTTGATATAGTAAAATTCGGTGTGCTATTTCACGACTGACGCGTTTTGTCAAAAGACGAAGGACCACGCAGACGACCAAGGACTTGACAAAGGAATCGGAGAACTATAATAATAATATATAATAGAGTTCCTACTTCTCTCTGAATAGCTTTAATGACAAAGAGTTCGTAATGTACACAGCAATATATTATTATATATACCTTCCTATACCTACTGTTTAAATATATATAGGAGCGTTATGAATATTTGCACTTCTCCCCCGCCCCTTTTTAAACGCACACATATCATATCGTATACAATACACACCACACGTAGGTATATATATAATTGTATATTAACAAGATTTATTACTTATTCTGGAAATCTCAGTAAATATAATAATGTAGGTAGAGGTATAGCCTCATTTTTTTTTTGGCAAGAATCGGGCAATATTTTTCACGGAAATTCTACAATTTCATTTTATATTTTACTTAAAAGGTACCTGTAACATATCTTAATAAAAAAAAGGTAGAAGTATTTTAATTATGAATAAAATATACAGGGTAAGCAGCGAATATAAAAAATATACTATTTAGACATACTTACATGTTTGGTATAAAAAAGCCATCTCGTGGCACAATAATTATATTATTATTATTGATTTGTAACGACGTTTTATATTATGATTAAACGATTTACATTATAAAATATAGTTACGACCAACGTTCGTCGTTAACAGTTCTGAGACACCTGCATCTATCAGGTAGCTTATATTATTTTGATTTTTAGCAATCACCGCAAAGTAATTATTTTCACCACTGAATACAACACCGATGCAAATTGACTTCTATGCATAGTGCAACTTTCCTGTTGCAGTGCACGCAATGCACACAAATTGCACACATGTTTATTTTTAACTAGCTGACCCCAAGCACTTCATTGTTTGTAAAGTATGACAACTCTTGAAAAATTTATCAACTCCTTTTTGTGTGTAACTCTCTGCAGTAATTACAACTCAGCCACGGTGGTAGGCAATCCGACTACGTCAGATCACGGACAACGTCGATGAGCTACTATAAGTGCAAATTAACATTTGGCAATCAAACAAATAATAAATACTAATTTCTAATATATTTCTCCTATGACCAATAGCAACGATCTAAAGACAAAAGTAACCATTGTAAATTTCAAAATCACTGTTTGAGCACATCCCCGGGTTGGGCCTATCTGGTCAAAATTTAATATAAAATATGACATGACTGTACACTTTTTACAATTAAATCTTTGAAATATTAATTTTTAAATTCCAAAACTAAATATGGCAGGAAAATATATTATCTATACGTAAAAAATGAATGTAAAATAATAATGTTTAATAATACCTGCAATGGAAACCAATAATAAATAAATACTAATTTCTACTTATTATTCTTCAATAACCAATAGCAACCATTTATAAACAAAAATGTCCATCGTAATTCTCATAATCCTTGTTTGAGCACTTCCCCGGGTTGGAATTTACCCTTTTTAACTAGCCTATTTTGTTCCCATAGGTCTCATCTATCTCTGTACCAAATTTCATCACAATTGGTCCAGCCATTTATAAATGTATGAAGGACAGACGAATAAACATTCATTTCTTCATTCAAGAAGTTTATACTTATTTTTTAATAAAAAAAGTGGTAATAAAACCTTCAGTAGACTGACGATACGTTGAACGGTGTGAATTTTTATGCGTGACAAAAAATTGGAACTTGCTTTTATAGTATAGATTGTTATTTGTTATTTTTGTGCGGTGGTTTATAATCAAAAATCAAAATGACCGACGCAAGATGTTGGAATGATAAAAATCAAATTTCATTATTTCTGCAGTATTATGAACATAATGTAATCAATCTGTTAGTTACAATAAAATAACAATTCTCATTCGTATTCTTGACACGTCATGGTTATACACTGTTGTATGACGATGAATGATTGCGTTTGGTGTGTTCTCAACATGTTATTCGCAAACCGTTCTATTTCAATCTTCAAAAAGTCATGATTTCAAAACTTATACAGCTATACTTCCAAATATTATATGGACACTTTTATCAGTTTAAGTTAGCATTTTTTATTTTTTTTTCTGGCTGTCAATCACATACCACGTATTATTTTTTACAAATTCCATAACAATATATTATTATAATATAGTTCAGGTGAAAACATAATATATATTTTTAACATCGACAATAAAACATAATATGCTAATATGCTAATAGAGTTGTAGTAAAGTTGGTGTTTTAGTTCTTAAAAAATCGTTAAGAAATTGAAGTAGGTATATTTATTTACTATAAGTCATTTTTAATGCAACAATGTATAAGCACAACACATCACTTTAGTTTAAATTACAAAGTTTCCTAAACATATTTACCAACTAAATTTGGTCGCTGTTTTGTTTCTTTTATCTATAAAATATAAACGAGAACGTATATTATTTTTTCACACCACGCAGTCAAGGGTTTATAAAAACATTCAATTATTACGGTTTAATTTATAAAATATTGATTTTGGAAAAAAAATATTGTTCATATTGTTAATATACTTACAGTCGAGCCATGTGTTGTATTTAAAATGGTTTAAGATTTTAAATGACGACACTAACAGTAAAACATTTGGAGCAAATCCAGCATAGAGTTTCTCTGGACCATTAAACGAAACGATCCAACTGATTTAGAATCGTAACGCCGACAAATTGATGTGCGATTTAAAACTGTCTACAGAAACAGTTAGTTATAATGATAAGTCGAACACCTATGATATATGTGTTGTAACATTTTTTTCTTCTCCTCTTAACGATATTTATGTATGTTATACACTAAACAATATGCAAATATTTTCGTGGCATAAAATATTAATAATTTCCTATTTTCAATGTAGGTAATTTGAAATTTTCGTAAATCATATGGAATAACACAAACGTGACATGGTTGGACTCAATTTTAGATTGCTCTGATGTGTTTTTGCCAACAACATCACATATAAGTAGTTAGCGACACATTTCCTTTACTATTCTTTTTTCATTCACTAAACGTCAAAGTGTCTGTTAACATAGCTTTTTTACTCCGAACCATGTCACTAGCAGTTATTAAAATTGACAAGTTCGTTTAATTTCAGTTAATGGACTATATAAAATAAAAGGTACAATATTATGCACTGCTAGAATTTGAGATAAGAACATGTTTTACAGAATATTATAATTGAAAAAAAAACTACTATAAAAATCTAATCTTATGAATTTAAATGAGCTTATTTAATTTTTTTTTACTCATAAACAATTTTACTGATCTTATTTTTTAGCGTTATACTCTTAAGACACCATAAACTGAATTTATAAAATAATTTATACTATAGTAGCATCTTAAATACATCAAACGTTTTAACATTATTACACATTTGGCAAATGTATTATTAAATATGAATATATTTACTATATATATACTAAATAGTTAATTTGAGTTTAGCTATAGAATGATGTAAAATATTTTCAAAAAAATTATTTTTATTTACTTTAGATAGAATATTTTTACGTAAAACGCCAAAAAAGTTGTACCTTACCTCATATTCTAAAGAAATAACTGGTTTATCTAACGATTTAGATAAAGGCTTCATCAACTTTGTTAAACTTTTGAAATTTGTGGAAAATTGGTATCAAGAGAATATAATAATATACAAAATATAAGTTTTATCTTATTATATTTTTTATTAGATTATACAATTTATCAGATAGTTTAACATTGTTCTATTATATGGAACGGTTACTTATTAATATCTTCTAACTTGTACAAGGTATTATATATTCGGATTTTACATTGATAATGTATACTAGATTTTGTATTTGAAAATCAAAATATTTATAACAAATATATAGGTAGATTGTATACTAAATCAACCTATTTCAATCTATTGACGCAGTTAAAAGAGAGTACAATTATTTTACCTGCCCAACCCAGAGTAAATGTAGATAACAGTTTGTATACTTCCGTGGAGTGAAGTATCTAGTGCTTGCATCATTCGAGATTTAACATGAGGCATACTTTCGATAGATAATCTATATCATACCATTGATTTTAAGATATATGTATAACTCTATAATAACGAAAAGGTAGATACGTATAATAGACTGACAGTTATAACTGTATTTTATATTAATTTAACTATGAGTTATTTAATCATTTATTTAATTAATAGTGATCATAACTCGTATATCTACCACAAGCTGCATAAGCTTAAACGAGGTGGGTTGATAAAATCTGTAACTAATTTTAATATCTTATCTATAATTTATGTTTGATTTTTCTAAAAATAATTCAAAATCGGTTATTAATTAATATTATAACAAAAAATTATTTGTATAGTAACAATTAATTTGAAGAAATATCTCGTTTGTCTCATTAGTTCAGATATTGGTATTTAATTTTTATATTATAACTAGTTAAGTTATATGTTTGGTACATTTATTTTTAGGATTGAATTTGTCCTCGTAGTTGAGCTGTCACCAGAGCGTAGTGGTTAACTATAGAATCAGTATTGAACAAATTTGAAAATTTATAAAAATAGAATTTGTTTAACATATTTTTAAGTTGAAGAAAATATTAACCATTGGTTGACATCGGCCATTATATTTTCTAAATAAATGTATGTTACATATAAATACGAGGGTCCTATAATTATTACAACAGTTATTAAACAAAATTAATTTTAATAAATACACATTAATATTGATGACTAAGTTAGACTAAAATTTTTGAGATATAAACATAAATTCAAATAAATTACTGATATAGATTGTAATTTAAAATAAATTATAACTTATAATACAGTATTACACAATATACATATTACGTTTATTATATTATGTTATAATAACCGAACTTTATGTCTATGTGTAATGCAATATTATTCAAACGGTTTAATATAATGAAATAGTTCTAACTTATTAGAATATTTTCTTTATCTTAATGTACCTATCTGAATACCTATATCTACAACACTTGGGTGTTGTCAGTATAATATTTTAGCACCCGCACACACCGGAGCAATTATATTTTTTTTGTTAAATTAATAAATTTACATTTGTTTCAACAGTTGATTGTCCCACGAGCTTGCTCCTTTCAGAACAGTATTTTATTACACGCCTTAATTATATTCGTTAAAAAATCTAAGTCAACCCTCTTAAACTGCATTGCAATTCACGCTATTTCCATCGCAACCATTTCAGTCGGTATAGGACGTTATATACTTATATTTTCTCTCTCGCCCTCCACGGAGCTACGTAAGAATCATCTGGCAGACATAATAGTATTATGCTTATCCGTTTTATATTTTATTATTTTAATAGTTTATTGTATATTTAACAGTTTTAATGATTACATAGAACTTTAATATATTTTATAATAATTTTAAAATGCATTATGTAGGTACCTATATACTATTAAATAAAATATAGATAGGTAAACAAGAAATTTCAGGGACAAAAATATAACATTAAAAGTCTCAACGTAGTTAGTTATCACACTGTTCCCATACTTCTAATTCAAGTTCCCAGGGAAGATCCTTCGTGACGTTCGCTGAAAAAGAACTTGCACTACTTATTTTTTCAGTTGCCCTAATTGTCAACATTTAATTGTCTTTCTCAATTTGTAAGGATCGCAGTAAACAGCTGAATTGATTGTACTAAAATAAATATTTGAAATAATTTATATTGAAAATCACAATTGTATTATCCTTAATCAAAATCGCTTCGGAAAAATCGTTTACCATATTATTGTCTAGCAATTTAATCTTTCTATGATAATATAATGGGTGGGGCTAGTGTGAAGTTAGTGAACCTACATTAAAATTATTTCGGTCATAGTTAAATGAGAAGAACTTGCAAATCACATAAACCAACATTATATAATTACAGATAAATAGCACCTCATTTAAATTAATTCCGGTAAGAACTTATAATTTATAAATTCCTAAAACTAACATAAAATTACTTACAAATTAAGCTTTAAAACTTAAAATTTTTCTGATGTATAACGTGTAGTTTGTTTACCACCATCGACCATCCATCATACCCCAATCAATTGAACTGCAAATCTGCATGCCCCACTAGTAATCTTTGCACCATACCAACTAGCAGTCTTGTAAAGTATTCGAATACTTGTATTAAAGAATTTTAAAGTATTTTTTGGTATTCTGAATACTGTTTAAAAGTATTTTGAACAAAATGTAAATACTTGTATTCAAATATCATAAAGTTCGTTTTATTAATTATTTTTTTACAAAAATATGACATCAGTAAAAATTATATTGAAAAAAACAATTGATTTGAATATTATACTAGAAAAAACAATATCACTAAAAAGAATTCAACATTTTGTAAAGATTAACACATTTTGATTTTTTTTTTTAAAGATTTCTTTGCTTGATTCTGTACTTTTAGTTTGTTATTTCAAATTGTTAAAATCTATGGTAAGTCTATATGTACTGATAACGTATGATATACAATATACGTATATATTATAAATTTTAAATAAAATACTTATATTTGTATTCAAATACTTTGTGAGTATTCGTAAAATACATTTTTATAATAGTATTTTAAAAGTATTTTTAATACTATTTTATTAGAATACTAGAATTAGTAATTTTTCGAAGTATTTTTTACACTACTTCCAACTAGGTATTATCGTCGACCACGAAATATCACAGCAGACGGTTCGCATGACTTCAATCAAGACTGTCACAGTCACTCTGCGTGATCCATACAGACTGGCAAGTTCCGTCTCGGTGATGCCAGCTTAGATTGCTTGGATTCATAAATCCTGCCTAAAATACTCTGGCCGATAATATTTTATATCAAACAATAAATTATTAAAATTTGTTTCAAAACAAACTGTGTTCAGTTGGTGTTTGCATACAATTATGCAATGTTGAATGTTATATTTACAATAAATTAATAATATTCGTATAATTTATGAGATACTGGAAAATCGGACCAATGATAGTCGTGTACCCAAAAATCCTATACGAAACGACGCAAAAATTATTTTTTCATTAATATCAATATATCGTGCATTCATACTTATGATTTATATTGCTGATTGATTAGGTAAATGAGATACCGGGAAGTGGGCCCACATATCTATAAATCAATTGACTACTGCGGGTAAGTGGTGATAACAATAATTTGCTAACTGATCATCGTTGACGGCGATTCGGTGGTTGACAATGTTTATATTTTGATTTCGATAATATTGAATAGTATTAAATTAAATCTATTAATTATGTGATAAAATCCTTGAACAATTTTGTCATGGTATAAATGTAATTTGTAACGTTTTAAGTACCTAACTTATTAGGCCTACTATTTATAGTTTATAATAATATGTACATATTATAATAGGTATTGCAAGGTTTTAACATTTTTATGTGATAATCGTTTTAAACTTGAATTTTTAAACTGAATGTACATCTTTAAAAAGTTTTTAATTTCTATTTGATTTCATTTATCGCTTTGAATAATGAAATATGTAAACAGTTCTCATAATAAGTTGTACCATACTTTTACCTACTTAAGTTTTTACTTGTTTTCGTTGTAGGTATAAATGTATCTGTATGCATAACATAATATATAATTGATACATTTGAATGATCAAGTACTTATATAAAAAGGATATGTTACATTTATTTTGGCTATTTTTTTTTTTAATAATGTATATATTTTGTAATTCTTAAGTAGTTGTTGGGAAATGAATACTCTACCCAGAAATGTATACATCAGTTAATAAAGAAATATACAGTCTACTAAAGATTCGTTCTTAACAATGTTAACCGATGTCCAATGACATTATGTCAATTAACACGACTGATTTAATCTGCAGGAAATAAAAAGTATCAAATCGTGCATTTATTCAAATGTCTCTGGAAATAAAAATTAAAAAGTATAAAAATGTTTAAATTAATAACTTTATACATTTTTACGATTCTTTAAAATAAAATAATTCGGTTTTTACCACATGATCCGTATTCCATCATCGACTTACTTATGGTATAACAATCATAATATAGTTTACACATTAAGCTTAACTACTTAAAAAGTTTAACGACTCTATAAGTATAACATAACTTTAAGCCAAACTTCACATTACCACCTTCATCACGAATTTGGATTTTTTAATTTTTGATCTATGTGAAGTGTTTTTAAGACGTGCGCGTTTTTTAAATATCATGACAATATCATAAATAAATATCATTTATCTGACAATTATTAACAAAACATATCGGCATAGGCGTTATTTGATTACAATTAATAATTATTATTCTAATATAGGTACAATGTCTGTATCTGAGTTGAAAAACAACATAGTCCTGAATGTTGAATTATTATAATATTCCCAAAACAAAGAACAATAATGAAGCTTTTTCATTTTAGTATATTTATTATATTATATGCCTCTTATGATCCAAAAGTGAAATGATTTCAGTATTTAAAAATTATGATTACACTACCGTATCTATCACAGCGGAATTCCGACCATATACCGTATCTCGCAATCAAATCTTTGTAATATAATATAATATTATATTTGATTCGTTCGTCGAGTTTGTGGACGTTGCCTCCGTCGCACTTTGACGTGTCCCTGCAGAGGGAGTACTAGTGGAAATATCCCCTCCCCCTCCTCTTTGCGCACCGTTTGATGTATTATAATATTATTATGTCTGTCATCATAATAGGTACCTATAAGTAAATTTCTTAAATCTTAAGTATTTTTAGCAAAATACACTTTTACTTAAACCTTCCCCTCACACTCCGTGCAATTAATCTTGCAGACGCCCATGGACTCGTACCCGACTCTAGTTTCGGTAAACTTCGTTCTGAAAACAACAACAACAACAACAACAACAACAACAAACAATATCGCGAGATTTACCTGCGTCCGCCGTTGGCCCGGTCGCGGCGCACCCATCATGGCTAAAAATATTATCCAACAATTTAATAATAATATATTATTATTATCGTTACAAATAATAATTGTTGTATTGTACGAGTTAAAGGGACGACCCCCGGGGTGCGCGTGCGCACTGCGACGACGCGACCGTTGACTGGCGGCGGCCGGCGAGCGACTTGTCGCGCGACTAGACTACGAGTTACAACCACCACACACGCGCGCGCACGAACACTTACACACTCCGTGCCGTCGAACTTCAGTTTTCAGTAGTCTCGTGGCCGTGTCGCCGGTGCGGTGTGCGCGCGTGTGTCTCGTCGTTCCGTTCCGCGAGCGCGTGTCTCACGTTCTTTTTTTTTCCGACTCGATTTTTCCGATTTCGTTCTACGCGTTTTTCCAATAGTTCCCGCTTGTCTCGGCCGCCCGCGGCAGTGGTGCGGTGCGACACAGTCCTCGCAGGTGTTGGTGACGTCGTCGTCCACAACGCGGCCGTGCAACGCACCACCACCGATGCCGGCGCACGCGGTACCTTCGTCGCTGCCGCTGTTGTTGCCGCCGCCGCCGGCCGTCCAATACGCACCCGCGGAACCGCGGTTCCGGCGGTGCGTTCGCAAGTTCTTCGCGCACCTGTTCAGCAACTTGGGCCTGTTCGGCCTGGTGGCCGGTTACGTGATCGTCGGCGCGTTCGTGTTCCGTTTCCTGGAGGCCGGCAACGAGCGGCAACAGCGCGACCGCATCGGCCGGCTCAAGAACGACTGCTTGGGCGAGCTGTGGAACATTACAGGTACCCACGAACACTATAATATTATTAATATTTCATTCTGTTGTGGTCGTCGTCTTCATAGGTCTTACCGATAATATTACCAAAAATTGTTCGGTGGTCCCGCCATCATCGGGTTGGGGTTGGGGTTGGGGTTGTGATTGGGGTTGGGGTTGGGGTTGGGGTCATACTTTTACTTTATAATTTTATTTCGGCCGAGGTAGTGTTTCAATGTTTATAAGACTTGTTTTTTGTTTTGCACACTAAATACTGATAATTTTTACTTTTTTTAACTTGCACTTGAATTGCAGTTAACGTTTGATAATATGTAGTATGTGTTCTGACAAAATATATAAACCTAAAGATTTGAAATACGTAAATATAAATATCCGACCGATAAATCATAATATAGTGGGTCAATAAGATATAGGTTTCTGTTGGACTTGGCGGTGAACGATTATATTATATAATATTTTCCCATTCGAATCGTACGTAAACATATTTTGTAATATTATATTTATAAGACGCCGTACAAAATAACGTCTAGCAGAAAACAGTTATTGATAGTATAGACTATAATATAGAGTAATATTATTGTTATTTATTGTCGTGAATACAGAACGACGCAGTGAACGTGATGAGCATACTATATTAAAAACAAACACAGCTCACGACAAAGTACATTTTCCGAATTCTTGTGGCCAACCTAATTTAATATACTGCGCCGATGCACACGCGTATACTGACCCTAATGATAATATTGTGTTTACATGTTTTTATGTACCTATTAGTATGATAATGTATGTTACCACTTACTACCGTCAAAGGCCGATTTATGTTCAAAGTTTGCGTGCGTGGTAGCCCAGGTAAATGTAAGCATTTATTAATTACATATAGTTAGTGTGATACCAAGCTATTACCTTACGGGGAGCTGAAATTGTGTTTACTTTGGGAATATACTAACAACGTTCTATACTTTTCGTACTTTCGCAGCTACAATTTGTACATCCTAGACATTTTTCAATTTAAAAGTTACCTATTTTTAGTAAGCATCGCAGTGCCGCGAGTACCTAACCTAACCTAACCTACATAGTATGTACGCGGTTACATATTATACAATATGATTACAAAATTACTACTCAGTAGTACAGTATTCATAATTCATAGTAAAAACTAAGCCTATTATTATTAGATTTAAATATATAATGTGCATAATTCGAAACAAATTTTAGACGAATGAATTGATTTTACAATGATGTGAGCATCTGGATAGACGTTTCCTTTATGAAAATTGGATTTAATTAGTACTTTTGGGAGGTAAAAATTTTAAAAAATGCAGTACTTTTTAAAATAGTCCTAAAAACTTAAAAAAAAAAAAATATGAATATTTGTTAAAATGTTAATTTTATTATAAAAATAATTGTTTGATAACCTTGGTTACTAAAAATTTGGACCGTCTAAAATATTTATGTTACTGTGCAGAATCTACGTTTTTTGTTTCTGACCGATGTTTCGTAAGGTTTTCGCTTTTATTTACACGTATCTCGAAGGTACTAAATGATTCTAGATATATTATATATTATTTATATATTAAATATGTAATGTTCTAGATTCTACATAATAGAATCTCATAATACTCTCATTTCTGTGTATCAATTTGTTTCTTAATTTCTTAAATTTATTTGTCTTCACACCAAGCTAATAATTCATCAAAATGAATTGACAGTACAAAAACTACGGCAATTATCTCATCTACTCTGTCAAATCAAATAGTAGGTTTGAGTATGTGTGCATTAAGCGTTTTATTAAAAGTTAAAAAAGAAAACAATTATTATATTCATATATTTGCCCACCTGCAATTGTATTGAAATAATTACTATAATAACCGACGTTAACTACTAATATCAATATTTCACTACAGTATAATATTATTATCTACCGTAACTATTCTACAGTCATCGGCTACCGTAGGAAATACAATAAATAAATATAAAATCATCTTTACTCGTATTATTTTGTTTTTCGCAGCTCGTTCGTCTAATTAAAAATATAATATAACATAATATTTGCGTTGTGGGCATTGTGTTTTATTGGAATTATAACAAAATTAAAAAACACGTTTTGTGGATTTTAATAAAACCGTGTGCGGTATGCGCCGTCACGACGATTATTGTATGCCAGCAGAAGGAATGTCGTCGAAAGTTTAATTGAACCGTGTGTATGCGAATCGATGTGGTGTATTCGTTACCACGGGCTAAACGATATTTATTCCCTTTTATGCGCCTATATATAATACAATATTCATATATGTATTATGTACAATCGTCTAAGTACATTTTGTCGTTTGACCTGCAGGGGCTCGGAGCGATCTTTTTTGTGCGCATCTACTACCACTATATTATCCTTTGGAGGTAAATAAACGAAATCCTCCACCTATCACCCCCCGGAAATGCAGTTGCCCCAGAAACTCGGAACCGGAATAATAATAAAATATTTTTATCCCGTCCGCTAGCATCAGTTTTTCCATAGCAAACTTTGTATATACACGCCAAACAATTAACCTACTTACGCGCTAAAAAAATACCTCTAAAAAGTCCCCGCAACAGGGACGTCGTGTTTATGCACATTAACACCGCTAGACACCACTTGTTTTCACCCATTTTTTTTATAACTGAGAAAGACTTGCTGCGAAATCATTCATATAAAAATTAAAAACACAGTTTATACATTGTTTACATATTTAATATTATTTTGGAACTATATTATATCTGCCCCCCCCCCTAAAATTAAGACTCTAGCTGACACAGTTTTTAATCTAAATATCGCACTTTTATAGAACCAGAAACTGAGTAAATATAAATTATACAAAATGTGTATCTAAACGATTACCTAATATCTACTATTAGGTATCTACTATATTCAGTTTTAATTTTTATGTTTTTCACTCCAAAATATATCAACCATTTGTTATCCAAATGTTTTGTTTATGAATTTCAAAAATCATTGTAAAATATGATATATAAATAAAAAAAATATTTTATTTCCTATATTGGTAAGTAATAAATCATAATGAATAAATAATAATCAGATCCACATATACAAAACGATAACAGATTCACACATAATGTATGAAAATGCATATATTATTTGTTATTATAGGTACTTACCTAGTATACTATAAACAGGTGTTTTTGAGGGTTGTATATGACCAAAATATACCTACTTGTGATAATTTTGACTAAGTATATACTCATAGGCTGCTATAAGTAATACTATTATCATACATCAAATAGTTTACTTTATATTATAGTAGTTATAATAATAATAATCGTATTTTGGAGAGCTTTCGTATTGAGTATTGGTTAAGCGTAGCTTATACTGTATTAGGTATCCAAGTATATTTTGTAGTAGGTAAAAATATATTACTTAATATTTTTTTTTTATACACTCAAAGATGAGTTGGTAAAAAAATAAAAAAAAACCAATTTATTCCATCCAAAAATATATAAACCTAAACTTTAAACTTTTATAAAAGAAATAAAAGTATTGTGAAATTGAAAATTACAATATGTATTGATATATTCTTTTAAGATTAAATTGTATTTTTAAATGTTTATCAGTAGGTATTATAATATGTACCATATTGGTAACATATGTTCATGTATACCTTAAATATACATATAATTAAGTTCAGGTAGGTAACCTTTTGTGTTTAAATATATTTTTAAATTATACAGTTGTATAATACCATATATGTACCAATATAATAAACATAAGTAAAATATCTAGGACACCACAAAGGTATAAATTGTATAATAAAATATACCATGTTTGTAAAATTAATTTCTGTGTTAACATAATATATTATTATATATTTATATGTATCATTTGTAGATACAAACATGTACAAACATGTAGACATGATAATATTCAATATAGGTACTTATATTTTGAACATTAAGCATCTCTTCAGTACAAACGTAAACGCTTAAAAATAATTAACTCGAAATAACTCGTTTGATATAAAATGTCGTCTTTCACAATTTCACAGATTTGTCATTTATAACATCCAGTAAAATAGTACTCATAGAGTCCTATGTACAATTTTTGGGTAGAAAACAATATTTAAAAATTGATTTCTGACACATAATATTCCATACTTTTAAATATATTATTAATGTTTTAAAATAATTAGGACAAGAAATATATCTTTAAATATGGAAGAAAAATCAAAAATGGCTATAGAAATTGTTATAATTTATTTATTTTATCAAAAATACAGGCGTATTATAACGGGTTATTTTATTTTAAATAAGCGTTTCAAAGACATCACATTGAAATATCATATTAATACCATATAACTATTTTATTTTAGTTATGTAAGTATGTATAATAAGAGCGAGAGCTCAAAATAAAGACTTAACATTTGATGCAAAAAAATAGGCTTTAAATATTAAGAGTGAAACAAATTTCGATTGTTATACAGAAACTTACATAAAAAAATATCGTTAAGCCCATGAAAGACTCCTCCCTTTACGTGGAAAGAGATGACCACATAAGAAATTTGCATGAGACCGGGGATCAAACAATCGCGTATTAAATAATTAGAAAGAATGAAAGGAATAGAGATTGGGATAGAAGAGTAAGCATTTCATTTTAAGATTTTTAAATATGATATTTATCCATGTGTTGTGTTGATAGACATATTACAAAAAAGCTGGATTCATCCTTAAAAGCCGTTATACATCATCACATGTGTGGAACAACACGCGAGTGTAAAAAGACATTTTTGGAATAATAAAACAACCCATGAATACTTTAACATATTCATTAATCATTGTATTTATACAATTACAAAATTAAAAGTTAATCTTAGGGGTCATGCAGAATTTTGGAATTTATGACACATATTTTAATATACTGTACACGCATTTAAACGTAGATAAATTAAATACAGTTAAATATTTCCATTGTAAATCAGTGCTCACTATAAAAGTTGTATTACAAAAATAAAGTGTAGAGAAGTATGTTCAAGATATTCTAACGAGGTGAACATAATTTAAAGAAATTTAAATTTCCATTCGTTTATCATTTTTTAACACCACCCAACACGAATATGTTAAAAGTTTGATGTAAATTTATACCACACTACCTTTACCATTAAAAAAGAGTTTTGTTTGTTATTGTTCAACTTTAAGAATATATTTACATGAGTTTCGACTTAAATGAATCCAAAATTATTTTTATGGTCATAATGTTTGATACAGTATAGTTTGGATTTTAATCGTTCAATATATTTTTAAGGCTTTTACGATCTTAGTTGACCACACTTCGGAAACAATAATGATTAATATTAGCTGTTCCAATAAAAAGTTCCACTATATTTTCAATGAATAACATGTTTAAATATATAAAGGGTACATAATAATTTAAAACTGAATGGGATTATGATTTACGGCAATATTAAACTACCCAGTACTGCGTTTCTATATTAAAAAACATAATTTTATTAAATTGTCAAAATATTCTGAGCAATAATAATTTATTAATTTGGATTTAAATCAAAGTATAAAAAAAAAGTTTATAAATCTAATTTAATTTAAATTATTTATATAAACTGTTTTAATATCTACGTTTCTGAATTTCCTCATTCATAGCGAACAAATATTACCCCTTCACAGACGACTATTTACAGCGAATCATGGATACATTGATTCGATTACTACAAATCTGCAAGATCATTTTTAAACACCTTATCGTATTGGTGTCAAGATTGGAAGATCCAAATTAATGATTCTAAAAGCATAGTAGTTATATTTAGCCTACGTCGTTACCGTCTCCCGTGCAATTAAAATTTGATAACAAAAATACAATACCTCGGCGTAACTTTGGACAAAAGGCTCACGTGGCACCTCCATATTTCAACCAAACTTCAACGAGCGTTCCATTGCCATATTATGTTTACCTTATATAAAACAATTTACAGAACGAAAAAAATGGTATCTCTTCTACTCTTAAAAAAATCTACTTCCACTACAAACTTATACTTGCCCAATCTGGGGAAAATGAGAAAATGAACTTCCATATAACGAACTTCCATTTAACGAAATTTTCTGTTCAACGATTTATTTTTGAGAACCATGACCTTCATTGTTAATTACGCACAAATTCTATTTGACCAATTCCTCTATATTACGATTTTTTTTTGTTCCCCATGAGACTTTGTTGAATGGAAGTTTCACTGCACTTAGAATTTATAGTTGCGCATGCCCGCTGGTTTGTATGAAATGTAAATGTACATAAAAGTTTCCAAATTCTAGAAATCCAAGACCCCATAGCAAAACCCAATCTAAACATGTTTATGCGAGTCACTAACTCAACAAGTCATTTGACTACATTTTTAACACGAATTCGCCTCAACTATAAGTTATAACGGGGCCGTCCTCACGACCTACTTAGTTAACCACTCACATATAACAGAAAAAAATGTATTACTAATTTTATCTTCGAAATTATTTAATAATTATCATGTTTAAATTGTTAAGTATTTAAATATCACTGTAAATATATATGTCCGTAGGTACAGACTATAATGGCTGAGAATGACTATTTTATTATTAATAAAAAAAAAAAAAAAAAATGTAAACAGTTAAAGCGTGGTTTAGGAGGGGTCAGAGAAAAACCAAAAAGTCACTTTTTCCAAAATGGCGTTATTCCGGTAGCAAATTATTTGTATTGACGTATTCTATCGAAATAGGAAACAGAAAGAAAGCAGACAAGTCTAGAATTATGACGAACGCCGGAAGTTTAGGTATAGTTTAAAAATTAATAACACGTTTTTCTCGGAATGAAAAATAAATGACTTCTTGTTTTTCCCTGTACCCTTCGTATGTAAAATTTGTAAAATATATAAATAAATTTAACAATAACAAGGTTTACCTGCATATTGGTATTGAACTTTCCAATAGTTTATTGTAATATTTGAGGACAGTGAAATTTAAACTTATAAAAATCCATAAAATATGACACAAAAAGAGTAGGTATTGTAGTATATTGGACTGATTTTACTCTCAAAATCACTTTAAAATATTGTATGTAGGTATGCATCCTCTATTGGGAATTAAAAGTTATTAGCATATTTATAACTCTTGATATTATTATGGCTGTCGTTAAATATATGCTCACTATATTATAATATTTTACGCGTACAGATAAAAATAAAAATTACACGATTCGATGGAGCACATACTCGGAAGTGGATGATTTATAGTGTCTATGAGTTTTTTTTATTTTTATTAAAAATTAAGTGAATTTAAGATTTTACCATGCTCGTGGGATTTTTGACTTAACACCGTTTTAGATTTTGGGTGGAGCGATGAATGTATTGATTTTACAACTAAGTGCGTGTTTTTTTTCATTTTTTTTTGTATATACATATAAAAAAACAGTTGAAAAAATGCTTCGATTTTCAACTTTATGGGTGGTTAATAGAAAATTGGTTTTATTTGGTACTTTTAGAAGGTCAAAATTTAGAATTCACAATACATTTCTTAATCGGTAAAATCCGAAAAAGAAAATTAAGGAAAACTGGATATTTTTAATTAAAACCAGTTTAGATGTGGTTTTTTTGGTGTATCTGAAAAAAAAAATAACTGGAGATACTTGAACATTGCTCCAAACGTTAATATTAGAGTTTTCTATACATGATAAGATTTTCAAAATATTTTGACATTTATTGAGTTGTTTATTTATAGTTACCTATACTTCTTTAAATGTCGATAAAAATGTTTCAAAAATTTTAAAATTCAATATAAGGTTTTTAATAAGTTGTTCATATTTCATGAAATCAATATCGAAAATACAATGTCCCAATATTTTTAATAAGCATTGAAAGTTAGAATTTAGACAAAATTCAACAAAAACTCGACGATTTGAAAATTATTTTGTAGTTAGAAATTCATATATACATTTGATATACCTAAGATTTAAAAAAAATAAATCGAGATTCCTTATACATTTTTCTACATTCAAAAATAAAAGTTCACGCCGAAAATTTGCATACATTTTTTATAAGCGTTTAAACTGAAAATTTTAATGAAATTGAATTTTTCACGCGTAAAATAACGATTTCATCGAACAATGTTATTTTTTTGTTATCATCCAAAAACAAAAAAACCGTAATAATTATTTGTGCATTGTCATATTTTTCCTTTGACTTCTTACAAAATATGTTGCATGTTTATGGTTTGTCTCCTGTATGTGATCGTATATGCTTGGTTAGACTGCCGCTTTTTGTGTGATGCATTACTAGCCTACACACGTCCTCCAGCTACGAAGGTGAGTGGTCATTTTAATCTTGGTCATCCAGCCATTAAAGTTGTCACACATATTTTCCGAGTTATATGATGCTGAAAAGTAAACTATTTAATGTATATTTCACTATAATAAAGTAACCTAAAGTCAGATTTAAATTAAATATTTATACACAAACTAATAGTGAGGATTTGTGTAATAACGTAGTTACCTACTAGATATTATTATGTTGTACTGTTTCGCGTATACGTTTGATTAGAAGATATATTTACATTACTGGATTTTAATTCTTTTAAAGTCACGTTCCGTAAATCTGATCGTACGACGTCTAAACTCATTCCAATGGAATCTCTGAGCAAACTGTTGGAATTTTGGAGCTATGTAGATTTATTTCACTATTAATTATAAATTGTCTGGATAGTTAATCTAAAAACGAATTCGATTTATGCATCCAGCTAAATTTTTAACACTCATAAATAATAAATTATCAATATTAATATTTTGGCATAACATACAAAGTATTCTTAATTAAAACTTCTTCAATAGTAAGTTATATTTTCTTAGCAGTTTAAATATAAGGTTCTTTTATGTCAGTCATAAATATTATTTTTAATTAGACGACGATTAAAAAATGGGTTGCCATTATAGTTCATCTCTCTAAAAACGTTATTTTGATAATCGCTTATAATCCATTCAACTCGACAGCAGCAGTTTATCTGAAAACACAATGAACCACGTAATAATGTAATTACTAATTTTCATTGGAATATATTTTTATTCAAAACTTACAATTTAGAATGAATACATCCTTGTATATAATAATATATATATAAAGTCGTTCCAATCGTTATTCTTTTTGAATTTTTCTTATAAATTAAACCTTAACAAATTTTCATTTGAAAGGTGAAAAGTTTATTTTTAATATAACCAAGAAAAATATTTTTAACATTATATAACATTATAAATCAAGTAAGAAATCGTCTTCGAACAGTTTGAGTGAAGGAACAAAACTTTTATGATGATTTTCCTTTCATTTTAATTAAATGAATAATAAATTAATTTTTACTTCCTATAAGAAAGTAAAATGTAATTTATATAACCATAGGTACTGTTGCAAAATATAGATTTTCTGAAGTGTTATGTTATAACTATAACTTTTTATAATCTAACCTGTAATACTTCACGAGCTGAGCCCCTGGATAACACCAAAAAAATTTTACAATTCTCTAAATTATTATAAAAATTATAGAACTTAATTTAATATTGCTGCATATTTTACTATGTTATAAATAAATAGATCATGATGACCTTAATGCAATCTATCATACACCAATAACCATTGTTAATGTGTTATTTTTAAAAAAAAAATAAGTAATAATATTATATTTTGTTCATTGTACATAATATATTTTATTATTCGTGGAACAGTTTGTTGACAATCAACCAAGCGAGTTGATTGTGTCCGGACAATTTTAATATTGTAAAATCCGAAATTTCGAAGTTTTGCGCTTGAAAGGAGAATGTACCTTTGTTTTATTGAAAGGTATGGTAAAATTATAATTTTTCAAGATAAAATGATTGTCAGTTACTTGTGTCGGTGAGGGATAGAAATCTGGCTACACAGAAAACGTATTTTCATAATCAGCCTCGAGGCACCTTGTTAGGCATGAGTAGTCGATGCAGGAGGACGGAGGTGTGCGAGTGAAGGGTTGAGAAATTTGCTACGAAAAAGTTTTCTACTCGGACGGCTTTTCCTCGACGGGTCAATGTGTGGTTCTGTAAGATGGGGTTGTAAATAAATATATCACGCGTTAAGATCTTGTCTTTGTGTTAAACGGTGGTTGCTTACATCGTTTCTTGGGTGTGGTTTGTTTTTTGGGTACTGGTTTGTTATCGGTCGAGTGCGTAAACATTTTATCACCCCACCACACTGGTTTTATACCGTTCCGACAACCATAATGCAATAGATGAATAATTGCGTATAAATGTTCATCGACAATTAATTTAATAGTTCAATGTTCTCGGTGAAACATTACTAATACTATAGGTAGGCACTAAGCAATAGATACTATATTATATTATCCTATGGATATTTATATAGGTTAGGTTTTGGCACAAAATAAATTAAACTCGATACCTAAATAAACACATTTAATTTATTCTGTAATAATAATGCGTTTATTACAGTGAATGTATGATTATATAAATACCTAGTGTTTAGAAATATAATGGTTGTTTTTTTTTGAGAAAAATCGGTACCCCATAAATTTTTACCTCTTATGTACAAACTTATTTACAACTTATTTTGCATCGTAGTACCTATCACAAATGAATTGATAAATATGTTTACCATTAATGATGTTGGAATTTAGAATTTTTCTTGGAATGAAATGTGATAATGAATTATAACGCATTTTTGCGGGAATAATTAATTACCTAACTATATGATAATAATCTGACGTCATATTTTTACATTACTTATTAAATCAAAGTGTTAGCACCCATTCCTTAAAACATCAAATATGATTGTTTTTTTTTTTTTAAAAAACCTCGGTATTACCCACCCACAAACCAATATTTCTACATTCTCTTTCAATTTTTTTCCTGAAAACCATAAAAAATTAGATTAGTTTTTGATGAATATTATAAATTATGAATATTAACCATCGATTATATGGGTGGCGAAGCGATAACATTTTCACGTGCTGGGGCGATAACAAACAAGTAGGTAGGTACGGTTTTTTTGTTTGTTTTCGGAATCCACTCGACACCCTTTTCCTCTTTAAAACAAATTGAATAAAGTTACGATCTGTGGCTGTTTGTGTGTTCAATGCCAAGCCGATGACGTATAAAAATGAGTTATTTGCTTATATTTTTGTAAATAATAATAATAATAATAATATAATTATAATATTTTTTTATCTTCGTTGTAACTGCAGCCGTGTAACATATATTAAAGTTAGAGTTCCTCTTGGGTACTTCATAATCGTCAATAATAATATTTCTTGACATTATAAGCTTATTGTCACCAAAATCAGTTTTAAATGGTTTATTTTTGTTTCTAACACGTGTAATAAAAACTTGAGCAATTTAAAATCGTTTTAAATAAACGTTTTAAATCACGATAGATTGTGGTAATAATAATATAACCATTAAACATACGAAGTTTACCATTTATTTTTATCAATTTAATACTTTGTATTTAGTATTCATTAGGTTGATATTTACGACAAGGCATTACCGGAACTATAAATTCTGAAAAAATACATTAAAATACAATACAGACATTTCAAATGTTTTACGTAATTTTTAAACTTTTTAGTTAATTGGTGTTTTTGGACATTTAGTATTACTGCTTTCATTTTTTATTATAATATGATACAAATCTAGCTATATCTAGCTACAATATATTGTAGTATCTGAAAAAAAACTTATAAGATTAAGAAATATTTTAATTTCATAAGAACCGGTCAAATTATAATTTATAAAATTCTCTAAAGATGATTAAAATTTATAAAATATATAAAATAGTATAATATTTTATTAAACGGTTTTTTAAAAACGAAATATCTAATTAATTTTATTTACACAGTCTTTTTTAGTTCGATGCAAATTATAATTGCCTATATTTTTGTAAAATCGTAGTATGCCTAAGTTTATTTATTCGGCCATAATAATACGTGCTTTAATTTGTGAATATAATGTTATGCTTTAATTTGTAAATGGGAATTTTAATTAAGAATGTTGCACTTTCAAATAGAGTTTTATATTTTGGAAGAAAAACATTATTTTGTTATCTCTTGAAAAAAACAACATTTTAAGGTACGTGATCAGTTTTTTTAAACTTATGTGTATACATATCATCTGATTGAGTTTTTAAGTTTAAAAACGAAATTGTTAAAATTATTTACATCATAAGTATAACCATCATTATTTAGAGATATAAATATCATATTTAGAAATTTAGTAAATTTGAGTAAATTATAAATAATTAGTTTATTTTTTTTTTTGTAGTTGTATATTATAATATACATATGTTTCAAAAACAAAATCAAATAATTGTGTTCAATTAATAATTATAAATATCCAAAATAATATTGTTATAATAACATGATAAGTTTACCTACTATAATATACAAGATGTTTGTATATTTATATAAATTTTATAATATACAATATATATTAATATATTACCTGTAAGCCCGCTAAAAACACAATTATAAAATGCTTTAACCGGTTTTTTCAAATAGTACATAGGTACTGAGTAGCTCAATATTTACATATATATATATAGACCGTGTAAGTAAATCTTAGACTCTTAGATAATGGCATAGACTACGTAACCAGATATCAATAACATTAAATTATTCCATACATACCTAATTCAATATTATATTAAATATATATTCTAAACACGCCTGCAACCAATTACACTTTTGTCTCTTGTGATATCAAATGTTGGTAAACCTACTATAATTAATGGATGAAACCGTTAACCTAATTAGTATTCACTATTATTAAATTGTTCCAGACTTATGTGACTACGAATTCGACTGTATGTTAATTAAAGTTAAAGTTCTGGTAAAATTCTAGAAACATTAAACATGTATTGATCTTATTTAAACATTAACGCACTTATTACTAAGCTGTATTACTTTATGAGATCATTTGTATTACTGCGTTTTTTATCCGGGTCAATCGCAGTTTTATTCATTTTATTTGGTTTCCACGAATTAAAAATAAAATTACCATTATGTTTTGAATTAATTGCGGGAGATAATGATCCGAAATATTCGATTATAAATACATTTTTCGTTTAAGCCAAGTTATTCATTGTATGGTTCCTAAAAATGCTCAAATTCTCAATTACATCAACGTATATTTATTTGTCTTTCCTTTTATTATTATTGTGATATTATTTAAGTTATAAATTTAAAAAAATGTAGGTATCTATTTACACGTATTATATTTTTTTAAATAACCTTAACTGAGAGTGTCTGAGGGGGTCTTTTATTTCTATTCTTTAGTAAAATTCAATAATTTACAAAGAATAACAGAATAATGTGTTAAGGTTTGTATGCAGAATACCTACCTACTATATTATATTATGTCTGAAAACATTTTATTAAAATTAAAATTGTAAGCTTTTAACAATTTATTTTTAATTTATCTTTATTTTATATTTTCATGGATTTTTTTATGAATAATTGTTATGTAAATGTAATACATTTTTTTTAAATTTATGTTTTACATTTTCATAATAACTTTTTTGTAAGTGCGTTGCTGTAATGTAAAAATCGACTGTATTTTAAATATTTTTACACTGTTAAAAAATTTGATTTTTTTAAAAACAAAGCACAGATTACAATACAATTCAATGCATACAATTTTATGTTAATGATAAAAGTTTTTTTCCTACAATAATTTCAGTACAAATTTGATCACTAAATTTTGAAACAAATCTGTTTTATTTTCACATAGTTCTATAATAGTGATTTTTAATTTTATATTTTAAAGTAGAATATTTGTATGAGTATTTTAACATATATATAGTTGTTATTTAACAATTTGTAATTGTTAGACAGATATAATATTATTACTTTACATAAAAATAGTAAAACAAAAATATTTCCTAGGGTTTGATAATAATATTTAATTTTCCATTTTAAAACTTAATATCGAATAATAAGTAATAACTAGGTTAGTATAATTTCACATACATAAGTAATAAGTATAGTTACTAAAGATAACAAGCTAAGGTGTGTGTTATTTAAAGTTTGTTTCCCAAAAGTATTCTTAATAATATTTAATTCATTAATTTACAGACATTATATGAAATATTATATTTCTATATGGATAGGCAGGTAGTTATTAGTTTCTTTTATATAATAAGTACCTAAACGAGTATTAATAAAAAAAAAAGAAATAATTTATTATACTTAGTTAACATAGTCCATTTACAACATATAAATATTACGCCTTAATAAATCATATGCGATTTGTCAAAACAAAATAAATTATATATATGGGAATTTTGTATTACTCCAAGACGATAACTAAAAATAATTTATTTTTTATTGAAATAAATATAATATATTTATAATTTAAGATCAAAAAAGAACCTTTTATAGCTATAAATTGGTTTCCTTATAACTAGGAGCATTTTAAAGTTATTATAAATGTTTATTCGATATAAAATTTCTAACTTATGACATTAATAATTATTTATTATTTTTTTAAATTCTCAAAACAAAATAAATTGTGAATTTGATTGATGATAGACATTAATATAACATTTTATAATTAACAGGTACTTATCTCGTATTTTTTATTCTATATTGTTAACCGTAAAAATGTTTAAAAATGAAAATTTGATTGTTTAGCTATAAATTGAACGGCTTATATTGCATTTCATTAAATAAACATTTATATCATAATTTATTGACATTATACGTTAGTTAAAAATGTAAAATATATAAAAATTCTAACTAAGATTTTTATACACCATTTTATCGACTAAAGTTTAAAAAGGTCTCCATTAAATGTTGTTTCAGCTTTGTAAAATCATATATCTATATCAGCGTTTCTCATCCTGTGGTACTCGTATCATTAGTGTTACGTGGAAAGCTCGTAGGTGCTACACAAAGAAAATATCCCTTAATAAAAAAAATATGGAATTACCAATGAATTATTATTCTATTAAATATCTTTTGGTTTATTTGGTATTAATAATAAAATAAATAATAAGTGCATACTAAATTTAATTTAATTTTTGTGCATTAAATGCTTGTTTTGTCATAACATTGTAGTTATAAAATTAACTAAAATTCCATACATATAAAATAACGTATATATTTTTGATAACCAAAAAAATAAATAAGTTATTAGGTACAGAGAATATATGAACATATTTTTTAGACTGTGTAGGTAGACAGGTAGTACTATCTATATTGTTTGTAATCATTGTAGGTACATCTGTATAAGTATATGCATATTGCATATCCAAGTAAACAATAATAATATATTGATCCCGTAAAAATAAATAAACATTATGACAATCAGTATAATAACTATAATGTTTCAAGTTTTTAATACCGGTAAATGTGTTTTATTTAATTTCATTAAAAAAGAAAAGAAATACTACAGACAATTATGTTTGCACATTTGTCGTCTTCCGCATTAGGCACCACTATACATGTAGGTACAATGAATAATTTTGAAAGTTTCATTATTTTTCTCGTCGTTTTTAGGCTACATCGCCGTTGTAATAAATATTCCAGGGTTCCGTCGTGGCCATGCGTTTTAATTTGTATTCGTATAATTTGTACACTACACGCGTATAATATTGTGTGAGCACAATCAGTATATTTATGTACCGTTTAATCAGAATATTTGTTCGTATTTTCAAAACGGTGGAACGAAATCCACACAAATCACCGAATTATGCGTCTGCCTGCCAAGGTATGTATATAATACGTTTGATAATATGTGAGTACATAGCTCACGGCTATGATTGGTGGCAACGGTTCGGCAAAATCAAATTCTAACCGAGCAATTTTAAAGCTTACAAATTATAAATATACAGTCACTGCCCGTTCGTCAGAGAATGACTATTTTGGTCAAAATACTAGATATCAGTTTGATGCAGGTACGGTCGGAAGGCGCGTTTCAGATACTTCGACCCTTGTTACCCATTCTAAATTCACACGACATCCGGAATCCAATAATAACCGCAATCACGATATTATGGAAATATGTAATGGAAAAATATTTTTAATTATTTTTATCTTATAAAAAGTATAGATTATTTTTTTACACTAACTATCGGTCATTTACTCGGGAAATTCATAAGTTTGTCAGTATATTTTTTTAAATGATAATATGATGTCATTTTACATTTTTTTTATCGTTAAGTACCATTTGAAATTTTCTAAGTTTCTTACTTTTTTTTAAAAACAACACATATCTTTTTACTCCGTGATTCAAAGCAGAGTATTTTTATGCATACAAGATGAATTTAAAACAAGTGGTCCATAGTAATTTATTGTTTAAAGTTTGCCTATTTCATATTTACGAAAAAAAAACTATTTTTGATGATAAGAGAATCGCCGTACATATTATTATAAACGCAGTGTTCCAAAAGTCCGAATCGGCGCAAAATACGAACCAATATGGTAATTCGTATATCCTATACGGTATACATGACCAACGTATGCGTAATATGGCTTGCAGTAGTGTAACAGTGTCAGTATAAATAACGCACAATACACGCGTGTGATACGAATCGTCCGGACTTAAACTAATTATACGACAAACCGGAGCAGTGGCGACCACCGGACGACGGTTCAAATTAATCGGGTTATATGTGTCTCCCCGTAATTAGGGTGCGGGTGGATAGTATGCAGTACCTACATGGCTACATTTCTTTTGGGCATGCCATTAGCGGTGACGCCAAAGGGCCTTTAAATTGGGATTTAGGACGGCTCTACATCGTAGATGAGATTCGATTAATCCGCGAGTATTTCGAGTTTGGAACAAATTTCTCGGTAGAAAAGACTGTAAAAATTACTGCGGAAAAAAACGTCTATAGAACCGTAAAAAATAAATACGGTTAACAGTAAATGGTCACTTTGTACGGTCTGCAGGTAAAAATGTACAATGTAGGTACATTGCAGAACGCTGACACTTGGTAGTTTGTACTATTAAATTCATATAAACATATATATATATATATATTATAGACTACCTATAATTTAATCAAGTCATTTTAAATTATATTAAAATTTATAAAGGTTAACGAGATTGAAACATTACTTAGTATCTAATAATATATACATTGGTATATAAATTTATGATAAATAATATTAAAAATACAATTAAACATATTGTGAAGTACCTACAGTGTTCAAAATAAATATGATTTTAATATAATCAATTCATAATATTAAATATTTATAATAAATACTTGTGTCTACATTTTAAACATATGCATTTTTAAAATTTTAAAATTATAAGTACCTATACTACAGTTTTCAAGGTTATAGTTGAAATCGTCCCCCCAATTCGGTTACCAAATAATGGTTAAATCTCATTGAACTTTATACAACTTTAAATATAATCTGTCATGGCTTCAGGCTAATCATAGTGTATATACTGTATGTTTATATAAATATAATAGTACAAAGTGTCCGCTGTTGTTGTTTGCGAGTCGTCTATTTACCTGTGCCAAAATACCGTACATATAATTGAAGCGGAGCGTCCGTTAAGACGTCCCGCGTCGTAAATAAATAACGATTTGTTTATGGTATCACGTTATTTCTATTTCCAAGTAATTATATTTATACATATATCAGGGTCGAGTAAAGCGTCGATTTGTGTCGACCAGACTTAATTAAGTGAGTCGACACAATCGGGGCGCTTGGGTGTTTAGTCGGGCGGTAGCCGGACCCTACTCATACATAATAGTTTTTTATTAGCCGTTTTATACAATATGGGTGTGAGAGTCGGCCGTCGTCGGTACAAACTTAATTAAGCGGTACCCCGACGACGAACCGGACTCGGGCAGGACAACTTATTTAAGTGCCTGGTCGTAGAGGTGTTGGCCCTGAAAAGGGCCGTTTTCGTAATAACGTCGAATCTCGGCAATTCTTGCCGGTCGACGTTGACTGCAGCGGTATCCGTGGGTTGCCGTTGATTCTTGCCGTGAGTCGGTGAC